>JAPQNM010000015.1:531569-536569 GCA_029783475.1 Metacarcinus magister | reverse complement strand
GTCCATCACCTCCTTCAGGAGCCTCTTGCCCTCGCGAGAGAAAAGAGTGACGGAGGCGGGGCTGTTACCACACTCCACCACGTCACCCGTCACCGACTCCTGCAGGCGGGCGCGGACGTGGGCCAGCTCTGCCACGCTGTCACTGTGTAGCTCCACGATCACGTTGTTATTCTTGAGTTTCTTGATAGTGAGGCGCATCTGTCCCCCCTCAAGGTCCTTCACCAAGGCCTCCACCTGCGGCCCGCACTGCGCATACACGTCAGCGTGCACGAAGAGGGAGCTGCGGATGTTTGGCCTCATGCTGACCACCATGGGCATGCGAAAGGTGCCATCGATGGCAGCGCATGCGGCGTGGCCCTTCTCGGGGGTGTCAAAGTTGCAGAACCCAAGGAAATTGATGTCCCGATCATTGCGAGGCTCCCGCATCTCCAAGTGGAAACTTTCTCGTGGTACGAACATCTCGATTTCGTGTCTGAGGCGCCTCTCGCAGGTTTTTTGATACTCTGGGTCCAGCGGCTTTTGCTCTCTCACCACCACTACCTTAGTCAAGTCACGTGTCGGGTGGAGGTCCAGCTTGTCGGCGAAAGCTGCACGAAGCACATCCTCTGTTACCAGTGGACCGAAGTTACTAATGTGGAGGCTCTGGGGCTCCTTGCGGGCTCGGTTTACTCTGGCGACCGAGCCGCCTACAGATAGGTAACTAGAAACACACTCGGCCTCCGCCCGCATGAAGTCTTCTACGTTTACGAAGGTCACGTAGCCGAAGCCACATGATGGCCGCCGGCACCACTGGATCTTGGCGGTAAAGGCAACGTCGTGGCGCCCCGCCGCACGCACGTTGGGTCGGACAATTAGTTGTAGGTCGTCGGGGTCCTCCTCCTTGCCCGAGTTGTCTTCATCCTCCTGATGTGGGTTCTTCTCCTTCGCCTGCTTGTTGCAGCTCTCCTGCACGGCGGCGGCTGCTGCCTCACGCTGTTTAAACACCACCTTGCCCCACAACGTTGATTTGTTGTTCTTGTTGAAGAACTTGATGCATTCCTTGATGGGTCCGTGTTTGCCCAGGGCCATCGCCACCTCTCCCTCAGACAGGCCATTCAAGGCTTCACGGGGGCATCTCACCATCACGGTTATGTATTCACGGGGCATGAGCAGCTCGGTTACCACGCCCCCTGCAGCCAACATCGCCCTCACGCCGCCATGCTCTGACCTCCTTCCGACAAGCTCCTCGCTCTCTTCGGTCCTGAATTTGGCCCGCAACGGTGGCACGACGTCAGTGAAGCTGTGGGCGAGGGAGGTGAGGTGTTGCTGGGAAGACAACACCCGCAGCTCACCCTTCTCTGCCGCAGCTTCCACCACTACAATGCAGCCTGGGTGGTCGGCAGCCAGCTTTTCCTCAAATGTCCGAAGGAGGGAGTACCGTGGCCCCACCACCTCTCGGAACAGCTGTGATCCTACTTGCTCGCAACAAGCTACCACCAACCGCTTCCTCTTGGCGGCCTCCACGTCCAGCTGCAGCCAGCCGTCCTGCACCGCCTGCAGCACTGCGCTCTCCTCCACAGGCGTCACCTGCATGGCAAAGTCACTTGAAGTGCGCATCACTTGTTCAAACACCAACCATTCAGGCTGGCGGGCCAGGGGCAGCAGGACACAGGAAGGGTGCAGGTCCACCCGCTGTTCCTTAAAGACAGGGGCGTAGCCAGCCTTTGGGTGGCCTAGGTAGTGGCTAAGATTGGGGTTCAAAGCACGGAACAGCAGTCCTGCAAGGGTCACGTTCACGGCACGGGCGTCGCCGAACTCGAAGGGAATGCAGGTATCCAGCTCCTTGTCGAGGGTGTGGAGCACCTCGCGGATGGTTTCCCGGACGGCACGCATGGTCTTGCCGTTGATGGCGTTGTCTTGGCACCACTGGCCCTTCTTCCCTTCCGGCACAGAGTACCATTCGCGGAACACGTTCAGCGCCGTCAGCTGATCACCGCCCTCTTGACAAAAGGGAATCTTCATTTTGTCTGCCGCTTCTTTCTCCATGGTAGACCCGCCGCGGTAGAACACGGGGCCACAACCGCTAATTGCAGCTACAACAATGGCCTCCAGCCCCGCCCTGATTTGCACGGCATCGTGCACTAGCACGCCGTAGCGAGGATCGAAGGGAATTTTGGTAATCCATCTTCCCAAATCGGTGATGCGTCCCTCGGTCACCGCCCCGAGGGCTTCTAGCGAGGCCAGGGCTGTCTCCAGAGCCTCTGCTGAAGGCGACTCGATGTACTCAAACTGCATAGGATCAACACCTAGCTCCATTAGCTTGAGCATGGCGTGGCTTACGTGCACTTTCAGGATCTCCGGCAGCGCGTTAGGCGCCATGCTGTTGTAGTCTTGCTCACTGTAAAGGCGGAAACATTTGCCGGGGCCGAGGCGGCCAGCGCGGCCTTGCCGTTGGCATGCTGAGCTCTGGGACACCAGCGTGACGGCGAGACTGTTAATCCGCCGCACGGGATCATATTTCATCTCCTTGACGAGGCCCGTGTCGATGACAAACTTTATGCCGGGGATGGTGACAGACGTCTCGGCGCTGTTGGTGGCGAACACTACTTTGCGTCGACCTTCAGGCGGCGGCTTGAACACCTCCTGCTGCTGTTCGTTCTTCAGCCGCCCGTGCAGCTGCTGCACCACGTAGTTCTTTGGGTGGCCCTCAAGCATGTTGCAGAACATCTGGCTGCAGCGCTCCGTCTCTGGCGGCGATGTGAGGAACACCAGTATATCACCTTCATCCTCGCCGCGATGCACCTCCACCGCCTTGCGCACCGCTGCCTGCTGGTAGTTTTCGAAGCTGTCAACTCCAGCCTGGGTCTTCTGCCACTCCACCTCTACAGGGAACATGCGTCCGGACACCTTCACCACCGGACACTCGCCGAAGTAGCGAACAAACACGTCGGGTTTTATGGTGGCGGAAGTGATGACGAGGCGGAGGTCAGGTCGCGTTTGGAGGCAGGTCCGCAACATGCCCAGCAACAGGTCTGTGTAGATGCTGCGTTCGTGCGCCTCGTCGATGATGACGCACGAATAGCGTGCCAGCGTGGGATCATGTAAACACTCATTGAGCAGCACGTGGTCCGTCGTGTACAGGATCTTGGTGCTATCTGTCCTCCTCTCCTGCATGCCCACCTTATAGCCCACCAGGCGACCCACCTCCGAACCCATCTCGAGGGCCACGTGGGTCGCCAGGCTGATGGCAGCAATCTTCCGCGGCTGAGTGCAAACCACCATACCGTCACCCGCCACGCCATCTTGCATGAAGAACTGGGCCATTTGGGTGCTCTTGCCTGAGCCCGTCTCGCCGATGATGACACACACCTGGTTCTGCTTCACAGTGGTCACAATGTCCATCCTTCGCGCATAGATTGGAAACGCGTTGGTCAGCCTTCTGCACTCAGTGACCATATTTATCCTCAGCTCGATGGCCACGTCCTCAAAGTTCCGTGCGTTCTTGGCATTGTTCAAGCGGTCGAGAACATCTTGCATGTGCCGCTGGAACTCGTCCTTTTGCAGATTGAGCTCCCGCTGGCGGTCTTCCAAAGCATGGAGAGACTCAAGACGCTCGGCGAACTCTTCAAGTGACATATTCCTCCTACTCTGACGCAGTGCCTCAAGTTGCTCCTCTACCTCCTCTATCTTGTCATAGTGCTTGGCCAACACCTTCGCTGCCCTTGTCGTTATCTGGTTTAAGTGGTTGTCATAAGAACCGTTCAACTCCTTCAAGTGTGTAACACGTTCACCCCGTGCTGCCGCCAAAGAGTCGAAGCACCACACCTGCGTGCGACACGAAGCATTGCCTTGCTGGAGCTCCTCCTGCAGGCACCACGCCTCTTGGTGGTTTGGGCAACGAAGGACAATTAGAGTGTTGATGCCATCTGTTTCGAGGTGGTCCAGCTTGAACCTCAGCACCTGCGACACGCGGTACGACACATAAGCACAGATGTCCTTCCAGTGTGGAAACACCTCACCGAACTTACAGTACAGTACGGGATCAGGGCCTGTGGGACGGCGGACATGTTGGTCCCGATCACTTGGGGCACGGCAACGGGGCCGGACAGGGTAGGGGTTACAAGAAACATTGCGTTTAGATTTTTTTTTATACTTTCGAGACTTGTCTGACATCGCGGCCTTACACTTTGTGGCGCCACCAACTCCGAGGGAGACAGTGGCGCCGTCCTTCTTGACGGGGGTGGCCGCGGCGCCGTCCTTCTTGACGGGGGTGGCCGCGGCGCCGTCCTTCTTGACGGGGGTGGCCGCGGCGCCGTCCTTCTTGACGGGGGTGGCCGCGGCGCCGTCCTTCTTGACGGGGGTGGCCGCGGCCCCGTCCTTCTTGACGGGGGTGGCCGCGGCGCCGTCCTTCTTGACGGGGGTGGCCGCGGCGCCGTCCTTCTTGACGGGGGTGGCCGCAGCCCCGTCCTTCTTGACGGGGGTGGCCGCGGCGCCGTCCTTCTTGACGGGGGTGGCCGCGGCGCCGTCCTTCTTGACGAGGGTGGCCGCAGCGCCGTCCTTCTTGACGGGGGTGGCCGCGGCGCCGTCCTTCTTGACGGGGGTGGCCGCGGCGCCGTTCTTCTTGACGGGGGTGGCCGCGGCGCCGTCCTTCTTGACGGGGGTGGCCGCGGCGCCGTCCTTCTTGACGGGGGTGGCCGCGGCGCCGTCCTTCTTGACGGGGGTGGCCGCGGCGCCGTCCTTCTTGACGGGGGTGGCCGCGGCGCCGTCCTCCTTGACGGGGGTGGCCGCGGCGCCGTCCTTCTTGACGGGGGTGGCCGCGGCGCCGTCCTTCTTGACGGGGGTGGCCGCGGCGCCGTCCTCCTTGACGGGGATGGCCGCGGCGCCGTCCTCCTTGACGGGGGTGGCCGCATTATTCCACCTATGGAAATATTAACTCATCATGGTAACGTGACATCCATCACTACTGTTACTGTTACTGTTACTGTTAAGTAACCTGTAGTGTATAACAGTTCTACTCTTCA
>JAPQNM010000015.1:507332-517332 GCA_029783475.1 Metacarcinus magister | reverse complement strand
GAACTGCGGTTTGCGAGTATTTTTGTCTTGGAATACGAGTGGAAATCTGCAGTGTGAGTGACTAAGTTTGCACACGCTGCCCCAACAGTAACAGTAACAGCCTCCCACTCCCCCAACAGTAACAGTAACAGCCTCCCACTCCCCAACAGTAACAGTAACGTCTCCACTCTCACAGTTCATACGTTCAGCTCATTGAGGAAATATCAGGATCGTTTTGTTCAAGTGATTTTTCTCTGTTTTGTGCAGTTTTGTTGCATTATTTAGTGTTAATTAAGTGTGTTAGGAGTGAGTGTGAAGAAAGTTAGTGGAAAGCATAGTGGTGATGAGATGAACAAGATTATTATGATAGAGTTGAAGAAGGAAATCATTGAAAACCATGACACAGAGGAGAGTGTGTGTGTGTGTGTGTGTGTGTAGTGGACGTAACAACACAATTCAACCCAAGCATGTCAACGATGTGCACTTTTTAGGTGTTGTTTTGGGGTTGAGATGGATGAATTATATTTTAATGAATTTCAATAAGAACAATTTGATTTATAACGTGTTGAGTACATTGCAAAACGAGCTGTCATGGAACGAATTAAACTTGTACTGCGAGGTTGTACTATAAACACCTGTAAACACCTGCTTTGTAATAACAGTATAAGTAGTTGTTATGTCTTTGTAACACTCACATGAGGTGCTGTGTGTGTAGACTGAAGGCTGGCTGGCTGGCTGGCTGGGTGGGTGGGTGAGGGCAGAGGGCAGAAGGAGACTCACTGGCTCTGAAATTAATGATCAATGTTATATGCAAGTTTAAATACAGTAGTTTTAGTATAGTTATAGTTACACTGAAAACAATATATATTATAGAATGTGTATTATGTTTCAGTTCGATTCATTGGTTTTATTCTAGAAGTAACACACACAAATAGTTATGAATGATGTGTGTATTAAGTTGAAATTCATTAGTTTTAGTCTAGAAGTTATTCACCAAAAAAAGAAAAAGAAATGACTTGGCCTCAAACGAAAATTTCCCCCAAAAACTCAAATATTAAATAAAATTCACCTATAAAAGAGAGAGAGAGAGAGAGAGAGAATTTACAAAGCATTTCAAATTAAATCAAACTTTACTTTTTCTAACATACCTTAAAAAAAAACTATAATATTTCAAACATACCAAAAAGAAAAAATATATATATCTATTTTAACACATATAATATAGTTGTGTGTGTGTGTGTGTGTGTGTGTGTGTGTGTGTGTGTGTGTGTGTGTGTGTGTGTGTGTGTGTGTGATGATAACAAGTGGATAACTGTTTGTTTGTCATCCACTAAAGCTCACCCACAAAACTATAAACTCAGTGACCTTGAAACTTATTGATTCAGGCTGACGAGAGAGAGAGAGAGAGAGAGAGAGAGAGAGAGAGAATGTTATGGAAAGGTGAAATATTCTCATCATTCTTATTATTATTATTATTATTATTGTCATTATTATCCTACTTACTCCTTGCAACACCCCATTCCCCTTCCTTCCCATTCCTTCACCCATTCCCCTTCCTTCCTTCCCCTCTCCTTCCCTTCCCTTCCCTTCATCCTCCTTCCTCCCCTTCAATATCAAAGGCTTGTCTTCCTTATATCTTCACATTTCCCATCCTATCTTCACCATCACACTGTCCTTCCTCCTTCCTCTCTTCCTATCTCCCTTCCTTCCTCTCCCTCCCTATCTTCCTTCCTTCCTGTCTTCTTGCATGCCTTTCCTCCCTCCCTCCTTCCTGCCTGTCCTTTTCCTCCTCCCTGCTTATCCTTCCTTCCTATCTTCCTCCTCCTTCTCCTTTCTTGCTACTCTTCCTCCTCCTCCAACCTTCCTGCTCCTTCCACCTCCTCCTTAACTTGTGTGTGTGTGTGTGTGTGTGTGTGTGTGTTCCTTGACCATTATTTGATCCGTACAACTTGTTCCCCACAGCAGGATGGAGGTGAGATCAGCATGAGGATGCGTAACGGTTCTGCCCACGTGCTGCGTTGCCTCAAGGTGTGGTACGACCTGCCGCCGGACACCTTCTTCAACGCTGTCAACATCATGGACAGATTCCTCACGCGCATGAAGGTGAGTGTGTGTGTGTGTGTGTGTGTGTGTGTGTGGTGTAAAGTTAGGTTAGGTGTATGTGTGTATGTGTATTTACCTAGTTGTAGTATACGGGGCCTGAGCTGTGTGTGTGTGTGTGTGAGGTAAATATATAAACAGTCATGACATACACTAACACCCCTTCCCCCCCCCACCAGGCCCAGCCCAAGCACCTGTCATGCATAGCGGTGAGTGCATTCCACCTGTCATGCCAGTACACCCCCGGGTATGCCCACCTGCGGGAGGTGCCCCAGGTGGTGCCGGATACCCGTGACCTCACCACCATCTCCCAGTGCAAGTGTTCATCAGGTGACGTCACAAGGATGGAACGGATCATTATGGACAAACTGGACACTGATTTAAGGTGTCAGCCGCCCATCACCCCGCTCACCCTCCTCCGCCTCCTATACGCTGCCCATGGCCACCTGTCAGCCCCGCTACTGCCCCCAGCATCACCCTCACCCTCCCCCGCTACACCCGCCACCCTCACCACCTTAATACACAAGCTGGAGATCGTTGGGTGTGATGCAGCGGCCGCCACGTTCCGCCCGGCTGAACTGGCACTGGCACTGTTGGCACTGGAGTTTGGACAAGATGCGGCTCACTATAACATACACCAAGCCTGCATCACACACCTTCAGGCCATCTGTAAGGTGAGGACTGCCTACCTCTACCTCTCTCTCTCTCTCTCTCTCTCTCTCTCTCTCTCTCTCTCTCTCTCTCTCTCTCTCTCTCTCTCTCTCTCTCTCTCTCTCTCTTTTATCTTCTTAAACATCTCTCCACACATCCTCCTCTTCCTCTTACTACTCTATCCAACACACACACACACACACCTCTCCTCCCCCCCTAACCTCCCCTCTCCCCCACAGGTTGGCTACGACACCTTTGAGCAGTGCCGCAAGGTTGTTGGTGAGCTGATGGACCAGTATGAGAACCAGCGCCACTCACCTCACCGACAGGTAAATATTATACATACTCATCACGGCAAACAACACGTAAATGAATAAGAATAATAATAATAACAATAACAATAACAATAATAACTAATTCACCGCCAGGTAAATATAACTCATTAGGGGGAAGAAGACCTATAATAATAATAATAATAATAATAATAAGAGAGAAGAAGAAAAGAAAAAAAATTAATTGATTGAGAAAAAGGAAAAGAAAAAGAGAGCGAGAGAAATATCCACTTTAACCCATAGATTACCTTATTTAATCACATTTTTGAACGCTACAATTTTTCTACCTCTAACCTAACCTAATAATTTGACGACAATATATAACTGTTTACAATGATTCCAGCGGTTGGTGTGGAAGCTGTCTAACCGCACCCTACGTCAGCTGCGCCCAACAGACAAGTTCACCACACGTCTGCCTACCATTGCTGAGCGCCAGGGACCTGCTAGACCTCCCATCATACGCAGAAGGTGGGTGTGTTTAGGGTGTGGGTGTGAAGGGAAGGTGTGGGCGTGTGTGTTTCAGGGGTGTAGGGTGAAGGGAGGGTGTGTGTGTGGTGTGTGTGTGTGTGTGTGTGTGTGTGTGTGTGAAGAGGGATGGTGTTCAGATTCACACTTATAACTTATATTCAGTTTTATTTACTTATAATTAACTTCTGTTCAATTATGTTCACTTTTTATTTAGTTTTGTTCATTTTGATTGACTTTGATTCAATTTTATTCACTTTTGTTCACTTATATTCACTTTTCATTCACTCTTATTCACATTTTCACTTCAGTTGAATGACATTTTTTCACTAAACAGCATCTTTTCTCTTTTCGTGGCTTCTATACCTAACTTTTATTCACTCTTATTCACTAGATGAGTGTGTGTACGTAGTGACAAGAAGTGAGGGTGAGAGCAATGAAAGTGTGTGTGTGAAAGGTGTGGTGGTGTGGGATGGTGTGGTAGTGTGGTGGTGTGGTGGTATGGGATGGTGTGGTAGTGTGGTGGTGTGGTGGAAATCAATACTAAGAAGTGGTTTGGTTATATGAAGAGGAAGAAGAGTGAAGAGTTTGTTTATAAAGTGTATGTGAGTGTAACTGAAGGTGGTCCGAGGAGGAGAGGAAGGCCAGTTGTAGTATGGAAGGATAGGGTGATGGAAGGATGGAAGGAAGGAAGGATGGATGGATAGGGTGAAGGAAGGAGTTGCTGATAGAGGGAGGAGAAGGATGTGTATGTATGTATGTATGTATAGGGTGTGTATGGGAGAAAATAGTTTCGTTGAGAGGGAATGTTTAATGCTTTTCTCTCTCTCTCTCTCTCTCTCTCTCTCTCTCTCTCTCTCTCTCTCTCTCTCTCTCTCTCTCTCTCTCTCTCTCTCTCTCTCTGATTTGACATACATACATACATACACACACACACACATGATAAGGAGTGATGGTGGTGACAGATAATATGCTTTGGTGTGTGTTTGTGTGTTAGTGTGTGACTGGTTCTGCTGACTCACACACACACGCACACGCACACACACACACACACACACACACACAGCAGGGAATTATGCTGAAGGTACACTGGCCTAGTTACTGATGTTTTTATTATTATTATTATCATTATTTTTTTATTATTATTATTATTATTTTTTTTATATGCATGCAGCCATTATCACTATCTTCACTATCATTACATAAACAATGAAGATAGTTTAGTGGGAGGAGGACTGGATGTAAACAAAGAGACAAACAAGTAGATTAGACAAGATATAACACACATAGATACCAGAATGACACTACAACAACAACAACAACAACAACAACTACTACTACAACAACAACTACAACCCTAACTTTCTCCTACAGGATGGACAGTGAGTGTTCGGAGATGTATGTGTCGTCCTCATCATCATCGGAGGAAGAGGAGATGGAGTACGACTACGACGAGGAGTTTCCACCGCTCCCCACCCCGGCCGCCTCCCTCAAGTCCCCACGACGCTCCCCAAGCCAGCAGTCCCCACACAGCAAGAAGAGCCCAGCCTTCCTCCCTTACCCACAGCTGAATAGAAAACACAACCGTCTTGCATAGCTCCCTCGGAAAGGTTGTAAGGAGAGACATGTTTGATTTGTATTGTCTCCTCCTCCTCCTCCTCCTCCTCCTGTGGTGTTGTTATATACTAGAGGAGGAGGTGATGGTAGCTCCCTCCTCCTCCTCCTCCTTCCTTACCTCCTCCTTCCTCACCTCCTCTGTACTCAAATGGTAGAGGAAGGAGAAGAAGAAGAGGTGGTGGTGGTGGTGTTGACGACTTCATCTCTTTACCTCCTCCTCCTCCTCCTCCTCTGGTGTACTCAAACGTTAGAGGAAGAAGAGGAGGAGGAGGAGAAGGTGTTAGCGACTTCCTCTCCTTACCTCCTCCTCCTCTGTTATACTCTATTGCTAGAGGAAGAAGAAGAGGAGGAGGAGGAAGAGGTGGTAGCTCCTTCCTCCTCCTCCTCCTCTGGTATACTCAATACTAGAGGAAGAAGAGGAAGAGGAAGAAGGTGAGGTGGTGGTGATGGTGGTGGTCACTGTGGAAAATATTATAGCAAGGAAATTTTACTCTTCTTAAAGTGTGTATAAGATTGAAGTTTTAGTGAAGTGTATTACAACTTTACTTTTACATACTACTACTACTACTACTACTACTACTACTACTACTACTACTACTACTACTGCTACTACTGCTACTATTACTACTACTACTGTTACCATTGCAAAGGAACAGCAGATTAATAGCAACAAGTACATACACATATACATAGAAGCAAAAGAGCATATAGCCTATAAATATACAGCATTTACAGTGTGTATTGCTTGATGATTTAACACACACACACACACACACACACACACACACACAACCTGAGGCATTTAACAACCCTTGAAGAATGTATAAGAGGTTAATTAATGCATTTATGAAAGACAACAACAACAACAACAACAACAACAACAACCTCAATTATATATATAACAAAACAACTTGAAAAAACAACAACAAGCCGAAAAGCATCTTATAGAACAGAACACAACAGAACAAGAACAGAGCAAGCATCACACATGAACAAGTCAGGCTGTGAAGAGAACACACACACACACACACACACACACACACACACACACACCACAACTACCACTATACAGAACTTTGTATAACTGTTCTGTCATGCTGTCCTTGCTGTTCTGCCAAGTACACAGCGCTGCACTCGAGTCATCACATGCTGTGGCGTCGCTGTGCTGCTGCCGCTGTACCTTGGCGTAACACAAGCAGCAGTGTTACGCTAACCACACACTGTTACGCACGTCGCACTTAGCGGAACAACACACACTTGTACAAGGTTCTGTTAGTGATGTTACGCCGCCACCACCACCACCACCACCACCACCGCCGCCACGGAACGACTAGAATAACGGAACAATTTATCCCACGGTGAATTTCTTTCGCTTGGTTTTCTTGTCGATTTACCGAGCGAACTTTTATTATTCTTATTTTATGTTTGTTTGTTTGTTTGTTTGGCCGTGTTTGGTGTTGTGGGTGTAGGTGTGTGGCAGGGGAGACCCAACCCAACACTGGCTGTCCTGTGTGTTTGTAAAGGAAGGGAAGGGAAGGGAGGATATGCATTAACTTCACTTCCTGCTCCTTCTCTTCTCTTCCCTCCTTCCTTCCTTCCTTCCCTCTACAGTTGTACTCCAAACAGTAATCCATCCGTACACAGGTGAAACTTGCCCTGTGTACACCCTCCAACACATACATACACACACGCACATACATACACACATGTTCCCTTGCTCCTGACGTGCACAAAAGTGATAAGGAAGAAGACTTTTTATTTATTTATCTGCACACTGTTGTCCTCTTCTGTACACACACGTACACACACATACACACACACACACGTTGGTTCTTTTAGCCTTGGCCGTTGATCCTTGAGTTGGTGGGTGTGGTGTGTGGTGTGTGGTGTGGTGACTTAGTGAGCATCTAAGTGATATTGTGAAGGAGTACCTTTGGCTGACTCATCATTACGTTAGTGTTGTTGTTGCCGTGCTGAAGGGGCGGTGTGTGGTGATGGTGATGGTGTGTGGTGATGGTGAGTGGTGATGGCCACCCTCCCTCAAGGGGCTTCACCTCGCCTCGCCTCGCCTCGCCTTGCCTCGCCTCACCACAGTGTTATCGCTAAATACCAACAAAACCACAAAAAAAAGTTACTTTATTGGATGTATGTAATAGTGTACTGTAGCTTTATTCAGCATCTCCTTCAAGAAAAGTACAAAAAAATCATAAAATTTACAAAACCCTAACAAGTAAGGTTATACTGTAATGACCTTTTTTTCCATTTATGTACTAATAATCTCTTTGGGTCGTGCCCGGCCATAGAGCAGAGGTGTGTGTGGGCGGCTTGGCTGGCCCACTAGTCCCTAGTCAGTATTGTTCTGTGCTGGAGCAGACCTAGCCCACACAACATAGCGTTAGGCTACACTGTGTGTCTCGGACACAAGGCTGTGATAACCTCGGACAGTATCTGTTGTGGGGCTCAACACCGGTCCCCCCCCCTCCCCCTCCCCTCTCCCTCCCCCACCCGCGCCTGTCACCCCTGCTGGGAGCACTGCCCCCCTCCCCCCTCCCCCCACACCACCACACACTGGGCGGGATGGTGCAGGCGTGGGCGGCCGGTGCCCCGGGAGTGTGCCCGGGTAGGGTGTGGTGGCACAGGGTGGCCGCGGGGCCGCCGAGCGACGGACACCCCGCGGGGCGACGAGTCGCGGCGGCCCCGCCCCGCTAAGCCCCTTGTGTCCGCCATGGCCCTGAGCGTAGCAAAGTAACTATTGTGAATTGATACTTTTATTTGGGGCAACGACTCCTGCGTGGGTGTGACCCTTGACCCGTGCCGGCCCAGGCCAGGCTGCATGCCATGCCACGCCACGCCGTGCCACACCAACCACCACCAGCCACCGGCCACCACCTGGCGTGGACACTATTTATTGCCGCGGCGGCGGGGATGGCGGCCCTGCCCCACCCCGCCCCGCAAATTGGAGGCCGGGGCGGCGTGCCCCTGGGTGGGCGGTGGGCGGTGTGGGCGTGTGCCCGTCATACATTATATTTTTTATGTAGATAAGTGTACTGTGTACAGATGTAAGTTATTGTGAAGGGTTTATCCAAGCCTCGGGCATTTGACAACAACCCAAAGAGCCAAAAACTAAAAAAAAGTATATTATAATGTAGTTGATTCTTGTGTCATACACACAGTTGTCTGCCTCTACACTACAAAAATGAAATAAAAGATGCATATTTTTGTACCCCGTTGTTTAGTTGTCCTGACGCCACCCATGTGTGAGTGTGTCAGCACGTGTGTGCCTCCCTGCTGACACACATGCTGACTCATGCCTGACAACCACTGTCCTGCTGTGTGTGCACACCATTATCTGACAACACCACCACCACCAGGTCCTACACCTGCACCACTGTGACAACACTGCTGCCACGACACTCAACACAACACAACACAACACAACACAACACACCACCACCACCACCACCACCAGGTCCTACACCTGCACCACTGTGACAACACTGCTGCCACGACACTCAACACAACACAACACACTTGTACACTACTTACACCTTAACACCCTGCCTGTGATATGATGCACCAGAGTGGACACACACTCAATCATACATTCACTCACTCACAAAATCCGAGTTCTCCATAATAGTGAGTGGTTCAAGAAACGAATCTTTACCAAAAAATCAATAATAAAAGATTCAAAAACATATATGGGAAAGAGAAGAAAAAAATACTAATATAAAAAAATACAAGCAAAAAAAAACAAAAAACCGCAGGAACAAGCATTATTTTCAAACCACACTAAAAAATATGAACACAACTTAATTAAGGCGGCGTCACACTAGCACTTTTTCCGTCAATGTTGAGTGAGGGTTTCAACATTTAGTTCTGGTTCCGTCTGGTTCCGTCCGTTCCTCATGGTCGTATTCATAAGGTAAGTTCCCGCCAATTTTTTAGTCAAATCAGAATGCATAGTGGACGATTATGAAATGATTCCAAGTAAAATAACTTGTATCTAAATAGAACATTCAAGTTTCTTAAATGACTACAAATATTAAATTGAATAATTGCACTTGAGGTTACAATTAATGTGTGGCTTTATTATAACCAACAGTGTTTTGCATAACTAGACTGTTGAGTACATTCGGAAGTGTATTTAAACCACTCTTCACTCTTCACTTCCTGCACATCATGGACGCTAAAAGTCATCCTCGGTGGACACGTCTATTATTCAAAGTTAGTGGTACAGTCTGTGATTCAAAGTTAGTGGTACAGTCTGTTATTCAAAGTTAGTGGTACAGTCTGTTATTCAAAGTTAGTGGTACAGTCTGTCATTCAAAGTTAGTGGTACAGTCTGTTATTCAAAGTTAGTGGTACAGTCTATTATTCAAAGTTAGTGGTACAGTCTGTGATTCAAAGTTAGTGGTACAGTCTGTTATTCAAAGTTAGTGGTACAGTCTGTGATTCAAAGTTAGTGGTACAGTCTGTTATTCAAAGTTAGTGGTACAGTCTGTTATTCAAAGTTAGTGGTACAGTCTGTGATTCAAAGTTAGTGGTACAGTCTATTATTCAAAGTTAGTGGTACAGTCTGTGATTCAAAGTTAGTGGTACAGTCTGTTATTCAAAGTTAGTGGTACAGTCTATTATTCAAAGTTAGTGGTACAGTCTGTTATTCAAAGTTAGTGGTACAGTCTGTTATTCAAAGTTAGTGGTACAGTCTGTTATTCAAAGTTAGTGGTACAGTCTGTTATTCAAAGTTAGTGGTACAGTCTGTTATTCAAAGTTAGTGGTACAGTCTGTTATTCAAAGTTAGTGGTACAGTCTGTTATTCAAAGTTAGTGGTACAGTCTGTTATTCAAAGTTAG
>JAPQNM010000015.1:462332-497332 GCA_029783475.1 Metacarcinus magister | reverse complement strand
TGGATGTGTGTGTGTGTGTGTGTGTGCATTGAGAGAGAGGGAGAGGGTGTGTATGTGTGAGTGCATCGAGAGAGAGAGAGAGAGAGAGAGAGAGAGAGAGAGAGAGAGAGAGAGAGAGAGAGAGAGAGAGAGAGAGAGAGAGAGAGAGAGAGAGAGTGTGTGGTGTGTGTGTGTGTGCATTGAGAGTGTGTGTGCGTGTGTGTGTGATCTAGCTATAGTGGATGGGAGGAAGGGAGGGAAGAGAAGGAGGGAATGAGAGCAGGCTGGAGGAGGAGGGAGGAGGGAGGTAACAAGTGGTGTTCCTTAGGGTGTGTGTGGTGTGGGTATCGGCAGGGATATATATTAAGGCGCTTTCATTAGTGACATTAGTTTTGTTGTTGAATATAATGTGTAATATTAAGTTGGGTGTGAGGTGGTGTCATCTGGCGGCAGTTTGTGTAGTTGATCAGCTGTGTCAGACTCGTGTTTGAAGGTGTGGAAAGGCAGTGTGTGTGTGTGTGTGTGTGTGTGTGTGTGTGTGTGTGTGTGTCTCATTCAAACACAAGGATATCAATTCATTCATCACGCGCTGGACTCATGATCACCAGACATAACCCTTCTTCAAAGAGCTTACACCTCATTACAACACGATGTATGGGTAAGGCTGTGACCTTTCACACACACACACACACATACACACACACACACACACCTCATCCTCTTACTCAAGGAGGACAGTCCACAGTAACAGTTTGGTCATGAGTGAAAACTTTGCACCTTGAGCGAGTTACAGCCTTGAGCCTGCCAAGTGACATGCTGAGACGTACAGTAGAGGTTACCACTGGGCTACCAAACAGTGTGTGTGCTGTGTAATATGTAATGCAGCAGCGAGTATAGTGTGTGGGAGGAAGGGAGGGAAGGAGAGTAAACTGGAGATAGATTTAGTTTTTATTAATTCATTACATGCAAGGGTGACATACATAGTACCGAGCCATGCATTCAAGGTTGATGCATGTACTGAGTAGAAGGTACTAGCTGGCGCCTGGCTGGACACGCAAGTCATTCATTCACATTGTGGTGCTTATAAATGTGATGAGGCTTGGTGAACAGTTGGGTGTGTGACCAGTGAGTAGTGACCACCACCACCGCCAACACAGTGCACCTCCTACCACCACATGTGTGTTGGACCACCACCACCACCACTACCATCTGACAGCCTGTGCCTCCCACGGTCCCACCAGCCACTCCATCACTCCATCACTCACTCGTGTTCCCACCTCATGCACACACCACACTGCCACCCGCTCCACCCTGGCAATGGCTCCACCTAACCACCTCCTGCCTTCACCACGCAATGTCAAGAAAATCCTTACCTGAGAGAGAGAGAGAGAGAGAGAGAGAGAGAGAGAGAGAGAGAGAGAGAGAGAGACGTCACTACCATCATCATCATCATCATCATCAGGCCCAAGTTACCATGACAACGCATAAACAGTTCTTCCTGTACGAGCAACTTTGACAATAATATCCAAACCTGACACCTTGCTGCTACCTTAGGCTGTGTGTGTGTGTGTGTGTGTGTGTGTTAATAAGGATGTGTGACGCGGTACAGGAGTTGAGGCATTACTGTGTGCAAGTCATCACCAAGAACATCAAAGGTTGGTGTGTGTGTATGTATGCGTGTGTGTGTGTGTGTGTGTGTGTTGATATTTATAATCCAGCTAACAGTCTGTGGTTAATTGTGTGTGTTCGTGTGTACGTGTTTCCATGTATGTATGTATGTCAGTTAGTTGAGTTGTATGTTTGATTTATTTATCTATTATAATAGATCTATTATTATAGCATTTTATATGTCGATTTATTTAGTTATCATGTTTACTTACATACTTATCTTGCTATCAATCAATCAGTTAGTGTGTTTATTTATTTATATATCTTTCTTTCATTCTTTCTTTCTATTTTCCATTCTATCTGTCTTTCTTTCTATTTATATTTAATCTTTCTTTATTTCTATCTCTATCTATACATCTAATTTAGATTTCTTCCTATTCATCTATCTATGTTTAGTATGGTTATTTCATTCATCTTTCTTTCATTCTTTCTTTCTATTTTCCATTTTATCTGTCTTTCTATCTTTATCTATATATAAAATTTTGATTAGGTTAGGTTAGGTAAGTAAGTAAATCTATCAATCTATCTATCTATTCATCCATTGAGATAGAGTAATTATATTTATCTATCTATATATCTATCTTTGTATCTATCTATCATCCATCCAGAGTAAATATATATATTATTTGTACCTTGATCCCAGAGCACACCCAGCTGCACTGTTTGACCCGTCGTGACCTGCAAGAGGTGTGTGCAGGGCTGAGTGTTGACCTGCCCCTTGCCACTGCCCTCACTCTGCCCCTGGATGACCTGTACTGGAGGAGGAGGACCCAGGCACACTTCCCTCCACCCCATGTTTCCCTGCAGAGTAAGTCAAGGGGAGGGAAGGGGGAAGAGGTAATGGTGTGTGTTTCTTAAAAGGAGTGTTTATTACCTAGCCTAACCTAACCTAATATAACCTAATCTAATCTAACTTAACCTAACCTAACCTAGATATAGTTACTTATATTATGTTACAGGCAGACTCCACCCGAGGAAGGGAGGAAGAGGTGGAGGTGATAGGACACACACCACACCAGGGAAAGGAGGAGGAGATGCAGGCACTAAACTAAGCAGCTCTGTGTCTGTTCCTCCTCCTACCGCCACACACACTCACTCTCGCCTCCTGCCCTCAACAACGGTGGGTAATGATATCAATAATGGTGATAATAATAATAATGATCATGAAATTTTCTTATCATATGGAGATAAGGTTAACCTATTAGCCTTTTACTTTTGCTTTAACAAGTTTCCGGAAGTTGATATATATTGCATGATATTCTGCAACCTTTATTCTATCTGACATGTAAGTATTAACCTCGGGAGAACACGCTAATGTTATCTAAATATTATCCAAATTATCTATTCTAAGTAAGTAAGTAAGTGTTAGGTGCACAGGAGCTGCCTTGTGTAGGTCAAGTGGCCTTTTGCAGCCTCCTTATTTTCTTGTGTTCTTATTCTCTATACTGACTTATAAGTTATGTACACTTTAAAACAAGGTAGCCAGCCAAGACAAGTCAACTATAGGGTTCAGGAAGTTATTACTGTCTTTCTACTGCTTTCAGAGGCATTGTTCTATTCATATATACTAATGAATATTAAGAAAACAGTGTTAGAGTAGTCAACAAATTATATCTGAGAGAGTTTCACTACATCAACATGAGGTAGTACGTAGCAGCATATGTGTGAGGCAGTGTGCGATGGGCAGTGGCATTACATACTCATAGCCCAGATAACTTAACGTAACCTAACCTAACCAAACCTAACCTTAGTGCAGCGTTCCGACACTTAACACCCACTCTGTTCCTCTGTATTGGTGGTGTGTTTCCAGGCTCAGTACTCTGGCTCTGGCCTCTACCTAAGCGATGCAAGAACACTGATACTCTGTACTTTTAACTGAACACTAATACTTTCAGGACCAGATGAAAGGGAGAGGAAGGAGTTGAAGGTGTGTTTAATATCACTTTAGTTCTGGCTTTGATGCAGGAAGACATAAAACATTTTGAAGTACTTTGTCGTTAGGTTAAGATGTGTTTAGTGTTGATGAAGTCACTCCTACTAAATGAAACTCACTCACGTCGCTGAAATATTAAATGTGTTTGCGGAGAGTGACATTGAACGAACATTATTTGTCGTTGATAAAGTAATGTTTTAAAGCGGTGAAGGGAAGAAAGTATTGCAGGTTTGTGTGAACATAGTATAGTGTTAAACCTGTCCCTAATGAAGTGTCCCTGGCAGGTGGTGGGAGGTGGAGGCAGGTGTGTGTACAGTGTCACCTGTCCATAATGAAGTGTCCCTGGCAGGTGGTGGGAAGTGGAGGCAGGTGTGTGTACAGTGTCACCTGTCCATAATGAAGTGTCCCTTGTGTGTACAGTGTCACCTGTCCCTAATGAAGTGTCCCTGGCAGGTGGTGGGAGGTGAAGGCAGGTGTGTGTACAGTGTCACCTGTCCCTAATGAAGTGTCCCTGGCAGGTGGTGGGAGGTGAAGGCAGGTGTGTGTACAGTGTCACCTGTCCCTAATGAAGTGTCCCTGGCAGGTGGTGGGAGGTGAAGGCAGGTGTGTGTACAGTGTCACCTGTCCCTAATGAAGTGTCCCTGGCAGGTGGTGGGAGGTGCACACACAGGCTGCAGGAGGTGGAGGCAGGTGTACGTACAGTGCCACTTGTCCCGTGTGATCTGTGGCACCCAGGAGACGAGGGCAGGATGGAGGCACCTGGCACCCCTCCTGCAGGTGTGTGGGAGGGATGTGTACACCCTACACCTGCCCTCCCTCACGCCCCCGCCCACACCCAGGTATTCATTCTCTCATTAACATCATTAACTATTCATTAATGTGTGCTACTGTACTCATAATATATATATGTATTTTTTCTTTTTACATTAAATGGGTACTGACTGGTTAATTAAAATACGTAAAAAAAAAAAAATTCCTGCTTGTCGCCAGACCCTGTTCTTGCATTACCTTAATTACTTATTAATTAATGTGTGGGTGGTAATGATAATTTTTCCTTGCATTACTATTATTAATTATTCCTTAATGTGTGGTACTGGTAATATTCCTTGATGGCTATAAATCACTTTGTTATCAATGTTAAATTACTGTACTGCCAAAATTACCTGCTAATACGTCTCTAAAAACTAATAATAAACTAATGATAATAGCAATAGTAGTGTTAATAATAGATAATTATAGTTATACTACTACTACTACTACTACTACTACTGTATTAATAACAATAATAATAATAATAATAATAATAATAATAATAACTGAATATATTAACTTGAGTGTAGTGTAGTGTGTTTGCAAGGTAACCAATATGAATCCACTCGGTACAACTTGGTGTTAGTTTTGATGCTGAACAGAGTGAGTGATGAGGTGAGGGAGGAGGAGCCAGGCAGCATCAGTCACCTGGATCTGTCAGAGGTGATCTCAGCCTTACCAAACCTGCAGGTGAGATTATGCTACCACACACACACACACACACACACACACACACACACACACACACACACACACACACACACACACACACCACACCACACCTATACACACACACACCTGTCTGTACTTATATTTACATACCTATACACACACACACACATTATTTCACACACACCTGTCTGTACTTATATTTACACACACACACACACACACACACACACACACACACACACACACACACACACACACACACACACATCCCTTCTCTCACTCCTCCATGCACTTAACATAATAAAAACACATTATCCTTCTTTATTTACACATCTTCCTCCACAAACATCAATATATCCTCTTTTTTTCCTCTCTTCTCCTTGCATTTTACACAGCACATATCTCTCTCTCTCTCTCTCTCTCTCTCTCTCTCTCTCTCTCTCTCTCTCTCTCTCTCTCTCTCTCTCTCTCTCTCTCTCTCTCTCTCTCTCTCTCTCTCTCTCTTCACTAACACACCCTCCCCTTCTGCCTCGCCTTCAGGAGTTGAGTGTAAGGTACCAGCACACAGAGGAAGGGTCGGAGTTGGTGTGGGGGGCCGTGGGGGCATCTGTACAGGACCTGGCAGCCCTCACCCCAGCCCTCACCCCTACCCTCACCCGCCTCAGGTAAGGGAGAGAGAGAGAGAGAGAGAGAGAGAGAGAGAGAGAGAGAGAGAGAGAGAGAGAGAGAGAGAGAGAGAGATTACTGAAGGAGGAGGAGAAGAAGAAAAAGGAGGAGGAGGAGGAAAGCAAGGTGTTTTTTAGGCAAAAGATAAAAAGAAAAGAGAGAGAAAAAATATATATATAAATGAATTGTCTTTTTCTCTTAGGATCTACGAGAGTTGTATAGATGACACGAGGGCTGAGCGTCTCCTAACAGGTCTCAGAGGTCATCCCAACTTGACCTGCCTTGACCTGCGCCACAACCTGATGACCTGTGCCTCAGCGCCTCACCTTGTTGACCTCCTGACCTCTTGCCCTGCCCTACGGAGCCTTAACTTACACCACAACAATATAGGTGTGTGTGTGTGTTAGTGTGTGTGTGTACAGATAGACACTTTTTCTTAACACCTTATTTATCAAAACTTATACGTACACATCTATGTAAGTAAGTATGTATGTATGTATAGTACACTTCCATTATGACATACACAACAAGATGATAAATATTAATTGGTCATCATTAGCCTTCCTTCACCCCTTCAGGCAGTGGTGGCGCCTCCATCCTGGGAGAAGCTCTTGCCAGGAGGCCGCCCGTGCCCTTAGAAGTCCTTATGATAGACCTGAATCCCCTGGGAAGCAAGGGCGGGGCTGCCTTGCTTATGGCTGCAGCAGCAGCCAACACCACCACCACCACCAAGTCAAAGGAGGAAAGGGAAGAGGTGGAGGAGGAGGGGGAAGGAAGAGTGAGGAGTAGGAGAGGTGTGCGTGTGTTGTCCATGGCAGGGTGTGGTCTGGGTGATGAGTGTTGGCAGCCCTTGGTAGCGGCACTCACCCTCACCTCCTCACTCAAGTATGTGTGTCTTGCTGCTAACTCCTTCACGCAGGTCAGTCTATGGCTAGCACCACATGGTAACTGACTAACCTAACCTAACCTAACTTACTAACTAACTAACCTAACCTACCCTAACTTAACTTAACTTAACCTACTAACTAACCTAACCTACTAACTAACCTAACCTAACTGACTGACTGACTGACTGACTGACTGACTGACTGACTGACTGACTGACTGACTGACTGACTAACTAACTAACTAACTAACTAACTAACTAACTAACTAACTAACTAACTAACTGACTAACTAACTGACTGACTAACTTAACCTAACCTCATGGCACGACTCAAGACTCACAGCCATGTCCAGGAAATGTATGGAATGGAAATATATGTGTAATGCAAATACCAATTCATATAAAAGATAGAAAAAACAACAACATAGGAAATCAATAAAACAATTCAACAAACAGTCCAACACAATACCTCAAACGTTCTTTCCTTCCACTGTACACAGGAACCACCTCAAGAAGTGATCTCCATAGTGGAAGGAGGAGGAAGAGGAGGAGGAGGAGACCCGAGGAAAGGAGGAGGTAAGGAAGAGGAAGGTAAGAGAGAGGCATTCCCCCGACTCCTCCTTAGTAACCTGGAGGGCAGCACGTATCTAATAGGTCGGGTTAAGGGAGGTGACAGCCTCGCCCCGCCCCTCTTGCACCTTCGGGAGGCCCTTCAGTCTCCCCTCACCCCAGCAGCAGCACGGGAGGACCTGGCACACCACCTCCCCCTCCACGGTGTGTGTCTCAAGGATCACTACTTCACGCTGGAGGAGGAGCTCAGAGGCATGTGTCTCTTCACCAAGGAGGCCAGGCACCTGCTACACCATTAGAGAGAGAGAGAGAGATAGAGCAATTAGTTTTCCAATAAATTTATCTCCTTATTCACTTGTTCCTTTCACAAACCTGTCCTGCGTTGGGCATCAAATGAATAAAGCAGTAAGAGTGCGTTCATTCATTGAGTTATTACATCCAAGTTATTACCAACATGAACAACCTGAGCTATGAACACTGATTGAGGAAGCTGGGAGTGCCCACGTTTGTGTAGAGGAGGGCGAGGATGACATGATATAAAGGTATAACATACTTAACACCAGTGTATGATGAAGACGTGTGCCACGATGTATTAGTACTACGTGAACACACCAGGACAAGGGGGAGGAGGGGCGGGGCATGCTAACAAATTATTCAAGGAAAGAGCTAGGCTGGTAAAGAGGTGATTCACTCAAATATTCTACTAATGTTGGAACAAAATTTAGACATAGCCAATATTCAATATAATAGAATACTTTCAACTGCCCACACCACCACACCACCGCCGACAGTTCAGAGCTGGATGTACAGGCCTAGAAAGGCATCTTACACAAAATATCATACTGTAAGATAGTTAAAGATACTGTAAGAATACTGTAAGAAGTGTTCATTATGGATTGCCAGGAAGGAACACCACGGCTCACGGCCTTACAGTGTGTGGCGAGGCAGTTGAATAGTTCAAGGTCATTCACACCATTCCTGCCACACCTCCACCCATACACTGGACGGCGGACGCAACACAATCAGGCAAACATGTTATTTTATTAACATTGTTGATAATAATATTATAAATTGACACACACACACACACACACACACACATACACACACACACACACACTTGCGTGCTCTTGTAATGTATGTAATTCATTACCTAAGTCGGAGGGATTCTTTAATATAATGATACCTGAATCATCTGTCATGTTGTTTGACAGGGAAGTAATGGTAGTGAATGAGGTTAATAAGGAATGATTGTGAGTGTTATAACTTGTAAGCTGCAAGAATATATTAATGATTTGATGAATTGGTCTGACAAATGCATGACTGCTCAAGGTTCACCCTGAGAAGCGTAAAACTATGAGAATAGGAAGACCTGCTGATGTTCTAACTGACGGTAATTATTACATGCAAAAAACTATGTAAAGGTAATGGTTGAAAAAGATCTTGGAGTAACAATAATTGACACACGCGCCTTATCCTTTGAAATAAACATGTCACACAAAATAAACCCAACCAACAGAATAGTGGATTTAATACAGAGATCCTTGTTAAGTTTAAATGAAACTACCTTCAAGTTACTGTTTGTAGCCTTAATTGACAAGACCACTAGACCACTACGTGAGTATGCACGTCCAGTGTGGGCAGTGAACACACTATAACATGAAAATTAAGGACATCACTACCACGGTAAAGGTGCAAACAACATCTACAAAGTTAGTTCCATTCCTGAAACAATTAACATATAAAGAAAAAATGAGCAAGGTGGATGTGTTAACTTTGGAGTATAGGAAAGCAAGGCCGCAAGAGTGGACATAATTGAAGCTTATAACATTATTCAAGGTGTTTATCATGAAGAAGTTAGTGTTGACCTCTTTGGATTATCGGACTAGGGATCACAGCAAGAACATATATAAGAGGAGATCAAGACATAATATGAGGAAGAACTTTTTCTGCACTAGAGTGGTTGACAACTGGGTAGGTACAATACGGGCACGTCATGAGAAGCGATGGAGAACGTGGCGAGAAAAGAACACTGGATATGGAAGTACAGGGAAGAAGAAGGAGAGGAAGACCCAAGACAAGATGGAAGGATTACATAGCAGTGGATAGGAGAGAAGAGTCTGGATACCAACATGACAGGTGATAAATGCAGGTGGAAACGACTCATAAAGAACACGGAACAAGTACAAAGACAGGTTAATAAAGATGACCAACAAGAGAGTGATTAATTGACAACTGGAATGATTTACCTGTGTACGTAATTAGCTGTGATAATATTTTCCAGTTTGAAAAATCTTTGGGTAAAGTATGAAGGGATCAGGAGCTAAAAATTTAACTTTAAAACCAAAATCGATAAATTAAACACGTCCACCTTAGGTAATAGTCAAGTTTGTGAGACTATTATGAACCGGGTCTAATGAGGGTAATTAACAGCCTAATAGTCCCATAAATCATGTATAATATATAAGTTTAATATTGGCGGGTGTGTGTGTGTGTGTTTGAGTGTGTGTGTGTGTGTGTGTGTGATCAGCTGACGCGCAGGACAGAACAGAACAAGACCAAGGAGCTCAAAACATCACCCATTTACACCCAACTCACACTCACAATAACTCCATTTAACCTTCCACCACACCACACACACATACCATAACTACACCAAGCCAGCCCTGTGTCCCCTTACCCCCTTGTAACCTAACGAAAGACAGTAAAATAGTATAAATAAGATGGAAATCAGGTGGAAATAATACGTGTGGTATGAGAGACGCCATCCTGATGTATATATTCTGAACAAAGGTGACTCCATACACCTGTACGTATTAATTGAACTCACCTGGCTGACTAACACTACTCTCAGATGGTTAATTGATCTACCTGGGGATGCTAAGGGCAAGAGATAAGGTAAGTTGATATGATAAATGTCATTATTCTTATTTATATTAAGTTGAATTTCTTTCTATGTTTATTCAGGTCTTTCCTTTACATATTATTTTTTCCTTGTGGCTGTGGTTCTTATTGTTGTTTTTCTGTGTGTATAGTATCTGCATTGGTGTTTTTGTTGAGAGTTATAAGGGCATACAGCTGTCTGGATTACACACAAAGAACAATGATACTGATTAGTTAAATGTACCATCTTTTGTACCTTCCATATATTGTTATGTTGTTATGTTATCTGTGACCTAACTTTGACGTAATCTGTGACCTAACTTTGACGTAATCTGTGACCTAACTTTGACGTAATCTGTGACCTAACTTTGACGTAATCTGTGACCTAACTTTGACGTAATCTGTGATCTAACTTTGACGTAATCTGTGACCTAACTTTGACGTAATCTGTGACCTAACTTTGACGTAATTTTATAGGTGAAGTACAAAAGAAATGTGCATTAAAATATATTGTTAGTTAGTTAGTTAGTGTGTGTGTGTGTGTGTGTGTGTGTGTGTGTGTGTGTGTGTGTGTGTGTATGTATGTATGTGTGTGGTAGCCTCGTGTAGTTGTTACCTAATTAAGTTCAACACTCTAATGACCTAATGATTGGGTTCTATGAAAAGTTTGATGAGGAAGAATGAAATTATGATTAGTGATAACCGCTTCTTCGGTAAATTTCCAGTTTCAACCAACTAACGATTTTCTTTGTTTTTATGGTGATGCATGTGTGAATTGGTTGATTTTCTAGGTTAGGTTAAGGTAAAGATTCGTTTCCTTAACCACTTGATATCTGGTTACCTTTATAATGCAATGCAAATTCAACATCAGATACTTGTTCAGATCACACCAAACAGTTATGCCGATGAATTACAGAAAAAAATAGGTTTTTCTTTTTTAGGTTACGTTAGGTTTATATTTAGGTTTGGTTAGGTTTAGTTAGGTTTAGTTAGGTTTGGTTGGGTTAGTTTTGGTTAGGCTTATTTAACTGCAGCTCGGGGAAAGTTATGCTAACAAAGCTATTTTTTTCGGCAATTTCTTACATCTTCACCAGAATGGCGTGTGGCTACGAAAAAAATGGCGTCTGCACCCCACACAACACCTACTTTTAGTCATAGAAAATTTTTGATAGCTTCTAAATCAACATAACATAAGCATAACCAAAACTAAGCCAATCAAACCCAACTAAACATAACGAAACCTAACTAGACCTAACGTAAAATCATATTCTTTTCTGTAATTCATCAGCATAACTGTTTGATGTGATCTGAACAAGTTTCTGAGGTTGAATTTGCAGTGCAATATGAAGGTAACGAGATATCGACTGGTTAAGGAAACGAATCTTTACCTAGGTTAAGTTATGTTATGTTAGGTTAAGTTAGTGAATAAGGCGCATCAGAAAATCGTTGGTGTGGTTAACATAAGTTTTGGGGAATTAGATATAAAATACTTATATAACCGAACCTAATCTAACTAACCTAACCATAACCTAACTTAACCATAACATATCATACCATAACCTAACCATAACCTAACTTAACAATAACATAACATATCATACCATAACCTAACCATACCATAATCTAACCTAACTAAACATTACATATCCAAATTAAACCTTAACCTAACCATATCCTAACATAACATATCATAATCATACCATAACCTAACCTAACCAAACATCACATAACCAAATCAAACCTTAACCTAACCTAACCTAACTTCCAAGATGCTTTGTGATGTAAATAATGGTGATCACCGCCTGAAACCTTGACAGATGTGTTGAGTACACTATGTATAGTATGTACCACTTCATATTTATATCCATATCGTACCAACACTAGCTATAAAGATTTACTGGCCTGTCCTCTGTATGAAGGTCCTGGTGTGCTTGAGTACTTTGAAGGCCAGGCCAGGGTACTAAGGGCCACCTAAGCGGTCAGTTATTGTTGGTCTGTGGAGATGGAGAAACGACAGTGAGTGTAGGGTGCCAAGGAGTGCCATGCGGTGGGAGTGGTGGTAAGGACAGTGCATTAGGAGGTGTTCTGGGGTGTGTTGTTGTGTAGGGTGCCAAGGGCAGTGGGTGTCATCTGTCATGCCCAGTTTGTGTAGGTGGGAGTTTAGGCGGCTGTGTCCAATTCGGAGTCTGGTGACGGCAGTGTCAAGGGCACGGCTGGGTAGTGAGTAGGTCCACCAGTGGTGTCGTGTGTCTTGTCTAATGCGTCCAAGTGAGGTGTACTGTAAGGCGTTAGTCAGGTCTGTGTCCCAGTGTAGTTTACAGGCTGTCTGGAGGTTAGTCAGAGAGTCAGTCTGGTCGGTGGGAGGTGTATGGGGAAGGGGTGGGAGTGTGCCTCCGCTGCTGCTCTGTCGGCCACTGTGTTGCCCATGACGCCCATGTGTGAGGGGACCCACTGAAGGTGGATTGTGTAGCCAGAGGACGACAGTTGGAGAAGAAAGTTGTGAATGGTGAGGCAGAGGGAGTGGTGTGTTGGAGGGATGAGTGTGAGGGGTGTGAGGGAGTCTGAGAAGAGGCTGGTTGAGCAGGGGGGGGTGAGTGTGGTAGCAAACCTGAGGCCTTCTCTCATGGCAAAGAGTCCTGCCATCAGAATGGAGGCAGAGGCTGGCAGTCTCCAGGCAGTGGCACTGGATTATAGTGGAGTATAAATTGCAGCTCCGACGGAGGGAGGTGGTGGGAGGCGGGAGCCGTCAGTGTATATGTGGAGGGAGTTGTGGTATCAGGTGTGCAGGTCTGTGTTGAATGTAATCCTGCCCTGCACCGGACAGTGTGCCTTTGACCATTGTGTGTATTCACTGTACAGTCTGCTGCTGGTCTCTCTCGAGACAGCCGGCCGTCCCCCTATGGAAAGAGCTCAGAGCTCATACTGACCAATCTTCGGGTTGGACCGAGACCACTCACACACAACACACCGGGACAACGAGGTCACAACTCCTAGACTTACATCCCGTACCTACTCACTGCTAGGTGAACAGGGGCTACACGTGAAAGGAGACACACCCAAATAATCTCCGTCCGCCCAGGGGATCGAACCCTGGCCTCCTCGGTTGTGAGCCGAGTGCGCTAACCACTACGCTAGCGGACCTGTGTGTGTGTGTGTGTGTGTGGGTGTGTGTTTTTTTGTGTTCCTATCACTTGGTAAACCTAACCTAATATACTTACATACAAACACAAACCCAACCTAACCTAAGCTAATATACTAAAGAAGGGGAATGAGGCATCAATGATGGCAAACTAAACTGAACACAAGTTGTTACCTTATTACCACGTTCACTTATGACTGTGTTGAGTGAGGATCAAACAGAAGTCAACGAACCCTTAGCAATCCCACACCTGTGTCTCAACAACAGCTGTCAAGTAATAGAAATAGACAGTAACAGTAATAAAAATAGACAGATAGAAAAAATTATTTAGTAACTAATGGAAATAGACAGACCGAAATAATTATTTAGTTACAATAATATAAATAGACAGTTAAGTAATGTAATGTAATGAGGCTGTAGAGGCAGCTGTCTCTGTCAGGTTGTTACAAATATTGATGAACTTGGATTGAAAAAAAGTTCTTTGCCTTCACCCATGACCTCTACCCATCACTGGGGAGTGTGGCTGCATCCTAACTTACATGTATAATATATAACTGAATAACATTTCCCTGCTTGCCTGAATCCCTGCATTGTACAGGACGGCATCACGTTGACTCCAGGAAAGAGAAGTAGTAGTAGTAGTAGTAGTAGTAGTAGTAGTAGTAGTAGTGTCATTATAGGTGAATATTTGAATGCATCAATACTTCCTAAACCTTTAATAGATTGTATCAGGCACAGAAAGGTGACGCTATTAAGGAATTCACATTTGTTTGTGTGTGTCAGTCAGATTCTTTGTGTGTTTTATGTGAACTTTGTATAAAGAAATGTTATGATGCAACAGTCCTCCTTAGCAATGTTTTCCTTGCAGTCTTATTCATACTGTAAGATTTTGTTAGTCTTTCACACAAGTATTGACAGATTTTGAAACACTTAGAATTTGATCATCAACAGCTGTAAGATGCAACACTTGTACAAAAGGGTTAGGAAGTCAGTGTCTGGACAGCAGCCAACTTACCTGATTCAAGTTCTATCTATCTATCTATCTATAGTTTGTTACACTTCGTTCCCAACCTCACCCTATCCACACACTCCCTATCCTTGTTAGTTTAATCCCTCCCCCTCTATCAGCAACTCTTTCATGCATGTACTCCTTCCTTCACCCTATCCTTTCTTCACCCTATCCTTCCTTCCTTCACCCTATCCTTCCATCCTTCCTTCACTCTATCCTTCCTTCCATCCTTCACTCTATCCTTCCTTCCATCCTTCCTTCCATCCTTCCTTCACCCTATCCTTCCTTCACCCGATCCTTCCTTCCATCCTTCACTCTATCCTTCCTTCACCCTATCCTTCCTTCACCCTATCCTTCCATCCTACAACTGGCCTTCCTCTCCTCCTCGGACCAC
Organism: Metacarcinus magister; assembly: GCA_029783475.1. Taxonomy (NCBI): domain Eukaryota; kingdom Metazoa; phylum Arthropoda; class Malacostraca; order Decapoda; family Cancridae; genus Metacarcinus; species Metacarcinus magister. The sequence continues at coordinate 482,723 of JAPQNM010000015.1, read as the reverse complement.
CTTCAGTTTCACTCACATACACTTTATAAAGAAACTCTTCACTCTTCTTCCTCTCCATATAACCAAACCACTTCTATGTATTTTTGTTCACCCATTCCACTACACTCCACCATTCCATTTACACAAGGTCCCATACCACACCTTTCACACACACTTCCATTGCTCTCACCCTCACATCTTGCTCCTCTCTCATAACTCATTTCCACACCACACACTCTTGACTGCTGTGAACTATTCCGAGTCCAAGTCTCTGATCCATACGTCAGTGTTGGCAGCAGACTAATGTTCCTTAACCCTCTCTTGACCTCCATGGACACATTCCTTCCTCTCATCACCCTTGCAAGTGAACCTATGACACACCTGCCTCTCACAACCTCACAACCTCACAATATCTAACCTCACTCAGACACATCGCAACACCTTACATACTATACACAACAAAGCCATAAAGATCATTACAGTATGCACACCTGCTACACCACCACCACCACCACCACCACCACCACCACCACCACCACCACCACCACCACCACCACCACCATCACCACCTTCCTTCCTTCCTTGCAGTCTGGGGTTTGGAATGGCCAGAGGGGGAAGCGTCCCTAGCCAAGAAGACACACCTCACGCCGCTCCGACCGCCACCGCCGCAGCCGCCACAGCCACCGAGGGCACGGACCAGCCCTCCTTACGCCCCACCCACAAAGCAGATACTCCTCCGGACACTCCCCCGGACACCACAGCCACAGCCCCGCAGCCCCGCCGGCCGCTCCGCCACTCTGCGTCGTGTGAGAGCAAGAGTGAGGTTGAGGGTCGTAAGCGTGACGGCATAAGGAAGAGTGACTCCCTGGGTGTTGGGTGCACCAAGTGGCCTTGTCATGCTTGTAGATTCCTGAACCTCGCCTCAACGGACCAGTGTGTGATCTGTGCACGATGGAGGAATCGCCAGGTACTAGGATCACGGGGGGAGGGTGGGTGGGGGTAGGAGTAGTAGTAGTAATATAGAAGTAGTAGTAGTAGTAGTAATAATAATATAGTAGTTGTAGTAGTAATATTAATACACTCAACCCTTGATATAATGTATTTCTGATAATTTTCAAGTAGCGGACAAGTTGATGTAACATTTAGTCCGTTAAAATGAGGTTTGAGTGTAGTAGTAGTAGTAGTAGTAGTAGTAGTAGTAATAGTAGTAGGGAAGGTTTTGTCTTCCATGTCCCAGAAAGTTTCCATAAGTTAACCTTCCATGATTATCCTACCTCAGTGTGTGTGTGTGTGTGTGTGTGCACGTACGTGTGTGTGTGTGGTTTTAAGTACACACATAGTAGTACATATACAAGTACGTACATCTCCAATATGACCCAGTTCGCTATGATGGTGAGTGACCTTGACCTCCTTCTGGCAGTCATCCCAGCCCGGGTCAGGCCTTCACCGGTGGTCCTTGGTGGGTCCGGCCGCCACTCAAGTCACGCCCGTCAAGGCCGCCTCTAACACCACACTCAAGTGGACATGTTTAAACTGCAAGTAAGTGCAAACACAAACCAACAACATTGGATTCTTGGTTTGTATACATTTATTGCACTCAAACACTTAGTATGTACACTGCTCCCTCCAATTTTGTGTGAAATTAGTCAACATTGCAAGCCACAAAATGTGAATTCACAAAATTGGAATCATTAACCTTATGATGATTTTAGTCATATTTTTGGCCTTGTTTGTACACAAATACATGTAATTATATACATGTAATTATACATCCTACAATAAAGAAAAATACAGAAAAACATAAACATTATCATTATCCATTAGAAAATCAATTTAAATAACCATTTTACTGTACCTGGGCTTGCACAGATAAGGATTGATCTCGGTCACAAAATTGGATAATGTTTATGTTTTTCTGTATTTTTCTTTATTGTAGGATGTATAATTACATGTATTTGTGTACAAACAAGGCCAAAAATATGACTAAAATCACCATAAGGTTAATGATTCCAATTTTGTGAATTCACATTTTGTGGCCTGCAATGTTGACTAATTTCACACAAAATTGGAGGGAGCAGTGTACATACATATAAAGGCAGACACATCTAGGGAGACATCCATAATGCAGAACATGATACAGTGTACAATGTAAGGTGAACACACAATAATGCAGAACATGATACAGTGTACAATGTTAGGTGAACACACAATAATGCACAACATGATACAGTGTACAATGTAAGGTGAACACACAATAATGCACAACATGATACAGTGTACAATGTTAGGTGAACACACAATAATGCACAACATGATACAGTGTACAATGTAAGGTGAACACACAATAATGCACAACATGATACAGTGTACAATGTTAGGTGAACACACAATAATGCACAACATGATACAGTGTACAATGTTAGGTGAACACACAATAATGTACAACATGATACAGGGGGGGTGAGAGAGAGAGAGAGAGAGAGAGAGAGAGAGAGAGAGAGAGAGAGAGAGAGAGAGAGAGAGAGAGAGAGAGAGAGAGAGAGAGATGGAGAATTTGAGTGAATAATCAGAGAGATTGTATGTAATCACTAAGGAAGAACAAGGAGAGACAGTCATCTATATCTTTATCTTATCTTCTGTTAACAGTATTTGTGTGTTCAAATAAGTATTTATCACCACTTTTCAGCTGTAATTGCATGTGTGTGTGTGTGTGTGTGTGTCACTGTACAGTCTGCTGCTGGTCTCTCTCGAGACAGCCGGTCGTCCCCCTATGGAAAGAGCTCAGAGCTCATACTGACCAATCTTTGAGTTGGACCGAGACCACTCACACACAACACACCGGGACAACGAGGTCACAACTCCTCGACTTACATCCCGTACCTACTCACTGCTAGGTGAACAGGGGCTACACGTGAAAGGAGACACACCCAAATAATCTCCGTCCGCCCAGGGGATCGAACCCTGGCCTCCTCGGTTGTGAGCCGAGTGCGCTAACCACTACGCTAGCGGACCGTGTGTGTGTGTGTGTGTGTGTGTGGCTGGCTGGTGAAGGTGTTCCGAGTATAAAGGAAATAACAATGATTTATTATTTCATTTATTCACTCATAGTTTTGGTGTTGTGTTGTGGAGTGTGCACAGTTAGTTGAAGGGATGGTGAAGGTAATTGGTGTTAGTGAAGGTGAAGTGTTGTCTGCATCTCCTTATCATTCTGTTCAGTTATTATGTGAAACAACTGATCTCATGAAGGGGACGGAGGCTTGGTGAGGTGATGCTCCCCTTGGTGAGGTGGTGCTCCCCTTGGTGAGGTGATGCTCCCCTTGGTGAGGTGATGCTCCCCTTGGTGAGGTGATGCTCCCCTTGGTGAGGTGATGCTCCCCTTGGTGAGGTGATGCTCCCCTTGGTGAGGTGGTGCTCCCCTTGGTGAGGTGGTGCTCCCCTTGGTGAGGTGGTGCTCCCCTTGGTGAGGTGGTGCTCCCCTTGGTGAGGTGATGCTCCCCTTGGTGAGGTGGTGCTCCCCTTAGTGAGGTGGTGCGTCCCTTGGTGTATGCCACCAATGATTGATGGATGGATTAAGTGTTGGCCATTAAGCTGTGCTCACTCACCAATTAAGAAGTTAGTTAGAAATATAGGCAGGCAGGCAGGCAGGCATGGAGGCCTGCCAGCCTGTCCTGGTGTTGTGGTGTTGTGTTTACAGTAGTATTGTGTCCGCAGATTCCTGAATGTGTGCCATGCCAGCGAGTGCATCATCTGTGGCACTGTGGGTGAGAGCAGCGCCGGCCACTGCCTCCCCTTGGTGCCCCGGGAGCTGCTGAGCCCGGCCGGGTCAGGCTACCATGGCCCCCCCTCGCGGCAGGCCCTCCACCGGGTGTTTGCGGCGGCGGCGGCCATGAGCTCCTCGCCCGGCCTGCTCTCTGCTGCCCCGGCCGTCAAGCTCTCGTGGAAGTGCCCGCATTGCCGCCACTACAACTCTGCCCACAGTGCCACCTGCTCCTCCTGCGTGAAGCTGGTGGGGCACGGCAGCGGGGGGGCCGGAGGAGGGGGGGTGGTGGGGCTGGCCGCTGTGGCCCCAGTTGAGGAGGTGGAGGGCCGTCTCATGGTGGAGAACAGCCTCTACTTCCTTGGCAACAGTGCTGCCGCCGCCGCTGCTGCAGTAGATGCCGCCTCGGCCCTGGGCTCGCCCGAGACCGAGTGCAACCGTTCCCCCAAGAGGCAGGTGCCGTCCGGGCCAAACCTGCGCTGCTCCAAGCTAAGTCGTTCTGACACGGCCTCAGCCCCGCCGCCACCCTGCCGCCGCCCCGGCCCCGGCCTGGACGCCAACAGTAACCCCAGTGTAGGTGAGGCAGAGGAGGGAGGGGGGGAGGCCTGGGCGTGCAAGCGGTGCACCCTCAGGAACCCTGAGGAGTTTGAGTCTTGTGAGGTGTGTGATGCCCCTCGCAGACCTAACATACCCACAACACTGCCCCGCCCACCACCCACAACCCCAGCCACCCCAGCCACCCCAGCCACCCCAGCAGACCTGCTCAATGGCAACTGTGGCCCCGCCCACCAACGCCCACCCATCAGGAAGTCCAACAGTGACACGGCCAACCTGAACGTGGCCGAGTCCCTCGCTAAGTTTGTGGCCGGAAGGCTGTCCTCTCCCACGGAGCCGGCGGCCATGTCCGGCCCCGTCCAGCCTGCCCCGGAGGGCGGGGAGGGCCAGGAGGTAGTGCCAACCGCCATGGTGGTGGACCTGACAGGATCGGTCGCCCCGGTGGTGGTGGACTTGACACGCCCAGCAGCCCCGCGGGGCAAGGAGGAGGAGGAGGAGGATGAGGAATATTCCCTGGCCGAGGCAGACATGTGGGCGTGTGCGTTCTGCTCCTTTGCCTACAACCCGTCGTGGTCCCAGAGTTGTGACGTGTGTGGTGGTCAGCGGCAGGCCCAGGAGGAGCGGCCGGCCCAGGAGGCCCAGGAGGCCAAGAACAGAGAGGTGCTGAGCCAGGGTCTGCAGGAAGACTTCCAGCTGCTCACCACTGACCTGCGTGAGGCTGGGGCCGACTCTCCTGACCAGGCCTGGACCTGCATCAAGTGTACGCTGGTCAACTCAGGCTCTGAGACAGCCTGCCGTGCCTGTGGAGGCTCCAAGCTAAAGAGCATCTGCTTTGTGGAGGACGCCACACTCAAGCGTGGAGAGTGTTGGAGCTGTGTGGTGTGTACCTTAAAGAACCCAATCTTTGCCCGCCGATGCAAGGCATGCAAGGCTCGCGTGGACGGCACCGGCGGCACCAGGGACAAGCTGAGTGCCGACGCCAAGGCCAGGGATGCCACCCGGCCCAAGTCTGAGCACCTGGCCGGCCCGGGCTGGAGCTTGCCGGCCCAGAAGTCCCCCAGCCTGCAGCGCATCAGCCTGGAGGCCGGGGCCGACGGGTTCTCAGCCCCAAGTCACGACAATCAAAATGGCGGGGCTGAGGCACCACAAGCAGCAGCAGCAGCAGCAGCAACAACAACAGCAGCAACAACAGCAACAACAGCAGCAACAGCAACAGCAGCAGCAGCAGCAGCAGCAACAGCAACAGCAACGGCAACAACAGCAACAACAGCTTCAGCATCATCATCATCATCAGCATCAGCATCAGTGGGTGGGACAGCAGCACCCTCCCGGCCAAGTGCCAACGGGGCCATACCTAAAACCCGGCCACCCTCGCCCCCCCCCGCCACACAGGAGTCCGGAGGTGCCCGGCCCTCCTCCCCGGCGGCCAGCAGCCCCCCGCCGCCCCGCCCCGCCCCGTCCTCGTGGAGCTGCGGGGCGTGCACCTTCAGCAACAGTACCTCGGCCGTGTCCTGCTCCATGTGTGGCTCCTCGCCCACCCTCGGGGACGTGACGGGGCCGTGGCCGGGGCCGGGGGCCACACACCGGGGCCAGTCTGAGCTGATGGATGTCCTGAGGGAGATGGAGGTGCAGGACGCACTACACCGATGGACACGCATTGTGCACTACTGCAAACAGGTGGGCAGGGCGGGGGGGCGGGGGGTGAATAAGGGACAGTGATGGAGGGAGGGAGGGAGGGAGGGATGGATGGATGAGGAAGGAACAACATAATAGATACACAAATGAGAACTAACCATTCCCAGCAGCAGAGTTTCCAATACACACACACACACACACACACACACACACACACACACACACACACACACACACACACACACACACACACACACACACACACACACCCTTGTCACTTGTAATAGTTATGGGGAACAATCAAATTATTATTATTATTATTTAACCATTCAAATGTCTAACAAAGAAAAGAACATCTCCTTCCCTATCCACAACAAGGTAATAGACTAACATTTGAATCCACTTGTGATAACTTTACAAACACATCCACTTCAATATCCACTTCAATATCCACTTCAATATCCACTTCAATATCCACTTCAATATCCACTTCAATATCCACTTCAATATCCACTTCAACATCCACTTCAATATCCACTTCAATATCCACTTCAACATCCACTTCAATATCCACTTCAATATCCACTTCAATATCCACTTCAACATCCACTTCAATATCCACTTCAATATCCACTTCAATATCCACTTCAATATCCACTTCAATATCCACTTCAATATCCACTTCAATATCCACTTGTGTTAAATTATATTAGCGAGAATTTGGAAAATTGTTACACTGCTGATACAAACACACTTTAGAACGCCTCTGTTTTACATTGATGTGTGTGTGTGTGTGTGTGTGTGTGTGTGTGTGTGTGTGTGTGTGTGTGTGTGTGTGTGTGTGCGTGTGTGTGTTGAATAAGAACATTAATAATTATTGATACTGGATGTCTCTCTACCATTACTGATATTGGCCTTCTCTCCTCCTCCCTTCTCTTGTATTCCCTTCCCTTCCCATCCCATCCCTTCCCTTCCCTTCCCTTCCCTTCCCTTCCCTTCCCTTCCCTTCCCTTCCCTTCCCATCCCATCCCATCCCATCCCATCCCATCCCACAGAACCAGCATCCGTTCGTTGATGACTCGTTCCCGCCGGTCCCTCGCTCCCTGTTCTTCAGTGCCACGGACAAGAATGAGTCCCGAGTGACCCAGTGGTTGAGGCCGCACGAGATACTCACAGACACTACAGAGAACAGGAACGTGAAGTGGGCGGTGTTCAGGACCCCGCTGCCTTCAGACATTTCACAGGGTAAGGGGTGGTGGTGGTGGTGGTGGTGGTGGTGGTGGTGGTGGTGGTGGTGGTGGTGGTGGTGGTGGTGGTGAGGAAACAAGAGAAGATCGATTACATATATAAATTAGAGTTACGTGTGTTGACTTGTTCTGTTCATCGCTGTATAAGTATCAAGATATAAAACAATGATAAAGTGTTCTGTTGTTCTGCTTCTATTAAGTGTTCTGTTGTTCTGCTTCTATTAAGTGTCCTGTTGTTCTGCGTCACAGGTGTGTTGGGTAACTGTTGGCTGCTGAGTGCCCTTGCTGTGCTGGCAGAACGCGACGACCTGGTCAAAAAGATTATGGTGACCCGAGATTTCTGCCCTGAAGGAGTGTATCAGGTGGGTCAGTCAGTGCTCCTGTAGTGTGACCTGTGACCTGTGACCTGACCTAACCTAACCTATGTGACCTGTGACCTGACCTAACCTAACCTATGTGACCTGTGACCTGTGACCTGACCTATGTGACCTGTGACCGCCATTATCACTTGTCATCACTTTTAGATTGTATTATTTTATTTAGTTTCATTATTCTCTTATGTACTTCTAGTTTATTGACCTTATTTGTTGTCCTTCCTTCCTTCCTTCCTTCCTTTCTTCCTTCCTTTCTTCCTTCCTTTCTTCCTTCCTTCCTTCCTTCCTTCCTTTCTTTCTTTCTTCCTTCCTTTCTTCCTTTCTTCCTTCCTTTCTTTCTTTCTTCCTTCCTTCCTTCCTTCCTTCCTTCCTTCCTTCCTTCCTTCCTTACCTTTTCCAGGAGTCCAATCAAACAAGCTGATGTCTTTTTTAATTTACTAATTCTCTGAGTGGGATTCCTCTATTGAATTTCAGTTTTATTTTTTATTTCATGAATATTTACTTTATATTACACTTTTACCTTTATGATTTTACTTTAAATTATTTTCACTTTTTACTTCAGTTTTTTTTTATAACTTTTTACAGTCTTACTTTTTACCTTTTATGTATTTAGTTTTTATATTGAAGTTCAGTTTTATTTATCTTTTCTCTATTTTCTTTACTTTTCTTTACATTTTTGTTCTTTAAGGTCATTGTTTTTAGTATGTTTTGTTTTAGCTTATGCTTTCCTTTTAGGTTTTCAATATCTTGTACTTTTATATATATTTTAACTGAGCGCTTTGAGAATTTCCTTTTTGAAATTGTAAAGCGCATCAAAAAGTTAACATTAACCTTAACACTAACATAATGAGTTTAGTTTAATTCCCACACTTACCATCATCCGTTTAGGTGCGGCTATGCAAGGCAGGCCGCTGGGTGACAGTGATCGTGGATGACCTGCTGCCCTGTGACCGCCACGGCAGGCTGGTGTACTCCCAGGCCAAGAGGCGGCAGCTGTGGGTTCCCTTGATAGAGAAGGCGGTGGCCAAGGTGCACGGCTGCTACGAGGCTCTGGTGTCAGGCCGGGCCATTGAGGGGCTGGCCACACTCACAGGGGCACCTTGCGAAAGTCTACCACTGCAGGTGTGATGATGTGGTGATGAGTAGTAGTGATGAGTGTGGTGGTGGTGGTGACTGTCTAACTATCTAACTACCTGTCTTATATCACCATTAATTAAGAAGGTGTAGCCAATACAACACATTTAGATACACTATACTCTCCCTTTCCTCTCTACATCTTGCCTTTCCATAACACAGAATACACACGTTAATAAAACACATTAATAATACACTTTTTACATTAATATTACATTGATAACATACTTTCTACATTAATATTACCTTAACAATACACTTTTTACATCACAACCTCACACCCTAGTACACCTCACCACCACAGCCCCTTCCACCACAGCCCCTTCTCACCTCACTCCACCTTCCCCTCCACACACAGGCCTCCTCCTCCCCACACGAAGATGACATTGACGAGGACCTGATATGGGCGCAGCTGCTGAGTTCGCGTGCAGCTGGCTTCCTGATGGGTGCTTCCTGTGGCGGGGGCAACATGAAGGTGGTGGACGAGGAGTACAAGAGTCAGGGGCTCAGACCGAGGTGGGTGGCGGCGGTGACGGTAGATTGGAATAGAATAGGTTAATTATATACAGGTTAACCATCAATAATCCAGCATGAGCAAACGGCTTATTCTGGGTACAGTGCCATCAAAACATAAACATAAACAGTGCCTTCAGAAAACAGTGATGCACCAACCAAGGAAATTTGAAACTGTGCTCTGAAATTCATGCCGGAAAACTGATGGAACTGGAATATTGATTGCCGGATTATTGATAGCGAACCTGTATACTTATATTTTATTATTCTTGTCCTATTGAATTATGTTCGTGGTAGTTTTATTGCATTTTTATTTAGGTGTGATGTTATTGTAATGTTATCTGTATATGTAATCCTGTATGTAATCCTTCAAACCATCGCATAACATAAGAATATAATACAATAATTAGGTTCCAAAAGGCCCCAGTTGACCTACACAAGGCAGCTCCTGTGCACTAAACACTTACACAATGTTTTCTTCATACAAAGTTATGTTCAACCTTTTATTATAAGTATCTACTGTCTCAGAACTTACCACACACATGCTTGCTGAGTTTGTTCCACTCCTCTACTACTACTACTACTACTACTACTACTACTACTACTACTACTACTACTACTACTACTACTACTACTACTACTACTACTACTACTACTATTACCCTATTAGTGAACACATTTTTACCTACATCAATATCCATCCTAGAGTATCCTAATTGTCCGTAACACCATCCTGCCATTGTGCCATCCTTGCCCCCAGACACGCGTACTCTGTTTTGGACGTGCAGGACATCACGGGCCTGCGTCTGCTGCGGCTGCGTAACCCTTGGGGCCACTACTCCTGGCGGGGAGACTGGTGTGATGAGTCAACACTCTGGACCACGGAACTCAAGGACAAACTGCTGCCACAAGGAGGGAGTGATGGGGTGTTCTGGATATCATTTCAAGATGTGTTGAAGTGAGTGTTTTTTTGCAGGGGGAGAGTGTGTATGTGTGTGTGTGAGTGTGAGTGTGTGTGTGTGTGTGTGTGTGTGTGTGTGTGTGTGTGTGTGTGTGTGTGTGTGTGTGTGTGTGTGTGTGGGTGGGAAATGTGGTTTTGATGTTATTTATTCTTGGTTAAAGTAGATGATCTTTTTGTACTACTACTACTACTACTACTACTACTACTACTACTACTACTACTACTACTACTACTACTACTACTACTACTATTTTTTTTTATACTACTACTACATCCTCCTCCTCGTCGTCCCTGACAGGTACTTTGACTGCATTGACATCTGCAAGGTACACAGTCATTGGTCTGAGGTGAGGGTGACGGGTTCCCTGCCCACCCTGGCTGACCGCCGCGCCCTCACACCAACACTCATCACTGTCCTCGAACCAACCGAGGTGGAGTTCACACTCTTCCAGGAGGGCCACAGGTGTGTGTATGTATTGACTCACTTACTCACCTTACTGTACGTGTGCATGTATGTATTGTGTATGTATTGACTCACTTACTCACCTTACTGTATGTGTGTATGTATTAATTGTGTATGTATTGACTCACTTACTCACCTTACTGTATGTGTGTATGTATTCATTGTGTATGTATTGACTTACTCATCTTACTCAGTTGTATAGGAGGAGTGTGTGTGTGTATTCATTGTAGAAGGAGTGTGTGTATGTATTCATTGTAGGAGGAGTGTGTGTATGTATTCATTGTAGAAGGAGTGTGTGTGTGTATTCATTGTAGGAGTGTGTGTGTGTATTCATTGTAGAAGGAGTGTGTGTATGTATTCATTGTAGAAGGAGTGTGTGTATGTATTCATTGTAGGAGTGTGTGTGTGTATTCATTGTAGGAGTGTGTGTATGTATTCATTGTAGGAGGAGTGTGTGTATGTATTCATTGTAGAAGGAGTGTGTGTATGTATTCATTGTAGAAGGAGTGTGTGTGTGTATTCATTGTAGAAGGAGTGTGTGTATGTATTCATTGTAGAAGGAGTGTGTGTATGTATTCATTGTAGAAGGAGTGTGTGTATGTATTCATTGTAGGAGTGTGTGTATGTATTCATTGTAGGAGGAGTGTGTGTGTGTATTCATTGTAGGAGGAGTGTGTGTATGTATTCATTGTAGGAGGAGTGTGTGTGTGTATTCATTGTAGGAGGAGTGTGTGTATGTATTCATTGTAGAAGGAGTGTGTGTATGTATTCATTGTAGGAGGAGTGTGTGTGTGTATTCATTGTAGGAGGAGTGTGTGTGTGTATTCATTGTAGAAGGAGTGTGTGTGTGTATTCATTGACTGACTCATCATACTCAGTTGTAGAAGTATAGTGTGTTGTTAGAGGTGGTGATGAATATAGATAATTGTGATGTACATTATTTTAAGTTTAGTCTGTTGTTGCTTGTGGTGTTAGGTTAGGTTAGGTTACATTAGGTTAAGTTAGGTTACATTAGGTTAGGTTACATTAGGTTAGGTTACATTAGGTTAGGTTAGGTTAGGTTAGACTAGATGATTGAAGTAATGAAAGTATATATTTATAAAGTTTAATATGTGTTGTAAGGGAGAGGGAAAGGTGGTGTACTAGGAAGATAACAACGTATTAGTGGAAATTATTACATCCAATCTATGTTACGTTTCCCTTTTATCAGGAACTCGGAGAACTCCCAGCGTTCCCCTCTTGACCTGTGTGTGGTGTTGTTCCGCACCACCGCCTCCTCCACACCCACGGTTGGTGCCTTGGTGAAACACTCCAAGAGGCAGGTGCGGGGCTTTGTGGGGTGTCACGCCATGCTGGAACCTGGGTCATACATCGCTGTGTGTCTCGCCTTCAACCACTGGCATACAGGTGTGTGTGTGTGTGTGTGTGTGTGTGCAATAATAATAATAGCCTAGTAACACCACTCAACACACACCACCACAACCACAACCACACTCACCACCACTCACCCTGCCCACCTCACACCTTCACCCCCCCACACTCACCCTGCCCTCCCCCCCCAGGCCTGGATGTGTCCGACGGCTACCCAGGGTATGTGTTGGCCATCCACAGCAGTAAGCGTGTGGCTGTGGAGCAGATCACAGCCCTGGCCTCCCTGCTGGCTGACTCCCTCGTTAACCTGTGTCTGGCCAAGGGACAAAGGCATGAGGGCAGGCAAGGCATGACTGTCTACTATCTAACTAAGGTGGGTCAGTCAGACTTTGGGTTTTTCTTTTTTCTATTTATTTCTTTATTTATTTATTACTGTTTCATAAAGATTAGTGATTCGGACGGACGGATGGACGGTTTGTTTGTTAGTTTGTTTGTTTGTTGTCCTTATGTTAAATTCTGTTATTGTCTCTCAAAGGTTGGTGTTTGTTTATTTGTTTATTTTTTCTATTTATTTTGGTTTATTTAATTAATTTATTATCTCACAAAGGTTAGTGATTTTTATTTGTTTGATCTTTTTTATTGATTTATTTAGTTTGGTTTGTTTAATTTTTTCTGTCTCTCAAAGTTTAGTGATTTTTTTTATTTATTTTTTCTATTTATTTATTTAGTTTGGTTTATTTAATTTGTTATTGTCTGAAAGATTGGTGATTTTTATTTTATTTATTTATTTATTTATATTTATTTATTTATTTAATTTATTAGTGTTTAAGGGAGGCTGACTGTGTCTTTGTAGGTTAAAAAGTTATCTACTCTTACTATCATTATTATTATTATTATATCTTTTTTTCCTTCCTCCTTCTCCTTCTCCTCCTCCTTCTCCTTCTCTTTCTTATTCTTGGTTTGTTCGTTTGTTCGTTTTCCTTACATTGAATTTTGTTAATTTTCATTATTTCATCTTTGTATTGACTTATTTACTTTTATTTCTTTTATTTATTGTTATATGTAAGTATAGGTTGTAGGTTTGTTTCACTTATACTCATCTTTCTATTGATCTGTTTTATTTACTTATAGCGTGAAGTATTTGTGTTAAGGTTGGGCGGGTTTATATATATATATTTTTTAAACCTATTTTTATTTGCCTTTGATTTACTCTATTAATGTAAAAATAATAATAATAATAATTTAAAACCCTTTTGTGTTAGGGTTTTATATACATATATATATTTTTTTTACCTATTTTTATTTGCCCTTGGCCGACCGGTACCCTATTAATGTTAAAAGAAAAAATAAAATAAATAAATAAATAAATAAATAATAATAGTAATAATTCCACGTTGCATCCTTTGTGTTAGGGTGAAAAATACTACTACTACTAATAATACTAATAATTACTCCCTTTGTGTGTCAGGGATGGGCGGGTCTGGTGGTGATGGTGGAGAATCGCCACCCTGACAAGTGCATTCAGGTGATGTGTGACTGCAGGGAAAGTTACAATGTTGTGTCCACGCGCGCACAGCTCAAGACTGTTGACTCGGTGCCTCCACTACACCGGTGAGTAGGAGTTAGTATGAGTTAGTATAAGTTATTTTATCAGTAAGTATGAGTCCAGTTCATATTAAGAAGATTTATGTCTATTTCAGTTTGAATTTATAAGTTATTTCATCAGTAAGTATGAGTCTATTTCATATTTAGAAGATTTACGTCTATTTCAGTTTGAATTTATAAGTTATTTCATGAGTTAGTATGAGTTTATTTTATAATAAGCTGGTTTAGGTTTATTTTAGTTTGAATTTATAAGTTATTTCATGAGTTAGTGTGAGTCCAGCTTAGTTTATGTCTATTTCAGTTTGAATTTATAAGTTATTTCATCAGTAAGTATGATTCTATTTCATATCAAGAAGATTTATGTCTATTTCAGTTTGAATTAATGTATTATATCATGAGTTTTAATGATGTTATGTGAAGGGATGAGTTGCCTGGATGGGTGTGAGTACTGAGTAGAGGCTGGTGTCGTGACCTTGAAAACAGGAATCACTGTAGACTAAACCAAACATTAACTTTATCATATTATATCACTTCCATCTTTATTATTCCTTCCCAAGTCAGATTAGGTTAGGTTAGGTTAGGTTCTCCATCCACCCCAAGCTGATCCACCTCCATTCCTCCCCACACAGGCAGGTGATCATTGTCCTCACCCAGCTTGAGAGCAGTGGTGGGTTTAGCATCGCACACAGACTCACCCACCGCCCCTCACACTCTGCCGGCCTGCACGACTGGGGGCCACCCGGCACTAACCACGACCCCCCCATCGACGGCCTCACCCACGGCCTGCACTCCCCTAGGCCTATATAAAGTGTGGCCTGTAGTGGTGGTCTTGTTTAATTTGTACTGATGGCTTGCCTTGCCTTGCCTTGCACTCACTAAGGCGGCCTGTACTCACGGCCTGTACTCACGGCCTGTACTCACGGCCTGTACTCATGGCCTGTACTCATGGCCTGTACTCACGGCCTGTACTCACGGCCTGTACTCACGGCCTGTACTCACGGCCTGTACTCACGGCCTGTACTCACGGCCTGTACTCACGGCCTGTACTCATGGCCTGTACTCATCCTGGGCCACATCAAGCCTGTACGTACGGCCTGCATGGTGTTGGCTTACGTACAGGCTGCTGAAACTCACATGAAGTCTACCTACTTAACCTGCACACACAGGCTGGTCAGGCGGTGTGGTGGTGGTGGTGGTGGTGGTGGTGGTTGGAGGGCAGCTGTCTACCTCACACCACAGCAGCTGTTTTTCCATAAGGAGAAGGAGGTGTGTGTCTGAAGGAAAATAATGGGGAAAAAATTACCCACCTCCCCCCCCCCTCCTCCTCCCAACCCCCCAACCCCCCCAACCCCCCCAACACCCCCCGAGCCTGGCCGCCCTAATCAAAACGGCTCCAACACCACATCACGACGACAATCACCAGAGTGGCAGCAGCAGCAGCAGCAGCAGTGGCAGCGGCAGCAGTAGTAGTGGCATGATCCGCTGCACTGACTCTGTGTTGCATTACTTGTGTGTTGAGAGTTGGTGTGTCGGCCACTCGTTGTGTGGCACCTTTTGGCACTTGAGATAAGTTGACAGTGGTGTGGCACAGTGACGGTGGTGTTTACACTTGTGCCGGCAAGACAGGTCACCCGTCAGGTCACCCGTGGCACCGGTTGTGACGTGCTAGTTGAACAAGGTGCCGAGGGAGGGTGTGAGGGGCCGTCTCAGGCACTTGGGTGTTGGGTGCCAGACAGCAAGGTGGAGGTAAGGATAGAGGGTGATGCCACACTGGAAAAAGTGCCCCCCTCCCCTCCCCCTCCCCCCCCCGCAGCCCAATGGTGGGAGGTGACCAGAACTGTGATAGTGAGATGTGTCATGGCTGCCCCTCACCCCATCACTGGCATACAGGTGATACAGGTGTTACAGGTGTTACAGATTCAAGTACTGCCACTGTATCCAAGGTCAGCCTCGTGTGGTCACCAGGAGATTGTTTGATGCTATGTATCGCATTTACTGTCCTGCTCTGTACAATCCTTAGTTGAATTAGAGTGTTTTTAATATTTTGTTATGATTGATGTGGTGATTATTTTGATATGATTTGGTGGATAGCATTGTCCTGTTGGCAGTATGTTATATTCAGTGTTGGCAAGTGTAGTGTTACTCTCACACACACACACACACACACACACACACACACACACACACACACACACACACACACACACACACACACACACACACACACACACACATATAGTACATGCTTATCATTACTCAGGTTACCTATGAGAAAGTAGAGTCAGGTCAACAACTTAAACTAACTTACAATGTGAATGAGTGAGTGAGTGAGTGAGTGAGTGAGTCAACTTTCAACACTTGCATCACTGCCAACCATTTACTCACCAAGCTGTGTTGCGTTCCACACTTAATATCTCACTTAATAACTACAACACACACACATGAGTAAATTGTATAACTCAGGCAGGTGGGAGTCAATATTGAAGTCAAGTTAACATGGAAAACTCAAATACTGAACAAAATCTTCCAAGCCTAATCCAGTTGTGTGTGTGTGTGTGTGTGTGTGTGTGTGTGTATATGTAGTAATTATCTATACAGGTAATCACATAAGCAGGTTTGGAAGGCTCTAATTGATACACTTAAAATCAAACTTGTCTTACACTACAAATAAACAATAGACAGTCAAAGGTGTGTGTGTGTGTGTGTGTGTGTGTGTATGTATGTATGTGTGTGTGTGTGTGTATGTGTGTGTATGTGTGTAATTATGTGTGCCAACCATTTGTCACAACATTCCTACAACCTAAACACACCATACTAGTTAACAATTACACTTATACAACATCCAGATAAAAAAAACTAAACATATAATACAACAGATATAAGCAGTTCTATCTGATAAGACTGTATTATGTTGAGCCAAGTGTACCTCAGATCAATGACAAGCCAGGAATAATGTCAATAATACCACACCTCTATAGCGCCATGTCACCTTAGATGTCTGGCGCTCGCTTTATTTTGCATTAGCTAACTTAACTAACTTAACTCCATCTAGATCTCATTACTACTTATCATACTACTTCTATCATGCATAGGAATGAATAATATCCATACAGTGTAATGATGTCACACTACAGTATAATTATTAGTTTATTTATTTTGGTTGTAATGTGTGTGCGTACCGGAAGCATAGAATCACTTGTACCTCTTAAGTCTCCGAGAAAGATGCATCAGACATTCTTAGAACCCTGACCTCACCTGACCTCACTTGACCTGGGCTGAGGGTGGGGGGGGCTGCCAACACTAGACAATAATGAAGGTGTGAAGGGGGCCCATGGCTAGGCTTCCCCCCCCACACAACAATAAATACACTGCCTGAAATACTAGTCATCACCCCACCCATGATCCTCCCCTCCCCTCCCCTCCCCCACCAAGCAGCCCCCAGCAGGGTGTGGGCGTGGGCGTGGGTGTGGGCGTGGGTGTGCTGCCTGGGAGGACATCATGTAATTTAATCCTGTAGTTGATGAAGCCGTCTTATTTTATGTAATATTTCAGTAGATTTTTGGCGGCGGCGATGGCAAAGATGTGATCTTTATGCATTGTGAGCTGTGAGTTGGCGATGTGTGTGTGTGTGTGTGTGTGTGTGTGAGAGAGAGTGTGTGTGTGTGTGTGTGTGTGTGTGTGTGTGCTGCTGTGTTGTGCTGGGAGAGTGTGTGAAGAATATATACGACGCCACAGCTGGTACAGTAGTAGTGTTGCAGCTATAATAAGAGTCCCCTTTAAACAAGACTCTAAGACAATAGGTAGTTCTTGTAGATCAAACACAAACACAGTAATTTATGGACGTGACTTAACTAACCTTACATACATTACATTACATACATAAGCTGTCACTGGTCATTTTCTTTATCTGATGGGGTGATAGGAGGTGAGGAAGGTGTGAGGATGAAGGTAAAATAATGTGAGGGAGGAGCCTTTCAATATCTATAACTAGCATTGTCAGAGTGTGTGGCGGGGGAGAGGTGATCGTAGTGGTGATGCAGTCAGTGGTCATGTGTATATTGACAATCTACTAGTGTGGTTTTGGCAGACACGTTTAATGCAAGAGTGATATGTTTTAGTGAAAAATGAGCTGCGACGTTATAATCCACACAAAAAAAGAGAAATGTGTGTGATGTTGAGTCTTTTAATTCTATTCTCATTCTGGTGTGACACGGATTCATATTATAGAAAAAATTAATTGCAAAAAGACAATATCTCCCCCCAGAGGAACGCATCTGTCTCCCATTGGTGATAATTTTCCTTGGTACTGATGTAGATTCGTGTAGTTTGAAAGCTGTACATGTCTGGACTCTGCTCTACCTATGAAAGCTGTTGTATGCAGCCTGGCGGTGACCTCACACACACACACACACACACACACACACATGCTTGGAGGTAATAAAAGTTAACAACATCCACGAATTCAAGATAAGTTGTATTCAAGTAGAAGTGAAGAAAAGGAAATCATGTGTTTGACTCCACTATATAAATTGTGATTATTACGTAATGTCTGGGTCTGTTACGCTGTAGAAACCTTACAACTGGGTATACTTATCTCTATTGTACTAATCATGACGTAACAATAATTCTGAACACTAAACTTAATATGAATGACCAACAACTGTACATTTTCCTTTCATAGGTTGAGGAAAGTAATGCAGGTGACAGTGAGGGTATACTTACCTGGCACAGGAGACACCGTGATCACGAGGGTGCGTTAGGATGTGTTAGGGTGAGGCATTGATTCATTGGCTGTGGTGCTGGAGTGTGTTGTGGGGCCTTACTTTGTGGGGCACGCTGTACATATCCTCATTGGGGGGCAAGGGGGGGGGGCAGAGGGTGTTGGTGTGTGCAGGAAGGGAGTGGATCTGTGAGGGAGGGAGAGAGAGGGAGAGGAGAGAGGTGTGTGTTGTCTTATTCACTTTGTCCTCCTATCATCCACGTCCACTCACTTCCTTGGTGCATCCCGTGGGGTGTGTCGCCTCTCACCCACCCTCCTCACACACACACACACACACACACACACACACACACACACACACCTACCTGTAGATATGTGAATACAGAAACTATACAGTACATACTCTATATTTTAGGTTAATAGAGCATGTATAGGAACGCGTGTGTGTGTGTGTGTGTGTGTGTGCATGTGTGTGTGTTTAATGGAACATATGGTCTTTCACGTGTGCCCTGGCCTGGGGGGGGGAGGGGGGTGTGCAGGCAAGGTGTTGATGGTGGTCCCAGCTCTGCCTGTGTTGTGTTATAAGTGTTTCATTCTATAATAACTACCTATTGAGCAAACTTTTTTTTTATTGTGAATTATGGTTTTGTATTCCCCTGTTCAACCTCCTTCCTTGTCACGTAGGAATGGAAGACTACAAGTGTTTTTTTTTTTACTTATGTTTGTTTGTCGTGAAGATTTTGCACCGAGGAGTGGAAGAGATTACAGGATCATCAGTTACCTTATACCAAACCTAGACTTGATTTTTATAATGTGATTTTTAAAATTTTATTTTTATTTTATTTTATTTTTTTCTTCTTCTATATCCTTGGGTCAAACTTGATTTTTATGTAAGACAGAAGCTCAGTGTTTGTTGTATGAAGGTAACTTGCCCAGGGGAGAGAGAGAGAGAGAGAGAGAGAGAGTGTGCGCCTCATTTTGTTATATCTGTGCTATCATGAAGTGATGTTAATTCCATAAATTGATGGATTTACCTACCACTATTATTATTATTATTATTATTATTATTATAACTAGAGGTATGAATTTGCTATCAATAAAAGTATGAAAATTAAAATGTTGAGTCCTCGGTGATAAATGTTACAAATGTGTTGTCAGAATATTGGTTGTACGTCTGTTTGTTTGTGTCTCATTCACACCAACTGTTTGAATGAAGGTGGAGGCTGGCTGGCTCTCTCTCTCTCTCTCTCTCTCTCTCTCTCTCTCTCTCTCTCTCTCTCTCTCTCTCTCTCTCTCTCTCTCTCTCTCTCTCTCTCTTCCAGCATGGTTCAGAAATTTTTGGTTCCAGATGTAAAGAATTTTTCCAGTTTTAGTCATGGTTGTATGGTATCATTACAGTATTATTATTATTATTATTATTATTATTATTATTATTATGTCTGCTGCTACTACTACTACTATTTATGTTGATATTTAATGTTAGAAGGTTGCCATTTTATTGCATTTTTAGTGGGAGGAATTTGTGGCTGATTCACTCACTCACTCAATCACTCACTCACTCACTCACTCACTCACTCACTCACTCACTCACTCACTCACTCACTCACTCACTAACACTCACTCACTCACTAACACACTCACTCACTCACTCACTCACTAACACTCACTCACTCACTAACACTCACTCACTATTTTTGTGCATTTACTATAAAAAAAAAGTCAGACTCGCCCAAGAGTGTGGTGGCGAGCGGAAACGTTCGGGAAATACCCTTTTACAGGCCTGCCACGTGTCTTTTAATCCGCATTGTAGAAATGTTTTAATGTAAGCAAAACCATGGCAGACATGATCAGGAAATATGCATACACGTTTATTCATAGTATTATAATGTATGAAGAAACAGTAAACTTATAATGGATAAGATATATATAAACATATAAAGAAACGTGGCATACATATTTTACAGTTTGCTAATAAAAAGCAGTACCTATTAATGAATTTCCCTTTCGTTCTGGATAATGCATCTTATCACTCAAGAAAACTTCACATATGACATATGATGTTGCCAGATACACGATT
>JAPQNM010000015.1:449832-454832 GCA_029783475.1 Metacarcinus magister | reverse complement strand
TAATTCTAAAGAGGAAGAGCAGGATGGAAATGATGATGATAGGGAGGAGGAGGAGGAGGAGGAGGAGGAGGAAGATGTGTCAGTGGCATCATTTTTACGCTAGGAAGATTCTCTCTCTCTCTCTCTCTCTCTCTCTCTCTCTCTCGCTGTAATATTTGCTACTATTAACACACACACAGAGAGAGAGAGAGAGAGAGAGAGAGAGAGAGAGAGAGAGAGAGAGAGAGAGAGAGAGAGAGAGAGAGAGAGAGAGAGAGAGAGAGAGAGAGAGAGAGAGAGAGAGAGGGAGAGAGAGAGAGCCACCTACTCCATCATGACATCAGAAAGTCATTTACATAAATAACTTGTTTCTCTCTCGATCAGATAAATCAATTAGTTATTCCATCGACTTTCTATTTTAATAAGGAAGGAAGGAAGGAAGGATGGAAGGATGGAAGGAAGGAAGGATGGAAGGAAGGAAGGAAGGAAGGAAGGAAGGATGATGGAAGGAAGGATGGAAGGAAGGAAGGAAGGAAGGAAGGAAGGATGGAAGGAAGGAAGGAAGGAAGGAAGGAAGGATAGATGGAAGGAAGGATGGAAGGAAGGAAGGAAGGAAGGAAGGAAGGATGGAAGGAAGGAAGGAAGGAAGGAAGGAAGGATGGAAGGAAGGAAGGAAGGATGGATGGAAGGAAGGAAGGATGGAAGGAAGGAAGGAAGGAAGGAAGGAAGGAAGGAAGGATGGAAGGAAGGAAGGAAGGAAGGATGGAAGGAAGGAAGGAAGGATGGATGGAAGGAAGGAAGGATGGAAGGAAGGAAGGAAGGAAGGATGGATGGAAGGAAGGAAGGAAGGATGGAAGGAAGGAAGGAAGGAAGGAAGGAAGGAAGGAAGGAAGGAAGGAAGGAAGGAAGGATGGAAGGAAGGAAGGATGGAAGGAAGGAAGGAAGGATGGATGGAAGGAAGGAAGGATGGAAGGAAGGAAGGAAGGAAGGATGGATGGAAGGAAGGAAGGAAGGAAGGAAGGAAGGAAGGAAGGAAGGAAGGAAGGAAGGATGGATGGAAGGAAGGAAGGAAGGAAGGAAGGAAGGAAGGAAGGAAGGAAGGAAGGATGGAAGTAAGGAAGGATGGAAGGAAGGAAGGAAGGAAGGAAGGAAGGATGGATGGAAGGAAGGATGGAAGGAAGGAAGGAAGGAAGGATGGAAGGATGGATGGAAGGATGGATGGAAGGAAGGAAAGAAGGATGGAAGGAAGGAAGGAAGGAAGGAAGGATGGAAGGAAGGAAGGAAGGAAGGAAGGAAGGAAGGATGGAAGGAAGGAAGGAAGGAAGGAAGGATGGATGGAAGGAAGGATGGAAGGAAGGAAGGAAGGAAGGAAGGAAGGAAGGAAGGATGGAAGGAAGGAAGGAAGGAAGGATGGAAGGAAGGAAGGAAGGAAGGAAGGATGGAAGGAAGGAAGGAAGGAAGGAAGGAAGGAAGGATGGAAGGAAGGAAGGAAGGAAGGAAGGATGGATGGAAGGAAGGAAGGATGGATGGAAGGAAGGAAGGAAGGAAGGAAGGATGGAAGGAAGGAAGGAAGGAAGGAAGGAAGGATGGAAGGAAGGAAGGAAGGAAGGAAGGATGGATGGAAGGAAGGATGGATGGAAGGAAGGAAGGAAGGAAGGAAGGAAGGAAGGATGGAAGGAAGGAAGGAAGGAAGGAAGGAAGGAAGGATGGAAGGAAGGAAGGAAGGAAGGAAGGATGGAAGGAAGGAAGGAAGGAAGGAAGGATGGATGGAAGGAAGGAAGGATGGATGGAAGGAAGGAAGGAAGGAAGGAAGGAAGGAAGGAAGGAAGGATGGAAGGAAGGAAGGAAGGAAGGAAGGAAGGATGGAAGGAAGGATGGATGGAAGGATGGATGGAAGGAAGGATGGAAGGATGGAAGGAAGGAAGGAAGGAAGGAAGGAAGGATGGATGGAAGGAAGGAAGGATGGATGGAAGGAAGGAAGGAAGGAAGGATGGATGGAAGGAAGGAAGGATGGATGGAAGGAAGGAAGGAAGGAAGGAAGGATGGATGGAAGGATGGATGGAAGGATGGATGGATGGAAGGAAGGATGGAAGGATGGAAGGATGGATGGAAGGATGGAAGGAAGGAAGGAAGGAAGGAAGGAAGGATGGAAGGATTTAAGGATGGAAGGAAGGTAGGATAGATGGAAGGAAGGATGGAAGGAAGGAAGGAAGGAAGGTACTACATCTATCCATAGTCTTGTATAATATTCCTCTCTCTCTCTCTCTCTCTCTCTCTCTCTCTCTCTCTCTCTCTCTTAACTCCCCTAACTTCATGCTTACTGAGTTTTTTCCATTCCTTCACCACAGAGAGAGAGAGAGAGAGAGAGAGAGAGAGAGAGAGAGAGAGAGAGAGAGAGAGAGAGAGAGAGAGAGATAGAGAGAGAGAGAGAGTAATCACTTTTATATCATCTTCTATTGTATGTAAATTTATTCTTTTTTGCTTAACTGAGGATAAAGAGACAAGATTGTAAATGTATAAACTCGATAAGGGAAGGGAAGGGAAGGGAAGGGAAGGGAAGGGAAGGGAAGGGATGGGAAGGGAAGGGAAGGGAAGGGAAGGGAAGGGAAGGGAAGGGAAGGGAAGGGAAGGGATGGGAAGGGAAGGGAAGGGAAGATAAGGGAAGGGAAGGGAAGGGAAGGGAAGGGAATGGATTAGAAGGGAAGGGAAGGGAAGGGAAGGGATGGGAAGGGAAGGGAAGGGAAGGGAAGGGATGGGAAGGGAAGGGAAGGGAAGGGAAGGGAAGGGATGGGAAGGGAAGGGAAGGGAAGGGATGGGAAGGGAAGGGAAGGGAAGGGAAGGGAAGGGAAGGGATGGGAAGGGAAGGGAAGGGAAGGGAAGGGATGGGATGGGAAGGGAAGGGAAGGGAAGGGATGGGAAGGGAAGGGAAGGGATGGGAAGGGATGGGAAGGGAAGGGATGGGAAGGGAAGGGAAGGGAAGGGATGGGAAGGGAAGGGATGGGAAGGGAAGGGAAGGGATGGGAAGGGAAGGGAAGGGAAGGGAAGGGAAGGGATGGGAAGGGAGGGATGGGAAGGGAAGGGAAGGGAAGGGATGGGATGGGAAGGGAAGGGAAGGGAAGGGAAGGGAAGGGAAGGGATGGGAAGGGAAGGGAAGGGAAGGGAAGGGAAGGGAAGGGATGGGAAGGGAAGGGATGGGAAGGGAAGGGATGGGAAGGGAAGGGAAGGGAAGGGATGGGAAGGGAAGGGATGGGAAGGGAAGGGAAGGGATGGGAAGGGAAGGGAAGGGAAGGGAAGGGATGGGATGGGAAGGGAAGGGAAGGGAAGGGATGGGATGGGAAGGGAAGGGAAGGGAAGGGAAGGGATGGGAAGGGAAGGGAAGGGAAGGGAAGGGAAGGGATGGGATGGGAAGGGAAGGGAAGGGAAGGGATGGGAAGGGAAGGGAAGGGAAGGGATGGGAAGGGAAGGGATGGGATGGGAAGGGAAGGGAAGGGAAGGGAAGGGATGGGAAGGGAAGGGAAGGGAAGGGAAGGGAAGGGATGGGAAGGGAAGGGATGGGATGGGAAGGGAAGGGAAGGGAAGGGAAGGGAAGGGATGGGAAGGGAAGGGAAGGGAAGGGAAGGGAAGGGATGGGAAGGGAAGGGAAGGGAAGGGAAGGGATGGGAAGGGAAGGGAAGGGAAGGGAAGGGATGGGAAGGGAAGGGAAGGGATGGGAAGGGATGGGAAGGGAAGGGATGGGAAGGGAAGGGAAGGAAGGGATGGGAAGGGAAGGGATGGGAAGGGAAGGGAAGGGAAGGGATGGGAAGGGAAGGGAAGGGAAGGGAAGGGATGGGAAGGGAAGGGATGGGATGGGAAGGGAAGGGATGGGATGGGAAGGGAAGGGAAGGGATGGGAAGGGATGGGAAGGGAAGGGAAGGGAAGGGAAGGGGAAGGGAAGGGATGGGAAGGTAAGGGATGGGATGGGAAGGGAAGGGATGGGAAGGGATGGGAAGGGAAGGGATGGGATGGGAAGGGATGGGAAGGGATGGGAAGGGAAGGGATGGGAAGGGAAGGGATGGGAAGGGAAGGGATGGGAAGGGAAGGGAAGGGAAGGGATGGGAAGGGAAGGGAAGGGATGGGATGGGAAGGGAAGGGAAGGGATGGGAAGGGAAGGGAAGGGAAGGGATGGGAAGGGAAGGGATGGGATGGGAAGGGATGGGAAGGGAAGGGAAGGGATGGGAAGGGATGGGAAGGGATGGGATGGGAAGGGAAGGGAAGGGAAGGGAAGGGAAGGGAAGGGAAGGGATGGGAAGGGAAGGGAAGGGATGGGAAGGGAATAAGAGAATAAAAGAGAAGAGGAGTGTGTAGGTAGTATTAAAAAATATAATAATAATAATAATAATAATAATAATAATAATAAGGATAATAATTTTGATAATGCTTCTCAAAGTTATTTATTTTTATATATATAAAAAAAAATAAATCTATTTATTTATCTATAAATATGTGTTCTATATTATTATATCATTATTATTATTATTATTATTATTATTATTATTATCATTATTATTATTATTATTATTATTATATTATTATTATTATCATTATTATTATCATTATTATTATTATTATTATTATTATTATTATTATTATTATTATTATTATTATTATTATTATTATCATTATTATTATATTATTATTATTATTATTATTATTATCATTATTATTATTATTATTATTATTATTATTATTATTATTATTATCATTATTATTATTATTATTATTATTATTATTATTATTATCATTATCATTATTATTATTATTATTATTATTATTATTATTATTATCATTATATTATTATTATTATATTATTATTATTATTATCATTATTATTATATTATTATTATTATTATCATTATTATTTATTATTATTATTATCATTATTATTATTATTATTATTATTATTATTATCATTATATATTATTATTATTATTATTATTATTATCATTATTATTATTATTATTATTATTATTATTATCATTATT
>JAPQNM010000015.1:437332-442332 GCA_029783475.1 Metacarcinus magister | reverse complement strand
TTGAGTCAGATTTAGGAGATCATTGATGAATAATAGAAAGAGAGTGGGTGATAGGACAGAACCCTGAGGAACACCACTGTTGATAGTTTTAGAAGAACAATGACCGTCCACTACAGCAGCAATAGACCGGTCGGAAAGGAAACTAGAGATGAAGGTACAGAGAGAAGGATAGAATCCGTAGGAGGATAGTTTAGAAATTAAACATTTATGCCAGACTCTATCAAAGGCTTTCGATATGTCAAGGCCGACAGCAAAGGTTTCACCGAAGTCCCTAAAAGAGGATGACCAAGATTCAGTTAGAAAAGCAAGATCACCAGTAGATCGGCCTTTACGGAAACCATACTGGTAATCAGAGAGAAGATTGTGAGCTGATAGATGCCTCATTATCTTCTTGTTAAGGACAGGCTTTAGAAAGGCAGGAAATCAAAGCTATAGGGCGGTAGTTAGAAGGATTGGAGCGGTCACCCTTTTTAGGGACAGGTTGAATGTGAGCAAACTTCCAGCAAGAAGGATAGGTAGAAGTAGAGAGACACAGACGAAAGAGTTTGACCAGGCAGTGAGCGAGTTCGGAAGAACAGTTTTTGAGAACAGGAGGGACTCCATCCGGACCGTAAGCCTTCCGAGAATCAAGGCCAGAGAGGGCCTGGCAAACGTCATAATAAAGAATTCTAATTTTAGGGATGAAGTAGTCAGAGGGTGTAGGAGTAGGAGGAATATGCCCAGTATCATCCAAAGTAGAGTTGGTAGCAAAGGTTTGAGCGAAGAGTTCAGCTTTAGAGAAAGAAGAGACAGCTGTGGGGCCATCTGGTTGAATTAAAGGAGGGAAAGATGAAGAAGTAAAATTGTTAGAGATATTATTGGCTAGATGCCAGAAATCATGAGAAGAGTTAGAGTTGGAAAGACTTTGACATTTTCTATTGATGAAAGAGTTTTTAGTAAGTTGGAGAATAGATTTGGCATGATTACGGGCAGAAATATATAGGGCATGAGTTTCAGCAGATGGATGGCTACGGTACCGTTTGTGAGCCGCCTCTCTATCATTGACAGCACGAGAACAAGCAGAGTTAAACCAGGGCTTTTTAGCTTTAGTATTAGAGAAAGTATGAGGAATGTATAGCTCCATGCCAGAGATAATCAGCTCTGTTATGCGCTCGGCACACAGAGAAGGATCTCTGACATGGTAGCAATAATCATCCCAAGGAAAATCAGAATAGTACTGCCTCAGGTCTTCCCACTTAGCAGAGTTGAAATGCCAGAAGCACCTCTGCTTAGGCGGGTCCTGAGGCTGCACTGTATTGATATAACAG
Organism: Metacarcinus magister; assembly: GCA_029783475.1. Taxonomy (NCBI): domain Eukaryota; kingdom Metazoa; phylum Arthropoda; class Malacostraca; order Decapoda; family Cancridae; genus Metacarcinus; species Metacarcinus magister. Next base: position 441,025 of record JAPQNM010000015.1, on the reverse strand, counting down.
GTAATGAAAATAAGATTGTGATCGTAGGAGTCCAACGGAGAGGAAAGTTTAGTAGAGTAAGCTGAATGGTTGGAAGTTAGGAAAAGATCAAGAATGTTGGGCGTGTCTCCAAGGCGGTCAGGGATACGGGTAGGGAACTGCACTAGCTGCTCTAGGTCATGAAGGATAGCAAAGTTGAAGGTTTGTTCACCAGGTTGGTCAATGAAAGAAGATGAAAGCCAAAGCTGGTGGTGAACATTGAAATCCCCTAAAATGGAGATCTCAGCATACATAAGGAACCTTGGAAGTCAAATAGTCAAAGAATTTTACATAGTCAGAGGAATTAGGTGAGAGATATACAGCACAGATGAATTTAGTTAGAAAGTGACATTGAAGTCTTAGCCAGATGGTAGAAAATTCTGAAGATTCAAGATTGTGGGCACGAGAGCAAGTAATGTCGTTACGCACATATGCGCAACAGCCAGCTTTGGATTGAAAATGAGGATAGAGAAAGTAGGAGGGAACAGAGAAGGGGCTGCTGTCAGTAGTCACAGACTACTGTGTTTCAGTTAGGAAGAGAAAATGAGGTTTAGTGGAGGAGAGATGGTGTTCCACAGATTGGAAATTAGATCTAAGGCCACGAATGTTCCACTTATATTCACTCATTAGTTTTTTGTATTCATTATTTCGTATATTACATCCACTCATCTATACATTTTTATTCATCATTCTTTCTTATGTACCTATATGTTTATTTCAATTCAACTTGTTATTATTACATTTATTTTCCTTCATTCTAATTCTTTCGTATGTGTGATTTAATTCCTCTCTCCTCCCTCTTCCTCTCTCCTCCCTCTTCCTCTCTCTTCCCTCTTCCCTTTCCTTCCCTCTTCCTCTCTCCTCTCTCTTCTTCTCTCCTCCCTCTTCCCTTTCCTTCCCTCTTCCCTTCTCCTTTCCTCTTTTAAACTTATTAATATTACATTTATTTTTCTGGATGTTGAAGAAATTTAAGTAAATCCTTTCACTAACTTACCTACTTATAAATCTTCATCAGTTAGGTTAGGTTAGGTTAGGCTATGTTAGGTTAGGTTAGGTTAGGTTAAGTTAGATTAGGTTAGGTTAGGTAGGTTAGGTTAGGTTATTAGGTTAGATTAGGTTAGGTTAGATTAGGTTAGGTTTTAGATTAGGTTAGGTAAGGGTTGGTTAGGCTAGGTTAGATTAGGTTAGGTAAGGGTAGGATAGGTTAGGTTAGGTTAGGTTAGGTAAGGTAAGGTTAGATAAGGTAAGGTTAGGTTAGGTTAGGTTAGGTTAGGTAAGGTTGGTTAGGTAAGGTAGAGTTAGGTTAGGTAGGGTAGGTAGGTTAGGTTAGGTTAGGTTAGGTAAGGTAGGTTAGATAGGTAAGGTTAGGTAGGTTAGGTTAGGTTAGGTTAGGTTAGGTTAGGTAAGGTTAGGTTAGGTTAGGTAAGGTAAGGTTAGGTAGGTAAGGTAGGTAAGGTTAGGTTAGGTTAGGTAGGTTAGGTTAGGTAAGGTGAGGTAAGGTTAGGTAAGGTTAGGTTAGGTTAGGTAGGTTAGGTTAGGTTAGGTTAGGTTAGGTTAGGTTAGGTAAGGTTAGGTTAGGTTAGGTTAGGTAAGGTTAGGTTAGGTTAGGTAAGGTTAGGTTAGGTTAGGTTAGGTAGGTTAGGTTAGGTTAGGTTAGGTAAGGTTAGGTTAGGTAAGGTTAGGTTAGGTAAGGTTAGGTTAGGTTAGGTTAGGTTAGGTTAGGTTAGGTTAGGTAAGGTTAGGTTAGGTAGGTTAGGTTAGGTTAGGTTAGGTAAGGTTAGGTAAGGTTAGGTTAGGTTAGGTAGGTTAGGTAGGTTAGGTTAGGTTAGGTAAGGTTAGGTTAGGTTAGGTAAGGTTAGGTTAGGTTAGGTTAGGTAAGGTTAGGTTAGGTTAGGTTAGGTAAGGTTAGGTTAGGTAAGGTTAGGTTAGGTTAGGTTAGGTAGTTAGGTAGGTTAGGTTAGGTTAGGTTAGGTAGGTTAGGTAGGTAAGGTTAGGTTAGGTAAGGTTAGGTTAGGTAAGGTTAGGTTAGGTAAGGTTAGGTTAGGTAAGGTTAGGTAAGGTTAGGTTAGGTTAGGTAAGGTTAAGTTAGGTTAGGTAAGATTAGGTTAGGTAAGGTTAGGTTAGGTTAGGTAAGGTTAAGTTAGGTTAGGTAAGGTTAGGTTAGGTTAGGTTAGGTTAGGTAAGGTTAAGTTAGGTTAGGTAAGGTTAGGTTAGGTAAGGTTAGGTTAGGTAAGGTTAGGTTAGGTAAGGTTAGGTTAGGTAAGGTTAGGTAAGGTTAGGTTAGGTTAGGTAAGGTTAAGTTAGGTTAGGTAAGGTTAGGTTAGGTTAGGTTAGGTTAGGTAAGGTTAAGTTAGGTTAGGTAAGGTTAGGTTAGGTTAGGATAGCTTAGCTTGACGTTTTCAAAATATTTGTTAAATCTTTCATTATTAAGCTTAACAAAATAGTAATAGTACAATGCCAGTGAAAGTGAATGTGTGTGTGTGTGTGTGTGTGTGTGTGTGTGTGTGTGTGTGTGTGTGTGTGTGTGTGTGTGTGTGCGTGTGTTTACATTAAATAACTGTTGCATTAATAACGAGGACAGAAAAGTAGTGAGAGTAACACACACACACACACACACACACACACACAGCACACACACACACACACACATATCGCCTTGCCCTTCACTACCTATCTATCTATTTGTATACACATGGCACGACCTATACACTAACCTATTTGTGTTTGTATGTCTGTATGACTGTATGTCCCTCCATCCATCCATTCATCCATTCATTCTACCTTCCTTCCTTCCTTCCTTCCTTCCTTCCCTCCATCCCTCCCTCCATCATTCCTTCCTTCCTTCCTTCCCTCCTTTCCTCTATCCCTCCCTCCCTCCCTCCATCCTTCCATCCTTCCTTCCTTCCTTCCCTCCATTCCTTCCTCCCTCCTACCTTCCTCCCTTCCTTCCTTCCTTCCTTCCTTCCTTCCTTCCTTCCTTCCTTCCTTCCTTCCCTCCTTCCTTCCCTCCATCCATCCATCCTTCCATCCCTCTATTCTTCCTTCCCTCCATCCATCCCTCCACTACTACTACTACTACTACTACTACACTCATACAATAGTAGTAGTAGTAGTAGTAGTAGTAGTAGTAGATGGAATTAGGTTAGTGAAAGGAAGGATAACTGATAAACATGATCTCACGCGTCCTATACTCAACTCTCTCTCTCTCTCTCTCTCTCTCTCTCTCTCTCTCTCTCTCTCTCTCTCTCTCTCTCTCTCTCTCTCTCTCTCTCTCTCTCTCTTTTTTATTATTTTTTTTATTTAAACAAAGTTAACATAAATATATATATATAATATATATATATATATATATATATATATATATATATATATATATATATATAGGTGGATTATAAGGGATATATATTACATGAGGCTAGCTAAAGAGGCCCTCCTTCGGGAGAGGTTCTATCTGAAAGCTAGCCTGTTTCTGGATGGAGATGCACACATGAGTTGTCTTTTTTGTTTTTGTTTTGTTTGCGGCACTTAAGGAGGGTATGTGCGACACCACGAGTGGGCCGCTGCCTTCACTTGCTGAGTTGTCATTTCATGGACTAGAACGTCAGCTGTGAAGGCATTCCACAGTGTTGCTGTGGCCCAGGTGAAGGCGCGTTGACAGCTGGCTGTGTGGGTCCG
>JAPQNM010000015.1:422332-424832 GCA_029783475.1 Metacarcinus magister | reverse complement strand
TGCCGCTGCTCATCACAGAGACCGTCACGCTGCCGCCCACCACCAGCCTGGAGGTGGCCGTGGGCGTGGTGACGGAGGTGGTGGGCGTGACGTCGTCCCTGATGGCCATGGAGGTGCGTGGTGTGGTGGTGCCCTTGACGCGCACCTACCAAGTGTTGGCCACGGCACTGTCCACCGTGCTGGCCCTCGACACCATCACACCACCACCGGACACCATCACCACCACCATCCTGGACACCATCACCACCACCAACGTGCAGGAGGAGGTGGTGACCAGCCTCAGCGAGGTGATCGACGCCATCACCACCACCGCCACCGCCGTCACCACCCTGCTCACCACCGACATCACCACCGTGCTCGTCACAGACTACACCACCGTGGTGAGCACCGTCACGCCGCCGCCCGTCACGGTGGCCGTCACCTCCACCAGCCTGGTGGTGGAAACCTCGGTCGTGGTGCAGGCTGACGTCACCAAGCTGGTCACCTCGGCCGTGCTGGAGACCAGTGAGGTGGTGGATGTGGTGACGCCGCTGCCCGTGGTGGTGACGCAGGTGGTGACCAGCATAGAGGTGGTGAGCAGCAACAGTGTGGTGACGGAGGAGACAAGCGTCACCCTCACCAGCACACAGGTGGTTCCGGTCACCTCCACCGTCACCTCCGCCGCCACCACCAGCGTGGTGTCCCCCGTGGTGATCACCAACGTGGCCGCCGTCACCAGCACACAGGTGGTGGACGTAGCTGTGGTGCAGACCGTGCTGGTCACGCAGACCTCCACCGACACTGTGGTGGTGACGGCGCCGCCGCTGCCTGCCGTCACCTCCACTACCCTCGCCCTGGTGACTGAGGTGGTGACGGTGATGGAGCTGCCCGTGGTGATGACGCAGACCGTCACGGAGAAGATGGAGGTGGTGGAGGTGGTGACGGAGGTGGTGACTGAGGAAATGGTGGTGACAACCTTGGTGTCTGTGACGGTGCCGTGCCCGCAGCACCAAGGCTACAACTACAACCCTCCCGCCAGGCCTTTTAGGCTGGGATAGGTAGGCCTACTCCCACTACCCCCCCACCCCCCAGTCCCCCACCATAACACTCTACCTCTCTCTCTCTCTCTCTCTCTCTCTCTCTCTCTCTCTCTCTCTCTCTCTCTCTCTCCTCTCTCTCTCTCTCTCTCCTCTCTCTCTCTCTCTCTCTCTCTCTCTCTCTCTCTCTCTCTCTCTCTCCCCCCCCCTTTCTGCCCTGTATGACTGTATTGTCTTCGGCCAGATGCATGGTGCGGGCGTGTCCGCGGGCGTGGTGGTGCTGTTGGCGGCGCTGCTGGGGGGCACGCGGGGGGCCAAGCTCCCCCCGCTGCAACCTTCCCCGCACCTCAACGAGATCCCACAAGGGGGCGCCGGCGACTACCTGGTGCCCACGCCCTCCCTGGGGTGCGGCACCACCATCGCCACCGTCACCGTGGAGCAGGTGGTGACGGACACGGTCACGGAGACTGTGGGGGGCGGGGTGGTGGTGGAGGCCAGCACGCAGCTCTCCACCACCACTGTGACCACGGCCTTCAGTGAGGTGGTGACCGTGACCGTGACCAGCACCACCTACACCACCACGGACATCACCACCACGGACACCACCACGGACACCACCACCCTGGCCTCCACCACCACCCTGCCCCAAGACACCGTCACCGCCACCGTCACTGAGAGTGCCGTGGCCACGGAGGTTCAGACCATCACCTCTGTGCTGCTGGAGACCACCGTGCTGCAGACCACACTCATCGAGACGGAACTCTCCACCCAGCTGGTGCCCACCACACTCACCACCACAGACACCACGCTCATCACAGAGTATGAGGTGACGACGCCGCTGCCGGCCACGGAGACGGTGCCCGAGGTGGTGACGCAGGCCTCCACGGAGTACGTGACGCTGCCGGGAATGACAGTCGAGGAGACCGTCACCGTCACCAACACCGTCACCACCACCGCCCTCACCACCGTGGCTGCCGTCACCTCTGAGGTGGTGTCCACGGTGGTGGTGCCGTCCGTCACCGTGGTGGTGCAGACTCAACTCATCACCGTCACGCAGACGGAGGCCGTCACGGAGACCCAGGTGGAGACGGAGGTGGAGACGGTGGTGGAGACGGTGGTGGTGCCCACCACGCTGTACGAGGAGGAGACTGTGGTGGAGACGGTGGTTGTGGAGAACCCTGTCACCTCCGTGGTGGAGGAGACCAGCCTGGTGGTGGAGACAGAGGCCACCACCCTGGCCCCCCCTCCCGCCGTGACAGTGGTCATCACAGACACACAGAACGTGCTCACCACCATCAGAGTACCAGGCGGCATCAGCGTGACCGTCACCACCGTGCTGGTGCCCGTCACCACCACCTCCCTCACCTACGTCACCAAGAACGTGGTCAACACCGTCACCAACACTGTCACGCTCACGCCATCCTGCCTAGCAAACACAGGCTACGACTACCAGCGGCCCTCCGTCACCTACCAGTACCGGGGCA
>JAPQNM010000015.1:395010-397510 GCA_029783475.1 Metacarcinus magister | reverse complement strand
AGACCCTATTCTATGACTTTTAAATACAGTACAAGGGACATTGACCCTTACAACAACGGAACGGAGTGATTATTATGGAGAGGTGTGAAGGTTAATTCGTTAATAATTATGATGTAGTGTGTTTGGTAAGATTATAGTAATAGGGCGCCATGGTGAAAGCCAATCAGAAGGAAGGTGGCTCCCGCTGCCCCGCCAATCACAGGCTGGGATGCTCGTCTTGTGACCTTGAACTGCATTTCAATCTCAAGGATCTCATAAGTAAAAACGCGGGAAACATACTGACAGTGTCCTGCTGGTGTATCCTGATTGTATTCCTGTTATTCAAGTTTTATAATGTGTACCAGTGAGTGAGAGTGAGTGCCAGGTAGCTAAGATAACCAGGAACAGGAAACACTGTGACGAGTGGAAACAGGAAGGTGGTAAGGTGGATGTAGAGGAATAATTTGAAGCGGTGCGGACAGGAGGTGTTGGTCGTGTTTCTCATTATCAGTGTAATTATTGATCACTGCTTTACACGTGTAGAGGAACAATCAACAATGTGAAGTAAATGTTTAATGTTTACTGGTGTTTGAAGGATCAGTATGTCCAGTGTATAGTGAATAGTGTCCACCCTTCGTTGGTGTTTAGTGATCAGCACACAACTGGTGCCCCGACCCACGCATTGTTAATCAAACGTTATTAATGTGAATCGTAGACGTGTGAAGGTTTAACGAAGTACTTATTCACTCACGCTGAGGTTACTGTAGACTATAATAATATGAATAATATGAATAATAATAATAATAATATAATAATAATGATAATAATAATAATACTGGGGCGTGCTATGAACATTTGATGATGTAAGTATTGATGGTAGTTACTTTGACAACATTCTAATTATCATTAATAATTTTATACCAAAAAAAAAGAATATTGTTGAATATATTTAAAAATCCAATGTTGTAATTATAAAAATTCATGATGAAGTTTTTTTTTCGGTTTAAAAGTAAATGGTTCATATTATAGTTTAGGTGGAAAAATGAAGATTTTCGAAATATTCATACATTTTAAGTGTTCTTAATTACATCATTAATTTCCAAAATGAGACATGACAATTTTGCGGTGATATGAATGTTTTATTACAACACATTCAGTTTTGTAATCACAGGTGTAGACAAAACTATTTAATAAGTATAAACATTAATTTTACAGTAAACAAAACAGAACTTTAATTGAAACTTAATAAAAATATATCTCCTGATGCATCTTATATTTTCTCATTTATTCATTCTTATTGTGAATGAAAGAAAAGAGAAAGAGTGAGAAGGGAGGGAAGGAGAGATAGAGAGGGGAGGGAGGGTGAAGGGGAGGGAGGGAGGGGGAGTGAGGGAGGGTGAAGGAGGGATAAAATATAGCACAGCTTGAGGCAGGACAAGAGAAAGTGGATGAGAGAGAGAGAGAGAGAGAGAGAGAGAGAGAGAGAGAGAGAGAGAGAGAGAGAGAGAGAGAGAGAGAGAGAGAGAGAGGTTAAGGGGAGAGGGTGTTTGCATGAAAAACGGATAGTCGGGTAGTGAAAAAGACAGAAAGTAATAAGTGAAAACCAATAACCGATGTATTTGAGGCGGACATTTTTGGCACAGAGAGGGGAAAAAAAAGTGAACATTTTTTTTTACATTTATATTCCTCCCACACACACTCTCTCTCTCTCTCTCTCTCTCTCTCTCTCTCTCTCTCTCTCTCTCTCTCTCTCTCTCTCTCTCTCTCTCTCTCTCTCTCTCTCTCCCCTTCCAATTAAAAGTTGGATTCAGCGATTTCTGGAACGAGTTAATTTTTCTTTTAGTGTTTAAGAGAAAAGAAACATTTTGGTGAAAGCTTGACAGCGTGACATTAATTGTGTTGAAGTTAGAGTGTGTAGAGTGACAAGGCGGGGCAGCGTGACACAAGGGGCGGGGCAGCGTGACACAAGGGGCGGGGGGCGGGGCAGCATGACACTTGTTCGTTGAGTGATGATTGTAGAATGACAGTCACCAGTGTTAAGCATACACACACACACACACACACACACACACACACACACACACACACACACACACACACACACACACACACACACACACACACGTAAATAGATATTTAAATAAATAGACAAATACATACATAGATAGACAGATACACATAAATAGATATAGATGAATAAAAAAAAAGATAGCTAGATAGATAGATAGATAACTAAATAGATATGTAGATACACATAACTAAATTAATAGACAGATAGATAGATAAATAAATAAATAAATAAACAAACAAGGATGGCATTGTTATAGTTATGCATCAATTTAATAATAGATATTGTATTATTATGAATTTTACCATAAATATAATAGTAGAGTATTTCTGTAATTGAGTCTGGCTTTGATGGCAACGGAAATATTGTAAGTTAAATTCTTTCACAAACTGGCTTACCAATCACCATGAAAAGACACCAGTTACAGGGTGGTGTGGAACTACTACTACTACT
>JAPQNM010000015.1:362510-367510 GCA_029783475.1 Metacarcinus magister | reverse complement strand
TCACACCGGTTGAAAAATCCTTTTTTTTTACATTCCAATATCTCACACAGGTATTAGAAGCAGTGAAGTCAGAAAATAGAAGAATCTACAGTAAAAAAAACATTGAAAATGTATGTTTTTCTATTTTCATCCAAATAAAATAAAATTTTTAGCTTTGATTGAAAAATACAACGGCGTGTAACTTTCTCTCCTGGGCGAGCAGTGTTAGTATGCTGGGTGAATTTTTTTAATTTCATGGTCACCCAGCATGTCTATTTGCTTAATTTATTGACACTTGTGGAATTAGTTACAGTAGCAAGAAACACGCATGAGTTTGAAGTTATGAATAGAATGTTGGATAAAACGTACATAATTATCGAGACAAAAGATGAGTTTGAATATTATTATTATTATTATTGAGACAGGACAAAATCATCATCACCACCACCACCACCACCACCACCACCATCATCACCACCACCACCCTTACAACCCTCAGGTGTGTTGCTCCACCTGAAGCAGCCTAACGCGTGGCTGGTGGAGGCTTGGTGGTTCCGTGGCTACAAGTGGATGTTGGAAGTCACTTTCAAACTCCTGCCCGCCCTTGTACTCGTCTACCTCAACATACGCATCATTAGAAGCTACAAGGCGGTGTGTGAGAAGAGACGCAAGATGACCAACAAGGTGTGTGTGTGTGTGTGTGTGTGTGTGTGTGTGTGTGTGTGTAAGTGTGTGTGTGTGTGTGTGTACCTAGTTGTAGTGTACAGGCATGAATTAGACTGGCAAGGTCCCGTATCCACATCTATGGTTATCGAGTCTTTCCTTTAACTGATGCAAACTGTACTTTCATTCCTTCCTTTAATTCATTCCAAGTGTTATACATCTATGGTGAGACTGTACTTGTTTGTATTGCTCAGACATCTCCCTTGTGTGCACCTGTTTGTAACATATCATTCATGTGTGGGGGGATGTACGCACATACACGCACGCACACACACACACACACACACACACACACACACACACACACACACACACACACACACACACACACACACACACACACACACACACACACACACACACACATGAATGGAAAAATAAAACACAAAGAAATTATAACCAGATTGAAGTTAAATAATGAAGTATATGAGGACCCGAAAGAAATGAGTGAAGTGCTAAATAAGAATTTTCAGAAAGTATTTACAACTGAATCTGACTTTAAAAAGCCACAAGGACAAGTGAGGAAAAACGAGATGTGGGAAATCAAGATAAGTCAAAAAGAGATAGAAGAAATGATGAAGGAATTGGATGAAAGAAAAGCTATAGGACCAGATGGAGTATCAGGATAAATATTGAAGGAGTGTAGACAAGAAATGGCTGAACCAATTCATGATATAATTGAGTGTTCTATTAAAACAGGAAAAGTCCCTAAAGAATGGAAAAGAGCTGATATAATGCCTATTTACAAGAATGGAAACAAAGAATAACCACTTCATTATAGACCAGTGTCATTGAGCAGCATAGTGTGCAAGATATGTGAGATGGTCATCAAGAAACAATGGACTGATTACTTAGAAAGAGAAGGAATAATATCAGATAGACAATTTGGATTCAGAACAGGAAGATAGTGTGTCACCAACTTATTAAGTTTTTATTCAAGAGTAATAGATATAACACAAGAAAGAGATGGATGGGTGGATTGCATATATTTAGACTTAAAAAAGGCATTTGATAAGGTTCCGCACACGAGATTACTATGGAAGCTGGAACACATTGGAGGATTGAAAGGAACATTAAAGAACTGGATGGAACACTACCTCAAAGGAAGGGAAATGAGAACAGTAGTAAAGGATGAAAAATCTGAATGGAGAGAAGTGAAAAGTGGAATACCACAGGGATCAGTTTTGGCGCCAATAATGTTTTTAATATATGTAAATGACATGACAGAAGGAGTAAGCAGTTACATAAGTCTATTTGCAGATGATGCAACATTACTAAGAAAGATAGGAAACCACAAGGATTATGAGGAGCTACAGAATGATATAAACAAGATATATGAATGGACCAAGACATGGGAAATGGAATTTAATGTGAAAAAAATGCCATGTATTGGAAATGTGAAAAAGTGCAATGAGACCCTCATGGACGTATAAGTTAGGGGAAAATATTATATCAATAGCAAAAGAAGAGAAAGATTTGGGAGTGGTAATACAGGACAACTTATCACCAGAGAAACATATAAATATAATATTTGGTGACACTTTCATGATGCTAAGGAATATACGAATGGCTTTTCATTTCCTAGATAAAGATATGATGAGAAAAATTATAACTACAATGATCAGACCAAAACTGGAATATGCAGAAGTAATATGGTCCCCGCACAAGAAAAAGCATGTGTTGAAATTAGAAAGAATACAGAGAATTGCAACTAAGATGGTGCCAGAATTGGAAGACCTACCATACGAGGAAAGATTAAAAGAAATGCACTTAACAACACTGAAAGAAAGAAGAGAAAGAGGAGACTTAATCACAATATATAAATTGATGAACAACCTTGAGGAAACAGATAGAAAAAACCTAATATTGAGAAGAAATGGAGAGGCTAAAATTTGAGGGGACACAAGAAAATACTGCATAAAGGAATTTGCTTGATCGATTAAAAAAAGTACAGTTTTCCCCAAAGAAGTATAGATACTTGGAATGGACTGAAGGAAGAGATTATAATGGCAAAGAATGTACATCAACTGAAGGAAAAACTGTACAAATATAAATATAGAGTAGACATAAACAATGTTACTACATACACAACCATTCACCTGGTATATTTGTGTGTTAGAACTGGTTCTTGTAAGTGAGTCAATGATTGAAGAATTACATCTTTACTCACTCACTATAAACATTGATGACAATATGTATTGTTTTCACATTACACTTTCTTTGTGTGATTTCTTCAATAATGTTTATAACACATTAAGATCATGAATATGAATGCATACTTTCATTAAAAGTATGGACATGATATATAAATACTTTTTTATACGCATCTAGAGTAATAGTTGTAACAAAATACTTGTAATCAAATAGAAAAGGAGTTTAAAATAAGTATTTCCCCTTTTGTGTGTGTGTGTGTGTGTGTGTGTGTGTGTGTGTGTGTGTGTGTGTGTGTGTGTGTGTGTGTGTGTGTGTGTGTGTGTGTGTGTGTGTATTTACCTAGTTGTATATTACAGGGTTCGAGCGGGGCTCATAGTGCCCTGTCTCCATATCTAAATTTATCCAACCTTTCCTTGAATATATGTACATTATCTGCTGTAACGATCTCTTCACTCAAGCCATTCCACACATCCACGGTTCTATGTGGGAAACTAAACTTCTTAATGTTACTTAGACATTGACTCTTCCCGATCTTCTTGGAATACCCCCTCGTCCGTCTATTTCCATCCTCCTTCAGCATCACCAAATCATATCTGTCAATTTTTTCCATGTGATTTACTATTTTATACATCGTTATTAAATCTCCTCTCTCTCTTCTTTCTTGCAAAGTCAGCGTGTGTGTGTGTGTGTGTGTGTGTGTGTGTGTGTGTGTGTGTGTGTGTGTGTGTGTGTGTGTGTGTGTGTGTGTGTGTGTGTGTGTGTGTGTGTGTGTGTGTGTGTGTGTGTGTGTGTGTGTGTGTTTACCTAGTTGTAATATACATTAAAATAGTTATGCTCGTACTGTCCCGTCTGTCTCTAAATCTACTATTATCCAGTTTGCTTTTGAAATCATAAATATTTCTTGCATTAATTATTTCTGCATCAAGTTTATTCCATGTTTCTATGCTTCTATATGGGTATATGGGAGGCTGTATTGTTTTATGTCTCTCTTGCATGTAGTCCTTTTCAGTTTGTTCTCGTGTCCTCTTGTTGTTCTGTCCTAACACACAAACAGATCATCTCTATCAGTTTTTTCCAGACCTTTTGATGCTCTATACACTGCTATAAAGTCTCCCCTTTCTCTTCTTTTCTCAAGAGTTGGTAGTTTCAGCCTAGAAAGTCTATCTTCATAAGGTAAATTTCTTAGGCTTGAAGCCATTTTTATAGCTGCTCTTTGTAATCTTTCAAGCTTCTTTATATCCTTCTTTTTATGTGGTGACCAAATCACTGCCGCATATTCTAACTTTGGTCAAATCAATGATGTTATCAATTTGTTAATCATCTCTTCATCCAGATATTTGAAAGCCATTCTTATATTTCTCAGCAGCTGATATGTATTTCCTGTGATTTTATTAATATGTTTCATTGGTGACAAATTATCTGTAATCCATACTCCGAAATCTTTTTCAACATTTGTTTTGTTTATCCATTGATTTACCATCAAATACTTTGTCTCATTTTACTACAGCCTATTTCCAGCACTTTACACTTTTTGGCATTAAACTCCATTTCCCAAAGTTTACTCCATCTGTGAATCTTATTTAGATCCTTTTGTAAATGGTCACAGTTCTCTTTATTTTCTATTTTTCTTAGTAATTTGGCATCATCTGTAAATAGACTCATATAACTATTCACTCCCTGTCATATCATTTACATAGACCAAGAACATCACTGGGGCCAATACTGATCCTTGAGGAACTCCACTTTTCACACTGCACCATTCTGACTTCTGATCTTTTATTACTGTTCTCATTTCTCTGTTGCTCAAAAAGTCTTCCATCCATTTCAGCAAACCACCCTTCAATCCTCCTAGATCTTTTAGTTTCCAGAGCAGTCTCTTGTGAGGTACTTTGTCAAAAGCCTTCTTGAGGTCCAGGTAGATGCAATCAACCCACCCTTCTCTTTCCTGTGTCACATCAATCACTCGAGTAAAAGCTTAGTAAGTTCGTTATACAAGACCTTCCTCTAAATCCAAACTGACCTTCTAAGAGTGTGTTTGTCTTCCAAAAACTTCAACCATCTGTCCTTTACTATTTTTTCACAAAATTTTGCCACAACGCTTGTTAATGATACTGGTCTGTAATTTAATGGTTCTTCTTTATCTC
>JAPQNM010000015.1:337510-355010 GCA_029783475.1 Metacarcinus magister | reverse complement strand
CCTATAATAAGGGGACCAAAACTGAGCTGCATAATCAAGGTGGGGTCTTACTAGCGCTAAATACAACCTCAGAATGACCTCAGAACTCCTATTTGTCACACACCTACTAATAAATCCCAGTATCTTGTTGGCCCTATTTCTAGCTATAATACACTGTTCCCTGGGGCGCAAGTCACTGCTTATTTGAACTCCTAAGTCCCTCACACTATATGACTTTCCTAAGGTATTGTCATTTAATGTGTAGTCTACAGGCCTATTACCTTTACCTACGCTCATAATGCTACACTTGTTTACATTAAACTGCATCTGCCATTTCTCTAACCACTCGTACAGCCTATTTAAGTCATCCTGCAGCATCCTAGCATCATCTAAATTTTTTACCGGTCTTCCTATCTTTGTGTCATCGGCAAATTTACTGATATCACTGTTTATTCCTGTCTCTAATTCATTTATATAGATTATGAATAATAATGGTCCTAGTACTGATCCCTGTGGTACCCCACTAGTGACATTACCCCATTCTGATTTCTTCCCATTAATCTGTACCCTCTGTTCCCTACTAGTAAGCCATCCCCTAATCCACTCTAGTACCTTCCCATCTGTGCCATGAGCCTTGACTTTACTTAACAGTCTCCTATGGGGTAATCTGTCAAAGGCTTTACTGAAGTCCAAATAAACTATATCATACTCGTCCCCCTTATCTATGGTTTCAAATACTTTCCTATAGAAGGATAATAAATTTGTCAGGCAGGATTTCCCCTTGCTAAAACCATGTTGACTATGTCTAATTAGCTTGTGTTCATCTAAATGTTTTCTAATTGCCCTTGCTATGATAGCTTCTAACATCTTGTCTACCACTGATGTTAAACTGATTGGGCAGTAGTTACACCTTGTTACATAATAGTATACTGATGGAGGAGTCATTCTCATCAACAACAAACTTCATCTTCAATCATTCATTGATCAGTGTCTGAGTAATCATTTTGTAAAGTTTGATAGCATGGGCTTTTCTGAAACTAGATTAGATAATTCTATTGCATCTCTGTTTAACATACCAGGTTTTAATTTATACACTATCAATAGAGATAGAAATGGTGGAGGTGTATGTATGTATGTATGTCTCAATATTTATAATTCCTGTGTTTTGTCAGACTGTAGTATAATGGAATGTTATTTTGAGTGTGTTTGTGTTGAACTAAGTAATGGTAAAGAAACTAACTTTCTAGTTTCTGTTTATAGGTCACCTAAAGGTTATATATCTGATCTTCTGTGTGTTTTGGATCAATTACTGAACTTCATTGAAGGAAAGAACTATACTAACTTTTATTTCTTTGGAGACTGGAATTTAATGATACAAGTGTGTTAGATTTTATGAATCTTATGTATTCCCATGTTTTGTTTCCACTAACTACCAAGCCAACAAGAGTTACTGATAATTTTTTTTCTATATTACAAACCGCTTATAGAGGCACAGATGGACTTGCCTCTTACCTGTTATTTGGCGTAGGTTTTTAGATTTTTTATAGTGACGCCTCGAATGTTTACGTTCTCTCTTGAATATGTTGAGAACTAGAGAGGCTATTGCTGCTACAGCCTCAAATGCATATAAACATTGTAAGTCCCGTCTGAGGACAGTATGGCAGCAATTTGGGTAGTCTTTGGCCACTCGGCGATAATACCAAATAATGAAAAGTGGCCAGCAGATATCGGGGGATCGAACCCGGGACCCTAGGCTCGCATACCCGAGCGCTAGACCACTGTACCACCTAAGAACATAAGAACATAAGAAATGATGAGACTGCAAGAGGCCAGTTAATGACCTACACTGGGCAGCTCCTTGTCCCCCACTCTTGGAATAATCCAACCTGTACCACATTAATTGATCATATTTGGGCAACTCAACCAAGAAACAATATTAATAATTATATAGTATACACTGATATAACTGACCATTTTCCAATTTTCTCACTGTTCCTTATGCATTCTAATTACCAGAAACATACATATGTACACATAAGGTGTTTTTCTGATGTAAATGTAAACCTTTTTACGAACACAATTGGAAATACAAATTGGGAACAAATTTTAAATAAATATGATCCAAAAAAGGCTTTTGAAATATTTTCAGATCTTTACAATGATAACTTTCAGAAATTTTTTCCATCAAAAAAAATAAAAGTTAATAATAAATACAATAGAATCCCACATATTACTACTGGTTTAAAAATCAATATCAAAAAGAAAAACAGACTGGAAAAATTGGCTGCAAAATGGCCTTTAACTTGTAAATCTAGATATAAGACTTACAGGAATAACTTAGTAACACTCTCTGTAAGGGCCGAAATACCTCGTTACTATTGTTCACTTTCACACTCATATACTTGTACACACACACACACACACACACACACTCTTTCCATATACTTACATGCCCAGACTCTGTTCCTGTACACGTATATGATATACGTGTCAAACCAGACGTAATTATTCTCCCCTCCCTAACACAAATATGTAACTAGTCTTCTTTTTCAAACTACTAGTTTGGAGTGTGGTTAGAGGAGTCTTCCACGTCATCATCTCCTCTTCCCCCACCTCGTTGGTACCTCCCTCCTAGGGGCCAGAGCGAGGTGAGGTCTACCCACTGCCGTGGTTGTGCTGGCAGAGAGCGGTTTCAGCTTAGCCTGACTGGACCTTCGTGCATTCGTCCCTCCCTCTCTCCACCTGAGCTTGACGGCTGGTTCGGGCACCGTCGTCCTCGCCTCGACTCTGCTCCTTCACCCACTCACCACCTAGACTGTCTTTGGGCACCGTCATCCTCGCCTCGACTCTGTTCCCTCACGCACTCACCACCTAGACTAACTCTAGGTCTCTGTCAACGTGTTCTTCGTGAGTGGCGAACATCCCTCCACTCAACATCTGGATGTGGGTTACTGAGGACTTTTACGCAGCTGACATTCTGCTAGAGTCGCCCTGTCTGTCCTACAACGGAAGGTGCCGAGGTGTGACAAGTTGTGAGGCCCTGTGCAGTCCCTGGGCTGGTTGTGTGGTTGTTACTGTTTTGTGTTAATAATTTATGTTCAAAGTTACTTTTTGTGTTTCATAATTCCTTAGATGTTGGAGTGCGTAGAATCTCCCCTTAGACTACATTAAAGTGGTCGCTGACATGCTCCTCACTTTAATTAGTTACCGAATCTTCAATGTGGCCTTGACACTCACGTAATGCTAAAAACAAATATTATCAAGATGAATTGAAATCTAGACAAGGTGATGCTGAAGCTACTTGGAACATTATTAACCACTTAATGGGCAGGAATAACAACAACACAAATACAAATGAAATAAAATGAAGTAATCAGTCAGCTCCCGGAGCAACTACTTTCAATGATCATTTCTTAAGTAAGTCAGTAAATTTACAGCAGCATGTTAATATACAACAAGCCTCACATCAAGAATACTTTAATAATGCTTCAGATTGTTCAGTTTATTTTTATCCTGTTACCACAGATGAAGTCCAAGTTTATTTAAAATCTTTGAAAAATACAGCTGCGGGATATGATGAAATTCCACCAAAAATACTCCAACTTACCGAACAGTATATCAGTTCCACTCACTCACATAATCAACTTATGTATCAGACAAGGCTGTCTTCCTGATAAACTTAGAATTGCGAAAGTAATAGCAATTTTTAAATCAGGTGATAAAGCAGATGAAAATAATTATAGACCAATCTCTAATTTATCTTCTATTAGTAAAATATTTGAAAAAGTAATTGCAAAGAGACTAATTGGATTTCTAGAGTCTTTTAACTTGTTATCTAATAAACAATTTAGATTCCGCAAAAACAAATCTACAGAAACAGCAATATTAAAATTCATTACTAAAATATATAAGAATATGGAGGAAAAGTACCATGTAGTAGTAGGAGTATTTCTTGACTTGTCTAAAGCCTTCGATTCTATTGATCATATTATACTATTAGATAAGTTTGAAAATATTGGAGCAAGAGGATTACCACTACAACAACTTGCTAACTACTTGTCTGATAGGAAAGAGGCTGTGTTCTGCAACAATACTGTATCAAAGTTTAAAACAATTGTCAAGGGAGTGCCACAAGGGTCAATATTTGGGCCACTATTATTTTTAGTGTATATTAATGATATATGTAATGATAGTGATAAATTTAGTTATGTTTTATTTGCTGATGATACTAATCTTCTCCTAACAGATAACAATTTATACAACTTACATGTGGCCTAGTGGCACACCATACCAGCTCAGGGTCCCGCGTTCGAGCCCCGGCACGTGCTGGCCACTTTTCTTTGGTAATACCGGTGAGTGGCCTAAGATCACCCACATGCTGCCATAACACTATCCTCGACGGGACTGCAAAGCTATATGCACGAGGAGCTTCCGCTGGCAGCATAAGGCTCTCTATATGAAACGAGGCATCACTTAAAAAAATCTAACCTGTGCTACTAACGGGCGGAGGCCAACCATCTAAGGCCTCCATTGAGCCTACCACAGCCACGGGTAAAGGATAAAAAAAAGAAAAATAATACTAACAATAATAATAATAATATATTCAAATGGGTTTCAGCAAATAAATTAGCAGTAAATATTAAAAAAAAAATTACATATCCTTTCAAAGTCGCTCTGTTGTAAAAAATCTAGGATCAATTTTCTATGAAGGTTGTGAACTAAAGCGTGTTAACTCTACAAAATTCTTGGGTGTTACCATAGATGAAAACTTGAATTGGAAAAGGCATATACAGTCGGTGTGTTTAAACTTATCAAAAACATGTGGAATCTTATATAGAATTGTGTATAACCTCACAACTGAAGCTTTGCATACCTTGTATTATTCTTTATGTTATCCATACCTCATTTACTGTTTGTCGATCTGGGGATGTACCTGAACTACTGTTGTAAGGGAAGGTTTTGTTGCTCAAAAGAAAATACTAAGAACCATTACATTTAAAGGTAAATATGATTCAACAGACTTATTATTTAATCACTTAAGAATACTAAAATTTGATCTCTTACTCAAGTATTTCATGATGTTGTTCATATATAGAAATATTAATGATAATGATCCCAATAATATAATATTTAATGTGTTCCACCATAGCCAAGGTACTCGTGGAAATCATCTTAATTTGATATGTCCCCAAGCAAGAACAACACTTTTATAAATGTTCAATACACTGTGTTGGTCCTAAAGTTTGGAACACATTACCTCACCACAGTAAAAGTTGTACTTATTTCAATACATTTAAAAGTAGAGTGAAAAAGTATTTATTCAAAATAATTTAAGTCAAGGCCCAACAAATGTTTTATAATTCCTTTGTATATATAGTAGTGATGTAGCTTCTGATATTAATACCGTTCATCATAAGGATGTTGTTACCTAAAGAATTAGTGCAATAATATTATGTATTTTTATCTGATAAAATATTGCTGCCCTCTGTATACATCTCATTTATATGTATATTATTTCTCTGTCCTCTAGGGAGCCTCAGCTCAGCGGGCTGATGCCCCCTTAAAATATTGTTAATATTACTTATTTTTATGTGAATCTGTTTTTTGGGCAATAAACAATCAATCAACCAATCATTCAATCATTTGTTGCAACTCTGATCCTCCACTAAGATAACTGTACTGTTGTCACTTATCTCAAAGTCAAGTTGAACATTACTAAACAAAACATACAAACTTAAATCCTCATCAACATAATCACAGGAACAGGAGTCATTCAGCGTGACTTCCTCTCACCTCAGTCCTCAGACTCTGTATTGCAAGCACACAGCCACACCTTGCCTTGGTAACGGCACACACTGGGAACACACCAGGACACTCCTTCACCTTCCTTGTTTCCTCAGACCAGACAGGACTTACACATAACTGATGCAGGACTTATTATCCCACCAGTCAAGTTATTTCTTAAATCAAATCCACTCCAACAACAGACAACTGACTCACAACTCCCACTAAAGCATGACCACAGAACAGGACTGACTATAAGTGAATACTCACCAAAAGTATAGACTCTATTCCACCCCAAGCTGTGCTAAGTGTGCTGGGGATCACAAAACCAAAGACTGTACTGAAGACTGTAAGAAGTGTATAAACTGTGTGAGGTACTCAAAACCTGACACTAATCATACTGTTAATAGTAGGGAATGTAAGTCATTAGAAGAGGAACTGCATAAAATCAGAGACATGACTGATCATGGCCACTAGGAATGCCAGTAGTTTTCAGTGTGGCTTTATTAATATACAATCAGTAGGTAATAAAACTGTTGAAATACATGAACTGATTTTAGAAAAGTCATTTGATGTTTTTTGTGTCGCTGAGACTTGGTTGCATGACGGTGATATGGCAAAAGTGCGTGAGATGACGCCTTCAACTCACACTTTTTTACACTTACCGAGGTTGAATAAACGTGGGGGTGGAGTAGGTATATTTATAGTGAACAAATTTTCTCAAATTAGGATGCTTGAATCTCAGAAATTTAATACCTTTGAACATATTGTTGTAAGTTTCATGGTCAATAGTAATCAAAAGGTAACCTTTATTGTTGTATACAGACCCCCAAATACAAGTTTTTTTGTCATTTCTTAATGAATTTAGTGAGTACCTTGAAACACTGAATAATGTAAATGGTCAGACTTATATCTGTGGTGATTTTAATGTGTGGTTGGATGATGATACTGACCGCTTTAGTAGAGAATTTATTATTATGATTGAGGTGCATCAATTCAGTAATGTTGTGAATCAAGTGACCTCGCGTTCTGACCATATGCTGGACTTAATGTTATGTGATAGTACACTGGGAAAGGTTCAGCATCTAGAGGTTGAACCGGACTTTTCTATTTCCCCATGTCACAAGCTGATAACGTTTGATGTTAATGTTTGGAGTGATGTAAAGTTAAAGAAAACTATAACTTTTAGATATAAAGGGAATTTTGATTCTAAAATCTTAGCAGATGGGCTTGTGGACAGACTGGGTCGAGAATTTGAAAGTGGCACATGTCCACATGTAGCTGGTACAAACAGATCACTTGATACTTGCCTAAGTTGTATGAGTCACTTATACAGAAGTGTACTACAAGGGGAGTATAATGAGACGTGTCCAATGGTAGAAAAAGTAATTGTAGAAAAAGATAACACTCCATGGTTTAACAATGAAATTAGAATTGCCATTAAACAAAGAAAATATAAGGAGAGGAATTGGTGAAGGTTGAAGGCCCATGATTCACGACAAGAGTATGTAACCACAAGGAATGTTGTAAACAGACTAATTAGGAGACAAAAGTGTATATATTATAGACAAAAACTCGCTGAGGCTGGATCGGATATGAAGAGGCTTTTTTCTTTGCTTAACAACCTGTTAAGGGATACTAAGAAAAGACAGCTTCCTGATGGTTTCTCAGATGTCAATTTAGCCAATGCATTCATGAAATACTTTGACCAGAAAATAAAAAAACTTGTTGCTGGTTATCAAGGCAGTGACACTGTATTTCAACGTACGAGTAGGTACTTGCCTGATATCCCGTATAGAGGATTGCCTTTCTTTAGCGAAGTGACCTTTGATTATCTTGTTGTATTGATGAAGAAGATGAAGATGACATACTGTTGTAATGATCCACTTCCCATGTCAGATGTTATCAGTGATGAGAATTTTCATAACTTGTTGCAAGTAGTTTTAAAAATTATAAATTTGAGTATAGCTGAATGTACATTTCCTCAAAGTGAGAAGTTGGCTATTATTAAGCCTATCTTAAAGGCCAATTGCAATTGTCAAAACTTTTCCTCATATAGGCCGGTTTCTAATTTGTCAATCTTAAGTAAGGTGCTTGAAAATGTAATCCTGGACCAATTATTGGAATATCTAGTGTGCATTAATGTTTTACCTGATACCCAGTCTGCATATAGAAGATTGCACTCTACTGAAACTGTATTATGTAATGTTACCAATAATCTGATTGACTTAATGGATGAGGGTAAATGCGGTGTGTTAGTTATGTTAGATCTAAGTGCTGCATTTGACACTGTAGTGCATGAGCTACTGTTGCATGATTTGGAGGCTATTGGAGTTACGCAATATGCGCTACATTACCTGAAAAGCTATTTAAGTGACAGAAATTTCTGTGTTCAAGTGGGTAACGCGTTATCTGAACAATGCCCTTTACGAAGGGGTGTCCCTCAGGGAAGTGTCTTGGGCCCAATATTGTTCTGCATCTATACTAACTTTCTCATCTCCTACGTGAACATGGTGTGACTTTCAACCTCTTTGCTGATGATACACAGTTTTATCTGTCACTGAATAATGTATTGGACACTGAACTACATTTGAATAGTGTTATGTCTGATATAAAAGACTGGATGGATCTGAAACAATTGAATCTGAATGAAGATAAAACTGAAATTTTAGTTGTTGGAAAAAAGGGTAACTTAAGGAGACTGGGTGGAGTGCAGAGTGTTAATGTGAATGGTCAAACTATCAGTGTAACCCAGAAAGTTCGGGACTTGGGGGTAATTCTTGATAAACACATGACTTTGAATGAACAGCTTAATGAAGTTGTAAGAATGTCAAATTACAATCTGAGAAACATTGCTTTTATTAGGAGGTATTTAGATGAAAACTCTGTTAAGACGCTTGTCCATAGCTGTGTTATTAATAGATTAGACTACTGTAATTCAATATATTATAACTTACCCAAATATCAGTTGAAAAGATTGCAATGTGTCATGAACAAAGCAGCCAGTTTGATAATTTGATCGAATTACACCTGTACTTATTGAACTACATTGGCTGCCTATAAAAGCCAGAATTGTATACAAAATTTGTGTATTGACATATCAGGCATTGGAAACTGGAAAGCCTGAGTATCTCAGAAGCTTGCTTCAACCATTTACATTAGGCAGTGACATTGGGATCAGGCATGCTACTGATGTGTTTAGACTTAAGGAACCTAGATGCAATACTGACTTAGGTTTTAGGGCATTCAAGAACTGTGCACCTAGATTGTATAATAAACTACCGAGGTCTGTGAAAACAAGTGATACTGTCGATGTATTCAAGAAGAGGCTAAAGACATTCCTATTCTGTGATTGCTATGATCTCCAGGATTTAACAATTAATGTAGATTATGCTCTATAACTGTGTTCTGTGCATAACAGTATTATTATTAATTTAGGGTTTCATTTGTAAGATTACACAGAATGGATGTTTATGTGCATTATGTATTAGTATGTGTAAGGTTATTGTGATAGTACATTTAGATGTACATATTATATATTTTGTAGATTTATGTGCAGTGCAAATTATTCTAGTAACTATCTTGTCAATCTTGTATTTTAGATGTTAGTAGTTTTGCAAGTTCATTTATATTATTGTACTGTATCAGTACGTTTAACTATATATATTTATATATATATATATATATATTTTTTGCAGTATACTATTGTAATCAATAGTCATATACCTTGTATTTTAAAACTTCTTATACTCAGGTTGATCTGTATTAAGAATGTTTTTATTATTGTCTGGCTGTAATTGAAACAAAACTGTAGGCTCAATAGAGCGCCACAGGTTGGTGGAATTGAGCCAGATACCTAAATAAAGATAAAGTAAACTCATCAAAACTTCTTTACCAGTCCCCTCAACAGTAACCAAACACTCAAACAGGAGAGACTGTCACTGTACTGCCCAAGAGTCTCGCAAGATTGTCACTCGTTTCTCTTTTCCACAACTGATCACTGAACCCTTTGATAAAAACGCATTATAAGTCCTTAAAAAAAGTTTTGATCACTTGTATCCTGTTCAACTGACTCTTAACATTAATGTGATACAGGTAACTTTGTAACTTCCTTAGTTCTTCAAACTTCACTCAAGGTTGAAACTAGAACTACATGTTTCACTTCGTTATTAGTGATATTGCTCTCAACAGGGGATACAAATACAGGCTTAGTCATACCCTGTTCTTCTTCCAACACTCTTTTATCTGATATCCTACTGCCTTCCCATAATAAAAGTAAGTTATAGGTCTGACTGATGCCTTAGCTGCATCATTATCACCTTGTTTTAGTTCCACTTGAGGCTCACACTACCACACTACCTCACTATCTCCAGTTGCAGGCACACGCTTCTTAAATCCATCACCTCCCTCCCACCTTACATACCTAACAACCTTCTCTGAGGAACTTCAGTGTAACAATACATAAGTGTCTGTCATTACTGCACCATCTTCAATCTTACAAACAGACTCTCTCGAAGGAACACACAAACTTCCTTACAGACTCTTATTAAATTCCTTAAACAAGATAATATTACACAATTGGGTGAACTCAGTCACTTCCTCAGAACGCAGTCATTGCTCAAAGGTGTCCTGTTACATCCTAGTAAACTGTACGCATGTCTGATTAGCTTCCTTGTAACACTTCCTAAACTTGTGTCTATATGCTTCAGGAATGAGTTCATGGTCTTTCAAAATGTCACTTTTTACCACATAATCAGTACATTGGTCATCAGATAAAGCCACACACACACACACACACACACACACTCATCTTTACCAATTACAACTCTTTATAACAAAATAGGCCACTACTTCTTAGGCCAAGATAAGCTAGTACAGTAATTGTTTTTGTAATTAATATTATATAATGTATTAATGTTTGCCCTTAAGATAGGCAGAACACCACAGTTCACCTTTGGGCAAACTGTGATTTATAATGAGTTTCAATACAAAAAACAAAAACAAAAAAGTAGCTATTTTCTCGAACATTTTTAAAAACATCAAAATCATTACTTGAACTCCTTGTTGAGTCAGGACATACATAGGTAGATATTGGTTCACTAACAGAGTCGTGAACTATTGGAATAGGCTGGGGAGACACGTAGTAAGTGCTGAGTAAATAGGTAGCTTTAAAAGACGGTTGGATCAGAGTATGGATAGGGATGACAGATGGGATGGCTAAATATTGGATTATTCCAAGGGTGGGGGACAAGGAGCTGCCTCGTGTAGGTCATTAACTGGCCTCTTGCAGTCTCCTCATTTCTTATGTTCTTATGTTCCTAACTTCACATGAGCTTCAGATTCTTACTTAACTCGTTCAATTCTAGCATATTCTAACTAAATTTCCGCTTGTGCTTGTTGTAATATAATCTTAACATATCCTAACTGAAGTTGCAATTCTCTCTTTGCTGTATTCTGTGGCTGTTATTTCATCATTGCGATAATTATAAGTCTGTGTGTCTGTACTTTAATGACTTGGATTTATGACATCTTCCATTAATACTTCATTAGGACACAAATTAACCACAATTAAAGCCAACAAGTCAACTTTTAAGGTTTCAGAAGGAATATTCAGTGTTGAGAACTGAGTAACAAGTCTTAATACTGTAGTTTTACATGTATATACTGTAGTTTTATAAGTATATACTGTAGTTTTACATGTATATACTGTAATTTTACATGTATATATTGTAGTTTTACAAGTATGTTCCTTAAGAAAAAAGTAAGTAAGAGCCCAATCTAAAGCAAGTTTCTTTTCTGTATTACACAAAAAGACAAAATAAAGTATATTATTATTATTATTTCATGAACAGTGATTGCCATAACACTATCCACACTAGGATGTGATGAACAAAACTCTACCACATCGCTATCAATAACAAGATGCATGGTAAACAGGGGAACAGGTGAACAGGTGAACCGGTGTACAGGTGAATACAAATTATTTCCTAACTTCATTATTTCCTAACTTCATTATTTCCGAACTATTGAATCAAAGTACAGTGGTGTGAGATGTAGTCTGGGTTATACTTTGATTGTTTAAAATTATATGTACAATGAATGTTACAATGTGCCAAATGTACTACTTATGTTCCAGCAGATTAATCCAGGCATCCACACAGCTCTTACTTTAATTACTAAAACACTAATATAAGAATACACAACACACAGAAAGTTAACTAAAATACTGTCACACAAAATAAAAAACTTTACTCCTATAGGAAAACTTTCACTTGGCTCTCTCTTACCCACCCTCCCACCCACCCATCCACCCACACACCCAACCCACCCCACACCCCCCCCACACCCCCCCCACACACACACACAATATCAATGGCAAAAGAAGAGAAAGATTTGGGAGTGGTAATACAGGACAACTTATCACCAGAGAAACATATAAATAGAATATTTGGTGACACTTTCATGATGCTAAGGAATATACGAATGGCTTTTCATTTCCTAGATAAAGATATGATGAGAAAAATTATAACTACAATGATCTGACTAAAACTGGAATATGCAGAAGTAATATGGTCCCCGCACAAGAAAAAGCATGTGTTGAAATTAGAAAGAATACAGAGAATTGCAACTAAGATGGTGCCAGAATTGGAAGACCTACCATACGAGGAAAGATTAAAAGAAATGCACTTAACAACACTGAAAGAAAGAAGAGAAAGAGGAGACTTAATCACAATATATAAATTGATTAACAACCTGGAGGAAAGAGATAGAAAAGACCTAATATTAAGAAGAAAAGGAGAGGCTAGAAATTTAAGGGGACACAAGAAAATACTGCATAAAGGAATTTGCTAGAAAGATACAAAAAAGTACAGTTTTCTCCAAAGAAGTATAGATACTTGGAATGGACTGAAGGAAGAGGTGATAATGGCAAAGAATGTACATCAACTGAAGGAAAAACTAAACAAATTTAGATACGGAGACAGGACCACAAGAGTGTAGCTCAGGCCCTGTATACTACAACTAGGTAAATACACACACACACACACACACATTTATGAAACAGCAAAAGAGACGAGTGAACTTATGAACGAGTTTTAAATCTGTGTTTAAGGTGGAAGAGGAATTTGCAGAACCAATTGTAGAAGAGAGACAGGAGGGACTGCGGGAGGTAGGAGTGGAAAGACAGGAAATTGGAAAACTATTGGAAAAGTTGGATGAGAGAAAAGCAATGGGACCGGACGGGATATCGGGCTGGACATTAAGAGAATGTAGGGAGCAATTGGTGGAACCAATCTGGGATGTGATTAGCAGCTCCCTGAAGGAAGGAAAAGTGCCAAGAGAATGGAAACGAGCAAATATTGTGCCGATTTATAAAGGAGGGAAAAAGACGGAGCCACTCAATTATAGACCTGTGTCGTTGACTAGTGTTGTGGGCAAATTATGTGAAATGGTTATCAAGGAAAGATGGGTAAGCTATTTGGAGGAAAATAGGGTGATAAGTGAGAGCCAATTCGGGTTTAGAAAAGGTAGATCTTGTGTGACGAACTTGCTGAGTTTTTATACGAGTGATCGATGAAGTGCAAGATAGGGAAAGCTGGATGGATGCAGTGTACTTGGACATCAGGAAAGCGTTTGAGAGTCCCACACAAAAGGCTGTTGTGGAAGATAAATCATATGGGAGGAGTGAAGGGAGTAGTGCTGGACTGGATGACAGATTATTTAAAGGACAGATAAATGAGAACTGTGATTAGAGACACCCATCATGTTCCAGATATATGTGAATGATATGCAGGAAGGCTTGAGTAGCTATATAAACCTGTTTGCAGACGATGCAAAGCTGATGAGGGTAATAAAGAGTGAAGAAGACTGTAAGGAGTTGCAGGCAGATATGGATAAGATTCATGAATGGAGCCTGAGGTGGAAATTGGATTTCAATGCTAAAAAGTGTCATGTGATGGAGATGGGAAAGAGTAAAAGAAGACCCACATGGGATTACAAATTGGGGGACATTTTGATAACAAAAAATAAAGAGGAAAAGGATCTGGGAGGGATTTTCCAAGACACCCTGTCCCGGAAAGGCATATAAATGGGATATTTGGATCAACGTATGGGTTGCTAACAAATGTTAGGGTGGCGTTTCATTATCTAGATACAAGTATGATGAAAAAAATTATAACCACCATGATAGGCCCCAAGATGGAATATGCAGCGGTGGTGTGGTCACCACACATGAAGAAAAACATAAGGAAGTTAGAAAGAATTCAGAGAATAGCTACAAAGATGGTGCCAGAATTGAAAGATTTAACCTACGAAGAGAGATTGAGAGAAATGAGTTTGCCAACATTGGAGGAGAGAAGAGAAAGAGGAGATCTGATTACGATGTACAAAATGGTAAATCACATAGAGAAGATTGACAGACAGAATTTGGTGACGGTAACTGGAGGTGTGGACAGGAGAACGAGAGGGCATTCAAAGAAGATTGTGAAGAGTCAGTGTTTGAGGGATGTTAAGAAGTACAGTTTTCCTCATAGAACGGTGGATATTTGGAATGGTTTGAGTGAAGAAGTTGTCACAGCACTCAGTGTGCATACATTGAAGGAAAAATTGGATAAATATAGATATGGAGACAGGACATAATGAGCCCTGCTCGAACCCTGTAAAATACAACTAGGTAAATACAACTAGGTAAATACACACACACACACATGCCTCCTCAACATCATGTATTTTCATAACATTCTAACTATCACATTGCCTTTCCTATGTTTTTAAAGGCTGTATATATAGTTTTTCATCCTTCCTCAAGTACCCCTTGTGACAATATTTATAATGTATAGTTTATATGAGTTACCGTTTCAATTCTACACACTTTCTTTATACAATGTTTAAGTTTGAATGTTACCGCGTAAAGATTAATGTAAATGCTGTCAAACCACTTCTCTACCATCATTTTAATTGCAAATATCTGGTCCACATATCCTTTTTCCCTTCCTAAACCTTCCTTGCTAACCTTCCTTCCCTTCAGTTACTTCCATCAATCTCTCCGTCAATAGTCTCCCATACACTTTTCATGGTACACTAAGCTAACTTATCAAACTATAATTATTACACTCATCTTTACTACGTTTAACTTTATGCAAGGACACAATAATTGCCTTCTTCCATTCATCTGGTACTTCCCTGTCTCCAACAGTGGTGCTTACCTACCTTTATAAGTAAGTACCACCGTTTCTCATCCATATGTTAACTTTTCTGCAGTTATTCCATCCATGCCTGCAGCTTTGCCACATTTAAGTTGTCAATTGCTTTCTTTATTTCATCTATATAATTTTTTTTTCTGCACACACACACACACACACACACACACACACACACACACACACACACGCATGCTTTCCACCTGTTTCCATACCTATTGTTTCCCTTGCTGTCGTCTTATTCATTAAAGCAGTACTAGATGTCCTTTCTGAGGAACTACCGTCACCCAAGTAGATGTTCACAAAATGAGACCAACATACACCATCAAATCAAGATATCCAAGGTTCAATGACTGCAAAAAATCATCGGAATAACTGAAAACTTGCGAATAAAGTCAAGGCCAAATATATTCTGTGTTGAAGTTAAACTGTAATGTAAGAATTGTTATCAGGTTAACAGACAGGTGGAAAGATAAGAAATATATTCTATGATGGCGGTTCACAATTACTTTTGGCCATTACCCCAATTTTTCCCAAATCATGCTTAGTAACAACCCCTTTACCTCCCCCCCTCCGAGGCGACGGATTGGCAGTGAGTGGTACTACAGCGGTACTGAACCTTTGTGGAGATGTAAATCACTTTTCATAATGATACATCCAAATATTTGTGTGTTTGTATTTAATGGTTTTTTTTTCCTTTCACCCAAACTTTCCTAATGACTGTCGTTATCCCGGCCACGCTGAATGCATAATTACCCCCAGTGAAATAATTTACCCCTATTTGGGAATCACTGTTCTAAGATTTTCAATCAAAAAATAGTAAATCTGCAGAACAACGCCTCCAAACTGATGGTAATAGTGTTTGTTGAGTACACATTATACTGAACATGTGTGAGGGTTTTAGTGAAGTCGATGCCTTACTTAACATGTACTGTTCGATTTCTAAGTCCATCCATCTGACATAATTAGTTAGGTTATGTTAGGGTGAGGGCTCTGGGTGGCCGTAGCCCGGCCGGGGCAGCTTAAGTTAGGCGACCACTGACTAAAACCTTCAGTTCAGTACAGGGTAAATCTGTATAACTAGTGTTGTTACGATATGGATATAAATATGAAATGGTACATACTATACATAGTGTACTCAACACATCTGGCAAGATTTCAGCCTGTGATCACCATTATTTACCTCGCAAAGCGTCTTGAAGGTTAAGTTGGTTATGGTAGGTTAGGTTATGGTTAGGTTAGGTTAGGTATGGTTAGGTTAGGTTATGGTTAGGTTAGGTTAGGTTAGGTTAGGTTAGGTTAGGTTAGGTTAGAGTTAGGTTAGGTTCGTTTATATAAGCTTTTTATATTTAATCACCCAAAAGTTATGTTTTTCACCTTAGATCTTTTTCTGATTGTCCTATACGTAGTACCAATATTTGTTTATAATGGTGATCACCGCCTGAAACCTTGACAGATGTGTTGAGTACACTATGTATAGTATGTACCACTTCATATTTATATCAATATCATGCCAACACTAGCTATAAAGATTTACCAACATATATGTATTCATTGTTACTAATTAAAGCTTTACATGCATTATGGCGTCGTGTGTTACACAAGTTGAACATAATAACTTGATCCTTGTCATTTACCTTGTAGATGTATCCTCCACACTTGACACTTGACACTGTTGTGTTGATCTCTGCACGGCACCCACCACCACTATCACCACCTGTTGTGTTGACCTCTGCACGGCACCCACCACCACTATCACCACCTGTTGTGTTGACCTCTGCACGGCACCCACCACCACTATCACCACCTGTTGTGTTGACCTCTGCACGGCACCCACCACCACTATCACCACCTGTTGTGTTGACCTCTGCACGGCACCCACCACCACCTGTTGGGCTGGCACGGTGCCGGCAGACCACGTGACCATCGGGTTCAACTGTCACACTATACAATGTTACCACTTCAGGTACACTTACTGATAGGCTTTACAATGGTTTATAATATGTTAAGGCGGCGTTCATCAAAGGCTTCACTCATAACCACCTTGAAGCACCTCCGTTAAAAATAACAAAAATAAATAAAACTTGAGGCGCCTTGATCATTTGATTGTGTACAGGTTCACGCAATGATTAATGAACACGTGCTGGGACTCCTAATGAACAACCAAGCTAAATGTTGCAATAATGATAAACAAGAGAGCCAGATAACACAGTATTGCCGCACACCTCAACCACAACCACCGTCACCACCGTCACCACACCACCACCACCACCGTCACCACACACAGCAGGCGCCAACTGGATGACCCGCTCCGACCACTCCCTGCCAGTGAAAAAATACTTAACAATATGAGCAAGATTCGAACCCATTGAACCACCACTTTACTGCTCCCCTCCCCCCTGCCCTCCCACTCCCTCCCTCCATGATTAGGACAGGGAAGCAGTCATATACATACACACTAAGTAAGAGTAAGAGATCACTGTATGTGTGTGTGTGTGTGTGTGTGTGGTTTCCGTGAACACAATAATTATCAATCATTA
>JAPQNM010000015.1:284772-292272 GCA_029783475.1 Metacarcinus magister | reverse complement strand
TTACCTAACCTAACCTAACCTATCTATACCTAACTTAACCTAACCTTGCCTTGCCTAACCTAACCTAACCTATCTATACTTATCCTAACCTAACCTTGCCTTACTTAACCTAACCTAACCTAACCTATCTATACCTAACCTAACCTAACATTGCCTTACCTTACCTAACCTAACCTAACCTAACCTAACCTATCTATACCTAACCAAACATATCTATACCTAACCTAACCTAACCTAACCTAACCTTGCCTTACCTAACCTAACCTAACCAATCTATACCTAACCTAACCTAACCTAACCTTGCTTACCTAACCTAACCTATCTATACCTAACCAAACCTATCTATACCTAACCAAACCTATCTATACCTAACCTAACCTATCTATACCTAACCTAACCTAACCTTGCCTTACCTAACCTAACCTATCCTATCTACACCTAACCTAACCTAACCTTGCCTAACCTATCTATACCTAACTTATCTATCTATTAATTGTTTATCTATCTATCACTGTCAATCTCTAATGTCTGTTTCACTGTCTAACTATTGCAAAAAGCAGCTGTCTAATATTAATTCCTCATGACTGTGTGTGTGTCTGTGTGTCTGTCTTGCTCAATTACCCTCCATGCATTAATCTACATGCCTGTGTGTGTGTGTGTGTGTGTGTGTGTGTGTGTGTGTGTGTGTGTGTGTGTGTGTGTGTGTGTGGGTGTGTGTGTGTTTGGTGTACACATGTCACGCACTTGAGGCAGGAGTGTCCATGTAGGGCATGCACGCACATTCATGCACATGCGCGCGTACACACAC
The DNA here is from genome assembly GCA_029783475.1 of Metacarcinus magister. Classification (NCBI taxonomy): domain Eukaryota; kingdom Metazoa; phylum Arthropoda; class Malacostraca; order Decapoda; family Cancridae; genus Metacarcinus; species Metacarcinus magister. Next base: position 291,464 of record JAPQNM010000015.1, on the reverse strand, counting down.
ACACACACACACACACACACACACACACACACACATACTCTCTCTCTCTCTCTCTTTTAGTCACAAAAGCTTCTGTATAAATAGAATAGAGTGAAGTGCTTCCAATAACACATGAAACAATAACAACAACAACAACAACAACAACAACAAGAGAATGTGCATTTAAATTCACTTTTCCTGCCACTAATAAATCTTTCCTTCCTCCTAATTTTTCCTCCTTCCACACAATATTTTTCCTCCACCCAATGTTTCCTTCCCTTCCTCTCTCCTTCCTTTCCCTCCACCTAACACTTCCTCCTTCCTTCCTTCCACTAAATCGTTCGTTCCTTCCTTCCACCTTAATGTTCCTCTCCTTTCCTCCACCTAATGTTTCCTCCTCTCCCTACCATTACCAGGTGAAAAAGTGTGTGAGAGAGAGAGAGAGAGAGAGAGAGAGAGAGAGAGAGAGAGAGAGAGAGAGAGAGAGAGAGAGAGAGAGAGAGAGAGAGATTTAAACAAAGACGTAATTAATCACACATACACATACACACATACACGCATACACATACATACACATACATACACATACATACACACATCTGAACAATGTCATGAACACCAGTCATGCAATGAGACAACATGTGTATACGTACATGAACAGCGGCGGTGATGTACGGGTGTGTGTACGTATATTCTGGCACCGAGATGTAAGATGCGTGTGTGTGTGTGTGTGTGTGTGTGTGTTTAATATCAGTGAAGAAGGTAATATATTAAGTTATTATTATTATTTTCTCCTCAGGTTATGAACAAATTACATTCTGTCAAACACACACTGAGGTTGTAGCAGAGGGGGGAGGGTAGGGGGCAGGAGTGTGTGTGTGCGTGAGCGTGTGTGTGTATGTGTGTGTGTGTGTCAGTGTCTGTGAGTGAGACGGAAGGCCAGACTGCGTATCGCCCACCTCACCTCAACCTTCCACGACCACTGCACGGCCGCTACTGACTCCATCCCTCGTGCGGAGTGTGTGTGTGTGTGTGTGTGTGTGTGTGGGTGTGTGTGTGTGTGTCTCTCTCTCTCTCTCTCTCTCTCTCTCTCTCTCTCTCTCTCTCTCTCTCTCTCTCTCTCTCTCTCTCTCTCTCTCTCTCTTTCTCTCTCTCTCTCTCTCCAACCCCCCAACCCCCCACCTCCTCTGCACATTCCACTCACGCAAGCAAGCACACCAAGCACACACACATATAAACACACACACACACACACACACACACACACACACACACACACACACACACACACACACACACACACACGTTTCTGAAGTATCATTCTTATTTTATTTATTTTCAACGCCATGAAATCAGCCTCGACTTAAACTAACAAATGGTGATGACGAGGAGGAGGAGGAGGAGGAGGAGGAACACATAGGAACACATAGGAAGAACAAACAACAACAGGCCTGCTGGCCCTTACGAGGCTGTTTGTGAGTACACTATCTACTCTAGAGTGAAGGATACAGGATAGTAAGGGTGAAGGCTTCTCTCCCCAGCCATGGCTGGCAGGGAAAGGAAGGCCAACCACGACCAGACTGTCACTACTGTCACTACCACTACTGCTACCACTACTTCCTGGCAAGCGATGTCAGGCCACTAGCGACGTCTTTTGAATCGACATTTCGTAAGTTAGGTACATCAGGATGAACTTACTCAAAGTTTGCTACGTTAACGGATAGTATTTTAGTTGTGGATTGGCTTCTAAATATTTGTCAAGTCTATTTTTGAACGTAGTAATTGTTTTACTGTCGACGACATTGGCGGGCAGGGAGTTCCAAACGTTAACGATCCGATTGAAAAAGAAGTGCTTGGCTTCGTTTGATGTGAATCTTTTACCAGTAATCTTAAAAGAATGACGTCTTCTTGTTATATTTGATCGATCAAAAGTAATGTAATCTTCTGCATTGATATTATCGATTCCTTTGATTATCTTGAATATTTCAATTAAATCCCCTCGCATCCTTCGTTTTTCTAGGCTGAATAAGTTTAGTTCTTTAAGTCTTTCTTCATAAGGTTTATTTTTCAGCCTTGGAATCATTTTTGTTATTCTTCGCAGGACTCTTTCCAGTTTGTCAATGTCCTTTCTGTAATATGGGGACCAAAACTGTACGCAATACTCAAGATGGGGTCGTACTAGTGAATTATGCAGTTTTAATATGACTTTTTCTGATTTATTTTCGAAAGTACGCCCAATAAAGCCGACCAATCTGTTAGCAGTTTTAACTACCTCTAAGCAATGTTGACTGGGCTTTAAATCGTTTGATATTGTGATTCCCAGATCTTTTTCTTTTTTTACTGTAGAAAGTGATTTACCATTCATTGAGTACTGAACGTGATCATTATTTCTTCCGATGTGTAGTACCTTGCATTTTTCAACGTTAAATTTCATTTGCCATTTATTGGCCCAAGACGTTAGTCGATTTAGGTCTGATTGTAAGACTTCTCTGTCAATTGTCGTAGTTACTTTGCTGAGAATTTTCGTATCGTCAGCGAATTTCGATATTTTGCAAGTGATCCCATCGTCTATGTCATTAACATATATCAAGAATAAGACAGGACCAAGCACTGAACCTTGTGGTACGCCTCTTTTTACGTTTAACCATTGAGAGGAGACAACGTTTAAGACTACTCTCTGCTTACGTTCAGAGAGCCAGTCCAGAAGCCAATTGTAAATGCTACCAGAGATACCATGAGTCATTAGTTTATTAAGTAATCGTTGATGAGGTACTTTATCAAAGGCCTTTTGAAAATCTAGATATATGACATCTACTGCTCTGCTTTCATCGTACGCGTCAAAAACATTGTGGAAGAAGTCTAATAAGTTAGTTAAACATGAACGTTTATTACGAAAACCATGCTGTGAGGGTTTTATTATATCGTTGTCTTCAAGGAATTTCACCACATTGTCACGAATGATTGTCTCCATTAATTTACATACAACTGATGTCAGACTGATTGGCCTATAATTTCCGGGTTGTGACTTGTCCCCCTTTTTGAAGATTGGTGTTACATTTGCACGTTTCCAATCTGATGGAACTTTACCATCTCTTAGGGATTTATTGAATAAGATTGTAAGCGGTTTACTGATCTGGTGCTTGACCTCTTTCAAGATTCTCGGGGAAATTTTATCTGGTCCAGGGGTTTTATTTGTTTTCATCTTATCGATTTTTTGGAAAACGTCATTTTCTACTATGAGTATATCATTTAAGAAGTTTACGGTCCCTCTAATCTCAAGTGGCTGAAACGATGAACAATCCTCTTCTGTAAATACGGATGCAAAAAAGTTATTAAGGATTGTAGCCATTTCGTTTTCGTCATTTGTGTGTTTACTCTTAACAAAACTATAAAATTCTTTAGGATTAGATTTACATGATTCCGCTATATATTCTTCAAGGTTTTTCTTGCTACGCTTTATCAATCTCTTAGTATCGCAACGAATTCTGTCAAACTCTACTTTGTCATCTTGGCTTTTAGTTAATATGTACTTATTATACGCGTGTTTTTTTTTGAGAGAGGCTGTTTTTTATCTCTTCATTCCACCATTTTGATTTGTTCTTCCTTGCTGAACGTCTGTATCGATACGGTACACATACGCTTATAACTTCATTCAGTTTTGTGGTAAAGGCCTCCCATGTCTTATCAATATCTGACTCTGACAACAGTTCACTCCAGTCAGTGTCTTCTAGAATTGTTCGCATTCTGATGAAATTCGCCCTTTGGTAATTTGGTACCTTCTCCTTACTGTCTTTTACTTTTATTTCCTTAATTCTCAAATTGAACGTGATTATCCGATGGTCACTAGAACTGAAAACTGGGCCGACATTTACGTTGCTGACTAAATCTTTACTTGTTGAAAGAATGAGATCAAGGGTATTTAAGTCTCGCGTCGGTTCGTGAAAGTGTTGATGTAATTCGCTCTCTAATAAGTTCGTGTACAGGTCGTGTCCTGTATGAGATCGTAACGGATTTCCCCATCTCGTTACTGGCAAATTAAAATCACCCATAATAATTGTCTCGCATTGACTAATTGTTTCGGAGATTGATTCGAATAGTAAACGGTCAATTTCAGCGGTGCGCCCCGGTGGTCTGTAAATCAATCCGAGTATTTTTCTACTTGAGTTACTCTTTAATTCGATAAAAACTGTGTCAACACCGTTGATGGGTTCTGTTTTAGTGGAGATCGGATGGAGCGAGCTGTGAATATATAGGATTACACCACCGCCAATTCTGTTCTCTCTTTCACAGCTAAAGATTGTATAACCAGGTAACTGAAATTCTGCAATGTAATCTCTGTTCGACGTATCTAACCATGATTCTGTGACTCCTATGATGTGGTACTGATCCATCGCAGCGAGAGCTTCGAGATCTGTGAATTTATTTCTGATGCTGCGAGCATTTACATAACAAACTTTAATATTTGGATCAGCAGTGGCATTAGTATTTGGATCAGCGGTGGCATTACACGGAGCAACTACGACGTCATTGCTGCTCTCGTTCGCTCGGCGTTTTTTGACCTATAGAGAAAAACTTGGTCACTGAAAAGTCTGCCCGAGCGTGCATCCCCAACGCTGTTTAGATGCAGTCCGTCGTACTGGAAAAGAAGTGGTTTATTATAAAAGTCATCCCACAGGTTTACAAATTCAACACCTTCCTGTGAACAGAGGGAATTAAGTCTGTTGTTGATGGTGCGCGCCTTGCCATAGAACCTCCAGTCAGCACCCATCCTGGGAAGAATGCCTGAAATAACAATGTTATTAGTCTTTGTCCTGAACTGCCGGATCATCTTTCTGTACATTTCCAACAACTCCTCAGGTCTTGTGGATGACACATCGTTCGTTCCTGCGTGGATGATAAAAAGAGTGTTATCATCTGCGTCACTGGTGACCTCTCCGTAAACTTCTGTTATGTCGTCAAGCCTGGCTCCTGGAATACAGTAACGCTTCCTATTATTTGGGGCACGGCCACTGAATTCTATTAGCTGTCCACGAATGATAGAATCACCCACCAGCCTTGTCTCTCCAATTTCCTCCTGTGTCGAACCGATCACCTGGAATTTGTTGAAAGTTTTTTGAGTTAGTGGTTTTCTAGGGATTCTAGCAGCGCCCCTAGGTGCCCTCCAAGAATAAGAGTCTTGAAGAGAGGAGGGGGTGGAGGAGGAGGCGGCTGGAAGCCTCGTCTCTCCGATAACCTCCTGAGACGTGCTGAGCACTTGGTATCTGTTAAAAATTTCCGTAGTTAGAGGTTTCTTAGAGCATATAGCAGCACGTCCACTGGATACCCTCCATGAATACAAGTCCTGGGAGGATGAGGAGGAGGAGGGGGAGGAAGAGGAGGAGGAGGAGGAGGAGGAGGAGGAGGAGGAGGAGGAGGAGGAGGAGGAGGAGGAGGAGGAGGAGGAGGAGGAGGAGGAGGAGGAGGAGGAAGAGGAAGAGGAAGAGGAAGAAGAGGAATACAAGGGAAGCAACAGACCCTAGGGTCCCTGCGAACGCTGTTTGATATAACTACTCTACACTAACTACTTGAATTAGAGAAAGGATAGTACAGTGGAAGGCTCCTCCCCTCCCACCCATCCCTCCAGCCGAAGCTGGCAGGAAAATAAGTGATACCATGTAGTATAGAAAAACTACATGGAATTTTCGAGGTAAGTGTGAAATAGTATAAATAAATAAATAAATAAATAAATAAATAAATAAATAAATAAATAAAATAAAAAATAGCGGAGGATACTATACTATACTATACTATACTATACTATACTATACTACCACTAATGCTGGTACAGAATTGCATGCTCATATCAAATGGGAACTGGTGCAGTAGACACAGACCAGTAGGAGTCGTACTGCAACTGCTGTTCAGGTAGAAATTTGATTCTCATTTACTTCGGATCAAGGGATCGCTCCGTACCCTGACAACCAACAGCTGCAGCCTCACGCCAGTCTGAGTCACTCTACACCATGAATCCCTTGATTACATTTAAGATTTAAAAGTGTCTATATTTATTCTGTAACGAACATTGCCAGCCGGGGATTACATTCAAGATGTTTGTCGAGACGATTTTTAAAAGTTTCTATTTTACTCGAGTTGACGACGTTTGGGGGCAGTCCATTCCATATATTTACGACTCGATTGAAGAAAAAGTACTTGGCTTCGTTAGTTATAAATCGTTTTCCAATTATTTTGAAGCCATTGTTGCGGGTGATGCTTGAACGGTCGATAGTAAAGTAGTCGTCCGGCTTTAAATTTGTGAATCCTTTAAAAATTTTGAATACTGTTAGAAGGTCTCCTCTTAGTCTGCGTTTAGTAAGAGAAAATAAATTAAGTTCTTTAAGACGTTCATCGTATGGTTTATTGCGCAGTCTTGGAATCATTTTGGTTATTCTACGTTGAATTCTGTCTAATTTATTAATGTCTTTACGGTAGTAAGGTGACCAGAACTGTACGCAGTACTCCAGGTGGGGACGTACAAGCGAGTTATACAGGGTTAGTATGATTTTTTCTGATTTGAATTCGAAAGCTCTTCCAATAAAACTGACTAATTTATTAGCAGTTTTTACTACCTCGGCGCATTGCATTGGAGTTTAGATTTAAGGTCAGTTGAGACTATTACACCAAGGTCTTTTTCTTTAACTGCGTTTTTGAGTTGAACGTTATTCATTGTATAATTT
>JAPQNM010000015.1:249772-262272 GCA_029783475.1 Metacarcinus magister | reverse complement strand
CAGCTCAGTACTACTTAATTTAGTTGAGTTACGCTAACTTGCAGTAGCTGCGGCTCTCTCAATCAATGCGTTTAACCGAAGTGGCTATCTTGCAAAAATTAGTGAATAACACTGGACTACACTATCTAATCTAGAGTGAAGGATACAGGATAGTAAGGGTGAAAGCTTCTCTCCCCAGCCATGGCTGGCAGGGAAAGGAAGGCCAACCAAGACCAGACTGCCACTACCACTACTGCTACCACTACTTCCTGGCAAGCGATGTCAGGCCACTAGCGACGTCTTTTGAATCGACATTTCGTAAGTTAGGTACATCAGGATGAACATACTCAAAGTTTGCTACGTTAACGGATAATATTTTAGTTGTGGATTGGCTTCTAAATATTTGTCAAGTCTATTTTTGAACGTAGTAATTGTTTTACTGTCGACGACATTGGCGGGCACCGGGAGTTCCAAACGTTCACGATCCGATTGAAAAAGAAGTGCTTGGCTTCGTTTGATGTGAATCTTTTACCAGTAATCTTAAAAGAATGACGTCTTCTTGTTATATTTGATCGATCAAAAGTAATGTAATCTTCTGCATTGATATTATCGAATCCTTTTTTCCTTTTAGGAGGAGGAGGAGGAGGAGGGTCATAGGCTCGTGAGGCTGTGGTGGTGATGGGGGAGTGTATTGTAAAAAGTAGTAGTAGAAGTAGTAATAGTAGTAATAGTAGTAGTAGTAGTAGTAGTAGTAGTTGTTAGTAGTAGTAGTAGTAGTAGTAGTAGTAGTTGTTGTAGTAGTAATAGTAGTAGTAGTAGTAGTAGTAGTAGTAGTAGTAGTAGTAGTAGTAGTAGTAGTAGTAGTAGTAGTATTTGTAGTAGTAGTAGTTAGTAGTTAGTAGTAGTAGTAGTAGTTGTAGTAGTAATAGTCTTTCTTCTTTCTTTCTTTATTTCACAATAACGAATACAACCTTAGGACATAATCGCATTGCATATACTCACATAAAAAATATATATATACATATATATATATATATATATATATATATATATATATATATATATATATATATATATAACACTCTTGCAAGAGAAAATTATTTACAAATTATATAAAATTTTAAACGTATTGACAAAAAATCAGAAAAAATCGGTGAAGTTTACTTAAAAACACCATTCATATTAAAATCACAGTAAAATTATTTGTACATATATTAAAAGAACCCCTCCTTAAAGAAAATCATAAATAAATAAAGCTAAAATCCATAATATAAACAAGGAGACCTTCTTCTTTCATGATTCTGAATCCAATATATTCTAGAATTTAAAACATCTAAACTTTCCTCAAAAACATTGACATTATACATATTTTTAAAGTGGTTAAACAGGTACTTCATTGAAAAACCTTCTTTAATATAAGGGACATTAAGCCTTAGAATAGGATGAGCTGACCTTAGTAACCTTTTACAGTATCTGGCTTGTACAAATGCTGTATGATGCTTCAATAGCAACTGGTCACACCGAGCTGCTGTGATATGATTACTTGCAAAAACTGGAACATCAAATATTCTTTTTAGTGCCTTACTGAAGGCTATCTCAAATGTTTTGAATATCTTGGAATTATAAACATTATAATAGTTCCATAAAGGAATTCCAAAATCTGGAAGGCAAAATGACTTAAAAAGAAATAAAAGAGTATGTTTATCAACAAAAGCAAAATCTCTAAAAATACTATTAGATGAAGAATAACAGTTTTGAAGTCTAAAAGTAATATCTTCAGTCTTTGAAATTAAAAGTAATCTTGTGACCAAGATACTTGATAACCTTAACTACCTGTAAATTTTGCCCATTTAACTCAATGCTCTCAGTTAATTCATTCATCTTATTACTAAATATAACACATTTTGTTTTTATCTTCATTAATTTTCAAGAAATGTTTATCAATACAATTAGTAAGTATACCGTACAAAGTCGCCATCTGAGATTTAGTTTCTGCAAGTAGCACCAAGTCATCTGCATAAGCTAATATATTACATCTTGATAACCCAAAACAACAACCAACATTAGTATTTGATATTTCATCAATAATATCATTCAAGTAAAAAATAAATAAGAAAGGAGATAAAATGCCACCCTGTCTCACACCTTTTTCAATAAAATTAAAGTTACTGGTACAATTTTGCCATTTAACATTAGCTTGCTGGTTTCTCAAATAATGTAAAACAAGTAGTACAATATCCACAGGAATGGAGCTCCTTAACATTTTTTTGCAAAGTAAAAAATGATCATCTCTGTCAAAGGCTTTACTTAAGTCTATGAAGGTAGCCAACCCTGATATCTTTTTCTTTGAATAACTTGACATAATTTCTTTTAAGATAAAGCATGCATCAGTGGTTGATGACCCTGTTCTAAAACCAAATTGTCTATGATTTAAAACCATTTTTTCACTTAAGACATCTAAAATATATAATTAAAAAATCTTGAGAAGGCATGAAGATTGTATCATACTATCTATAAATAGTATTCATAATTTCGTTGCACGTTATGCAACGTTTCCGTGTTCTGTTAATCAGCATATACTTTGGTCACGGGGTTACAGAACACTTTGATTTTTCTATATTTAATCAATCAAGTTGACAATCCTGCTCCAACATTATTTCCTTTATCAATATTTAACATATATAAATGAACAGGCACATTAGATAATATCTTTAGGAGCTCATAACAATATCCACAATTTGGAGCACACATAATATTCAAATCCTGGAGCAATTCATAATATTCATATACTGGAACAATGCATAATATTTGTTCATCACAATCCTACATAAATTAATATCCTTAAAATAAACATCCTACCAGCTGCTAAAACGACTACATTAGAATCAGAGTTCTACTCACAATAGTATTCAGAATCCCCATTCTGAAGCGGAGATGGTTTTCCCTCTGATTGGAAAGGCTGAGTCAAGTGATTCTATAGGTCTCTACACTCTCAATTATATACACTCAAACTAGCAGTTTCCAATTCTCGCAAGACAGCATTTTGGGAGGCCCCAACATATATGCTAATTTTCCTTAGACTTCTGCAAACAGATGTTTGGAGGGGCCTTTGTGATATTTTCCCGAGATTACCTTACTGGTTTTCTAATCTGCGTCGGAGTTTACAATAGAAGCCGGCATGTGTATACAACCTAGCTGACTACAGATTTGATAATCTGATAATCTCCATAATCTGTCCTTTAGTTTGCCTGGTCATCTGAGAGCCGGTGTGTTTGGAAAGATATCTGCTACCGTAATTACATAGGCAACAGTCTCTTTGATTTCGTATACTTTTATGACCGCGCTAATCGCTACCTCTGACTTCCTTACTTTCTCATTCCACAAATCCACATGTATGTTCCACCTTCACACAGTATCCATCTTCCCCGTTATCACACTATCTGGTCACGACATACCCCCCTCTTCAAGTGCACGTCCTCGGGCACCATACTAATGATGTTGACACGTCGCTGAAGTTGTCGGTGTAGGATCCGGCATCAATTCGTTAGATTCTTGGGTGTCGTCCGGTCGATTGGATAACCGAGAAGCGTACCAGCATTTACGCGCCCGTATAAGTCCAACAGCCAGTATCACGAAGAGTAGGGTAATCAACACCGTGATACCTATTCGTGACCATTCCGGAAGTTCTGCGTCGGCATTCTGCTGTTTCAATATTGGCTGCAGCTGATCAATGTAGTTGTTGAGGGGTAAAGGCTCCAATCGGTTACTGCTGGGTAGTGTGATGTTAGTGGTATTTATAATAAATTCATGTTCCCATGTTGTGAAGGGAAGAGGTAATGAGAAAGGGTATGGCTTGATATTTAAAGGTTCCATTGTTACATGTGATTGTATAACTGGAAGTGAGAACGTATCGCTATGGATACTACAATCATGACCAACTTCTAATATTCCAGTGCCATTTAATATATGCCTGGATTTTGGAACAGTTTGGTTGATACAATTCAAAGTAATGTCTATTTGATTACTGGTTGCATAAATCCATCCCTGCAAATTTCTGATAAAGATGGGGGAAAACTCCTTAACAATTTGTGTTTTGCACTGTTTAGATACAGATTGTTTTTCAAGAAACAATGCTAATTCACAACAATCAATATTTCTATTATAAATTGGTCCCATTGATGGACAAATCAATAAATTTTCATATTTCCTACATACATTAAAATCATTCATTAAAAAATAATGAGTTCTAGACTCACTAATAACTAAATAATGCTTTGATGTATAATGTAACATGAAAGCATTAGTATGTGGAATAGGATATGGTAAAGAATCCATTTTAAAGACATCAAAAGTGTCTGTGGGATCACCTCTGAGGGGAATAAGCAAGTAGAAACTCAATCCATCTAATGTAGTCTTTTGAACAACACGAATAGCAGCTCTATGTAAACCTAAAAATTCTGGTTTAGGTGGAAACAACAATCCAATAGTTGTAACAATGTGAGGAGAAACATGGGTTTCCATCATGGTTTGTAACCCAATTCTTAAATTGATATGATCCGCAGAGATAACACTTAGAGCTAATTGTACATGCAAAAGGGTTACTAACATGAGCAACTTTTGATTTGTTTCAGTTATTTCATCATTTAATTTATTCAATATTTTTTCAGTTATTCTTGTAGCCGTTTCCAGCTTATCTAATGCTTGGTGTACATTTGTTAAATCACCTAGAGTAACATTCAAGATATGAGAATGTACATTGAGAACTTTTCTTTCTTCTTCCGTAAATTGATTAAGAGATTGCAATTTCTCGTGAATGTGATCTATTTGGTCTTGTGTTGCTGTACCAAAAAGAGTATTTGCAATTGATCCTACAAAATTAAGAGCACCTCTAGTATGTCTATTTTTCCCTGAATCATTTAAGTTATAACCCAATATATGAATTAGAAAATCATTCATGGCAAAATGTAATTCTTTGAATTTTGATTCAAACTCAAAGACATGTCTCAGAATAAAATCACTCATGAAATTATGATCTTGATAGAGTAAAACTTTATCCAGATTGCGAATAATATCTGTTGTAAGGTTTTCAGCTCTTCTGACAGGTTCAGTGATATCATAAATCCTTATTTTAAATGGAACAATATAATTATTTCCTGTCAGAATTAACTTGAACTCAGGCGTGAAGCTCATGCCTGGCCGAACAGTTTATTCTTGTAGGGCACTTATGGAGTATATGACTCCAAGGCAGAGGTAGATAATCTGGAATAATAATAAATTACTAATATACATTTTTATGTATATTCTATAGGTTTAGACATAATTCTTGGTACGTCATGGACATTTGAAGTTGAGCGTAAATTATACCTATGTTGGGTATGAGGTGGTATGGCTCTATTCTCCTCTATTGAATTTTCTACTGAATTATCATCTGTATCCTCAGAAAAAAACGGAAATGGATCTACGGGTTGAAGGCTTATTCTTGTCTCTCTTGTTTCACCATTGTCATGTACTGGGTATGCTCTCTTCACATTAGGATTTAAGTGTGGTGTAATATTATCTTCATGCATTACACGTATTCTATCTGTATGCAATGTCTTTATATTGCCGGATCTAATATTTCTAACTTTCATTACTGCATCACTCACTTTATCTAACACTCTGAATGGACCATTGTAGGCTGGCTGTAGTTTTGACGGTAACCCTTTTCTTGGTACTTGTTTTACATATACTCTGTCTCCTATTTCAATTTCTTTTATCTTTGCTCTCTTATTTTGGTTTTTCTGTAACATTCTTTTAGCTTCCTCTAAATATAGTTGGCATCTAGCATAAACTCTACTAGCTTTAGTGGCCATTTCTTGTTTATAATCATCAATATTATACCATGTTTTCTCTTCTTTCATTATTTCAAAAGGGAAATAAGGATCCCTAAGATACATTAAGAAAAATGGACTGTCTTGGAGACTTCTGTGAAATGCCGTATTATAGGCAAAAGTAGCTATGGGAAACATTGTATCCCATATACTAACATTATCTTGCACTAAAGTGCGTAATATATTTAATACAGTACCGTTTGATCTTTCTATTACGCCATTTGCTTGTGGATGGTATGGAGTTGTTGTTATATGTTTCATTTGCAACAACTTAGCTACTCCTTTTAATATTTCATTAACAAATTCTTTACCTTGGTCTGTGATTAAGGTCTTAGGTACTCCTTGTTTACATACCACAGATTCAAAAAATACTTTAGCTACTTCTATAGCTGTCTTTGTTTTAATCGGTTCAGCAATCAAATATCTTGTAAGCACATTAATCAATACTAAACAATATTTATATCCTTTTTCTGAATTTCCTATGGGCCCAATTAAATCCATGTGTACACGTTCAAATGGCATATTTACATCCGGATAACTTCTTAGTGGTGCTGGAGCGTCCCCCAGTCGCTTAAAGCGATTACATACCAGACATGCTTTGCAATAATTCTCAACATCCTTTTTCATACCTATCCAGTATGAAAACTTTTGACATCTTGCTAAAGTAACCTGCACACCTCCATGCCCTGCAGGTAGCATAGAGTGTGCTAGTTTCAAAGCTTGATGTTTATAAGAATTAGGCATTACAATCTGTCTGGTCATTTCACCATAATTATTTTTAGCCAATCTATATAAAACATTATTATCCACATTCATTTCTTCTAAATTCAATCTTCCAACTTTCTTTTTGTGCTTACTTAATTCTTTTTTTAAAGTGTCGACATCATAATCTTTTTTTAATAATTGTTTCAATAATCCATAATACTCATCTTCATCTTGCAATCTTATTAATTTTTCTAGATCCCATTCGAGATACATATCTTCCTTTTCTTCTGTTATTACATATATATTTTCATCCTCTAGGCTATCTTCTTGATGCCTTAATCTAGACAAACAGTCAGCTACCTTATTTTCCTTACCGGGGATATATTCCACTTTAATATCAAATTCAGCTACTAATAATTGCCATCTAGCGATTCTACTGTTCGCATTTGAGGTAGTTAATAGCCATACTAGTGGTCGGTGATCAGTGTGAACCATTATAGGATATCCTAGACGTAATGTCCTGTTTATTTTCAGACCATACACAATTGCTAATGCTTCTTTTTCAATAGTACTATAATTTATCTCAGCTTTATTTAATTTTCTGCTGAAAAAAGTGAGTGATCTCAAATTATCATATTCATCCTTTTGTTGTAGAACACCACCAATTGCAATATTAGAAGCATCCATGGTGAGATAAAATGGTCTTTCAAAATCAGGAAATATGAGTGTTATTTGCTCTGACAATACCTTTTTGAGCTTAACAAATGCTTCTTCGGCTTCCTTATTCCATTCTATGGATTTTTTATTATTTTTTCCATTCATGTGACCTTCTGTAAGTTTATTTAGGGGAGCTGCTATTCCAGCATAACCTTGTATAAATTTTCTATAATAATTAGTCATCCCAAAAAATGATTGTAACTCTTTTACTGTTTTGGGAGTGGACATCTTATTGACAGTTTCTATTTTATTTGGCTGAGGTTTTAATCCCTCTGCGGAGATGATATGTCCTAAATATTTTACACTTGACTTAAAGAAAGTGCATTTCTTTAAATTCACCTTTAATTTTGATTCTTGGAGTCTAAGAAATACTCTTTCAAGGTTATCTATATTATCCATTAAATCTGTACCTTGAACTATAATGTCATCTAAGTACACATGTGTATTATGGCCTGTCAAGCCTATTAATACTTGATTTATTATTCTACAGAACGACATTGGGCTGTCTTTCAAACCCATCGGCAAAACATTATGTTCGTATAATCCTTCAGGTGTTACAAAGGCAGTTAAGGTTTTACTGTCTTCTGTAAGGGGAATTTGATGAAAACCCTGTTTTAAATCTAAACATGAAAATATTTTTCCCTTTCCTAAATTATGAAGGATATTATTTATGTTAGGTAAGGGGTATGAATCATTCATAACATGAGTATTTAAATTCCTGAAATCTATACAAAGCCTTAATTTACCATCTTTTTTTATTACTGGCACCAAGGGTGACTGAAAAGATGATCTTGAAGGTCTTATTATTCCATGTTTTTCCATTATTTTTATTTGTTCTTTTACTTTATCATGGTAACAAACTGGAATAGAGTAAGGCTTTCTAGGCTTAGGGGTTGACTCTAGTTTGATGGTATGATAATAAAATGGAGTAACACTCGGAGGATCATCATCATTTGCAAAGACTGATGGATATTTCATAATAAGTCCTTTTAGGATCTTATTTTCATTACTGTTTATAGAATACATGTCATCTATTGTCTGAAAGAGACAATTCTGTTGTTCCTCCTTATTCTTTACTGTTATGGTATTCACATTATTACACTGATCAACCGGCAAATTTTCTTTATTACATGGCTGAACAAATCCTAAAGTTTTCCTTGGTTCTAATTCAATTTTTTCATTTGTCACATTTATATATTGTATAATGAATCTAGATTTCCTATTTTCTTTATCAGATTCTAATTTCACTATCCCCGGAAATAATGTGTGAGATCCAGCGTTTCCTACTACTGGCTCAAAAATAGCTGTGTCATATTCCACTAAACTTGTTTCAAGTTCTATAAAACTTATATTTTCTCCTTCTAATACTGTTGCTTCAGCTACTGAACATTTAAATTCATTATTCTCTAGAATCTCCTCTTTTCGTGGCGTTTTATTTTCTTTCGTTATATGCAGTGCATATTCTAACGGTATTTCAACTGTAGTCACATTTTTTCCTTCAATAAAGAGCTTCAGTGGGTTAGTCTGAAATTTTACATCGTACCTTTTCATAAAGTCCCAGCCTAATATTAATTGTGAAGTTAATCCTCTTTCTTCACTAATAATTAATTCATGTATATACTTTATTCCTCCTATTTCTAGTGATAATCTTGTTTTTCCTGCAGTGGCCATAATATTTCCACTTGCGTTACGGATTGTGGTTAAATCTTGAATTCTTATAATTTTTCCTAATGATTTAATAATTCAGCTCCTATTATGGAAACTCCTGCTCCAGTGTCAAATAATGCTAAATGCTCCTTACTATTTCTATCTCCTATTTTCACTTCAATATATATGTGGCCTGATTTTCCATTTACTGCTCCTATAACTACCATGGATGAATCGGCGCTTTTTTTTTGTAAAGTATGATGATTTGCCTTGTGGTGGATACCATGGCACATTTCTGCATTGTCTGTTAGTGTGTCCTAACATGCCACAAGAGAAACAAGTGACTGTAGGTCGGCGCCATTGTGGAATTTGAGTTTTACAGTATTTAGAAGTATGACCAAATCGATGACATCTGAGACATTCTGAGGCTCGACAGTGTTGTGTGTCGTGATTATTTAACCCACATCTTTGACAATAGATTTTATTCCTTCCTGTAGTGGTTTGATGAACAGGGATTTCATTTGAGGTGATGGAATTTACTGGAATACCTTTACTCATTTCTTTCCTTATAGCAACACCTGTAAGCTGAAGGCTTGGATGTGAGGCTACGTATTTTAATGCCTTTTTATAGACAGTCAAGGGAATTTTCATATCAGCCTCTGATAAAATGTATGAGAAGTCTTTGGGTAATGCATTTATAAAAATAGAAACAAACATATCACTATAAACTTCCTTGCCTGTAGGCTTAAGTGATTCTAACTGTTCAACAATGCCTTCAATTCTGATGTAGAGTTCAGTTAATGTCTCTCGTGTTCTTCGAGTGACAGATGATAATTCATGCATCAGACTAGGAAGAGAACGATCTTCTGGATATATTTCTAAAAATGTTTTTTTACGTTAGCCCAATCAAGTTTATATTTGGAAGCACAATGATTGATATGCGTGTAAGCACTGTCTAATGCATACTGCTTAGCTAACTCAATACGTCCTTCATCATCCCAATTAGTTCGAGTTCGGTTCTCGATATCAACTATCCAAGAATGAGCACTTGTGATACATTTTAGATTAGGTGCAGTAGGACTGGATTCATTTCCTCCACAAAAGTATGGTAATCCTATAACTTTGTTAAAATTATTCCTTGCATTATCTGTAATTGCCTCTACAATATCATCCTTACTAAAGCAGGTACTGGTACTGCTTGGTGATTGTGCTTTAGCCATTTTGCCTTTAAGAATTTCTTGCAACACAAGATCAAATGTTAATGGGGTTGATTCTCTAAGCCTCAATAATTTCTTAAATCTGCCAGGTTTTAACAATCCTGGATTAATGCGTCTCATACAAGTCACAAAAAATCATACAATTTCAAACTAAGTTGAAATTGTAAAAAATTTGTTTTTTCAATGTTGCAATCTAATTCAAATCAAAAAAATTATTTTTTTTTCTCTAATTGCACGATTGGTTGCAATCTATTAATTCAATTATTGCAATGTTGCAATGATCCCACCGCTGCCACCAATTTCGTTGCACGTTATGCAACGTTTCCGTGTTCTGTTAATCAGCATATACTTTGGTCACGGGGTTACAGAACACTTTGATTTTTCTATATTTAATCAATCAAGTTGACAATCCTGCTCCAACATTATTTCCTTTATCAATATTTAACATATATAAATGAACAGGCACATTAGATAATATCTTTAGGAGCTCATAACAATATCCACAATTTGGAGCACACATAATATTCAAATCCTGGAGCAATTCATAATATTCATATACTGGAACAATGCATAATATTTGTTCATCACAATCCTACATAAATTAATATCCTTAAAATAAACATCCTACCAGCTGCTAAAACGACTACATTAGAATCAGAGTTCTACTCACAATAGTATTCAGAATCCCCATTCTGAAGCGGAGATGGTTTTCCCTCTGATTGGAAAGGCTGAGTCAAGTGATTCTATAGGTCTCTACACTCTCAATTATATACACTCAAACTAGCAGTTTCCAATTCTCGCAAGACAGCATTTTGGGAGGCCCCAACATATATGCTAATTTTCCTTAGACTTCTGCAAACAGATGTTTGGAGGGGCCTTTGTGATATTTTCCCGAGATTACCTTACTGGTTTTCTAATCTGCGTCGGAGTTTACAATAGAAGCCGGCATGTGTATACAACCTAGCTGACTACAGATTTGATAATCTGATAATCTCCATAATCTGTCCTTTAGTTTGCCTGGTCATCTGAGAGCCGGTGTGTTTGGAAAGATATCTGCTACCGTAATTACATAGGCAACAGTCTCTTTGATTTCGTATACTTTTATGACCGCGCTAATCGCTACCTCTGACTTCCTTACTTTCTCATTCCACAAATCCACATGTATGTTCCACCTTCACACAGTATCCATCTTCCCCGTTATCACACTATCTGGTCACGACAATAATCCCTCTGTATCAGGTAACCGAGAGAGAGAGAGAGAGAGAGAGAGAGAGAGAGAGAGAGAGAGAGAGAGAGAGAGAGAGAGAGAGAGAGAGAGAGAGAGAGAGAGAGAGAGAGAGAGAGAGAGAGAGAGAGAGAGAGAGAGAGATAGTATATTCACACCTGGCCATCTTCGTCCCAGGAGATAAGCCGACCTCCAATTATCGGCTTACATTTCACCTTTTCCAGTTCCTCAGGTGTCCACGAAGCTAAATATAGACTTCCCCCCCCCCATTAGGGTCAGATTCAACCTAAGGTCATTTTCTGTTACCTTCTCACAAAGGCCGACTCATTTTTCTGTTACTGTCTCACAAGGGGCTGACCTCAAGCAGTCACCCCGGGGTGGAGGCCTTGACCCCCCCTCCCCCGACCCAGGCTCACATACCAGGCAGATCACATTCAGAATCGGTCCGGACAAGTCGCATCGTCGCTCCGTCACGACTTCATATTCAAACCTCTCTCGGCTACCTAGATCTATTCAATCTGTATCAACAAAATAAGATCTAAGAAAATCTCAACTGTCTTACCATTCCTGCCTGTATTTGAGTAATACACATCAAGAGACATCTAATATACTGGTAGCAGCGGTGTTTCGTCCTTCCAAGCGACGAAAAGAATCCAAGTCTTCCCGAGATAAAAGGCTCGCCTTCACCGCCCGTCACCACCCGCCCATCAAGAGACATCTAATATAAGATTGCATTACAGGTCTATAGTTAGAAGACTCTGTTACATTTTTCTTGGCATCTTTTAAAACAGGAGTGATAGTACCCTTTAATAAACTTGTAGGTAGATAACAATGAACAAAACACATATTATAAAAATTAGCAAGATTACATAAAAAGTGGTCCGAGGCATTTTTGAAAGGTTGAATGAATTTGATCATGTCCCTGACCTGTATTAAGTCGACATATAAGTTTTCTTAACGTTACATTGGATACACATAGACCCATTTTTCTACTTTGCGACCACACCCTTTTAATTTCATTACACATATCAGGATCTGCGTTTGGATTACACTCCGTTTGATCAAGTATAAACTTTGTATAAAAAACTTGTGCGATGTTCATATCACCACTTCCTTCACACACTTCACGTACTCAGGGGT
>JAPQNM010000015.1:207272-244772 GCA_029783475.1 Metacarcinus magister | reverse complement strand
AATTTACCAGCCACACTATCATCTACGCAATATCACCACGCTCACAGGAGTTTACGGCTTCTTTTATTTCCTCACATCTTCTGGCCATCTAAATACTGCATTTACTGCGGCTATAATTGCTCCAGACTCTATTATATGTTAATCAGCAAATTTTTTTTCCACGGCGATAAGGGTGCCCACGAAAAGGGTGCGCCGCCATCTTGGATCAGTCAGCTGATCATCACAACACGGAAAACCACATCGACGTGCTTGGTGTCTTTTATCGTTCAGTTGCCGAAATCTGCCCCCCCACCCCGCTGAACTCGCCCCTGATTAACTGACGAGGCAGAGCATCAGCCACGCGGTGAGTGTGTTTGTCGTGTTTCTTGTGGTTAAATAGGTGTTTTTATCTAACAGGTGGTTGACTATGTAATGCCCGAAATCTTTATGTCTTGTACAGTACTCCCACCCCCCCCCCTCTACCATTCTTTAAATCAGTTTTCTATGAAAAAAAAAAAATTTCCTTATATTAGCTTAAATAACATTCATTTCCAATTTAAATAAAACTCCATATCTTAAAGTAATTAACTTAACTAGATTTCCCTTCATAAGTTTGATAAGACAAAAGATGATGTAACATCTTATTAACCTTACCCAAACACAGTTTTCGCGCCACATCCCAGCTGAGTTATCAAGCGATCTCAATTTCTCTCATGTATTATTTGAAATCAAATTCATTAGCTTAAATGGTAACACTTTTTCTACACCAAAATTAATTCTATATAATTTAGTAATAATCTCATATCTCAATGATCTGTAATTATAGAAATCAAATGTAAGAAAAATTCTTAATGAGTCACCCTTATAGACGCTATCCTGCCTTCGCGGGAATCCATTGTTAAGCTCAGTCCGCGTCTCTTCCCCCCCACGATCAGGTCTGTGTTGAGTGTTACGTAAACATCTCTTAATATTTCCTAAATCCTTAGTCATTCAGTGTTCACATGTATTCAATAATCTTCCCTTTGAATATGTAAAGTCATTTAAAGCCCTTTTAAGGCTGATTATTAATTAATAATAGCAACTCTTCCATTTTTATTATGGGGCTGCATCTGAGACCGCATGGTCCCCTCTTTCCTCCCTTAAATATGTTTCATTGGTCATTATATATATCCCTTTCACCTTAATATTTATGTAATATTGTTCAAGTATTATTCCTTTTGAGTGTGTTGGGAGTGTATTGTTTAACTCAGTCCGCGTCTCTTCCCCCCACGATCAGGTTCCACCAGTGCCACACCAACACATATTCACACACACACACACACACACACTCACATTGGTTTCCCCATTAGATGTTTGTCGTATTTTGGATCATATGTTTTGTTTAAGAAATAAGTCTGGAAAGTGAAGATTAAGTTGGACAGTGTTAAACCTAGGAAAAATTTGTGATTGAATTTGTTTTGTGTATTAATCAAAGTGAAAACCTGTGGAGTGACCACCAGTCCTTATTGAGGTCTTTAGTACCCAATAACTGAATAATTACACTGTATGTCAACTTGTGGAAAAGGATGTGAAAAGTTAGTTTCGTTTTTTTTTCTCTTGTTGGTAAATAATAATTATACAAAGAAAATTAGAAAGTTATTTCATTCGTGACATATGTCTCCCCCAGTGGTAACCAGAGTGACTCCTTGTGGCTAAGGTTGATTACTACCAAAATTACAACAACATTGACCAGTGGCCAACTTTCGAAAGGGTTCCTACTTCCCTCATAGTAGGTGGTGGCAGCGAAATACCGACCCGCTTAATAACATCATATATAAACCCCAGAGCATGACCGGGAGATGGTAATAAATGGTAATCATAACAGCATAAGAAGAAATTTTAAACAATCTTATAAAAATACCCGCCCCCGGCATGACAGACTAGAGGTCGGTATTTTTACTCGTGAGTATATGTAGTAAGTGTGTATTGTGGTAGAAAGGCGTAGTGTCCGAGGAGCAAGGGAAAAAAGTAAGATAAGTGAAACTAGTGTTACAGTGTAAACAAAGCAACACGGCCTACAAAGTTTTGTTGTTGATTAGAGTAATCCTGTAGTGAGTGTGTTCTTTTTAGTGTTTTAAGAATGGCCGGAGCTATGGACGGGACGAGTCAAGGTAAGAGTGACAGTATTTTGAATGTGAGTGTGGGGAGTGAAGTGTACCTAGAATGTCCTAACTGCCTGTATGGCAAGAAGGTTGTGAACACCCCAGCCCACCTGGAGTGTGAGGTGTGTGAACTAAAGAGTCGGAGTACAGCTTTAGAGTTAGAAATGAGAGAGGTGAAGAAGGAGATGAAGATTCTGTGTGATGATGTAAGGAAAATGAAGAGGAAGGCTAGTATGGGTAAGCCAGAGGAGGAGAGGGAGGTAGTGGTGCAGCAGGTCACTGTTGAGGGTGATGTTGGGGATGCAGGGCAGATTAAGGAAGGGCAAGGAGTGAAGGCTAAGGAGAGGCCAGTGGTTGCTGTAGAAGATGTAGAGAGGAGGGTGACTGAGGTGAGGAGAGTGAGGAGGAGAAGGAAAGTACCAGTGGCAGTGGTAGGAGATAGCATGATAAGGCAGGCAGCAGGACTTGTAGTTGCTGGGGAGGAATCCTGTAAGGTTGCCTGCCTCAGGGGGAAGGGCATCCAGGACATTCTAGCTGAGGCAAAGCAGAGTGTAGCAGAGATGGAGTCAGGCACGCTGGTCATCCAAGGAGGAGGGAATAGCTTAGGGGAGTTAGGACCAGAGAAGACGGCAAAACTCCTGATTGAAGGAGTTAAGGAGATAAAAGAGGGCAGGAAGGATCTAAGAGTGGCGGTTGTGGGAATCATGAGGAGGCTGAGAGAGTCGCTGGGGTATGAGAGGTTGAGGAGAGAGGTAAATAGGAAGATACACAGGGAGCTGGGGAGGATGAAGGTAGACCTAATGAAGGAGGACGACATAGGTGTGAGTTTCCTGGACCTAGACAAGGAGTTGAATGGTAGCATGTTTAGCCAGGACTTGATCCATCTAAACATGGAAGGAAGCAGGAAGCTAGGTGACAGGCTGGCAGAGTGGGTGAAGGCATCCAAACTGCTCCAGGAAACTAGGCAGGCTACATGGGAGGCAGTGAGTGAGTGACAGAGCAATGAGAATGAGAGTGCAGTATGGTATGGATGCGTGAGTATGAGAGAACGGAAGGCCGGAAAACCAGAGGTTAGGTTAGGTGTGACTGAGACGCGATTGGAACAGGAGATGGACCGGCAGCCTCAACAGTATAGAATGAATGGTAAAGGAAGAAGAGAAGACACCCACCAAGCGATGAACTGTATGAAGGTTGGATGTGTGAATGTGAGAGGATGGGGCATCGGAAAGTTTGAGGATGCATGTAAGGAGCTGAATGAATGGAAATTGGATGTGGTTGGAGTGACGGAAACACACTTGAGGGATGAAGTAAGAATGGACAGAAGTGAGTATGTAATGATTGGAAAGGGACGTAAAAAACAGGAAACACTGGGAGGAGGCGTAGCCTTCCTTCACAGGAAAGAAAGGGATTTTAAGGTTGATGAGATAGATGTAGGAAACAGTGCCATGAGTGAGGATGTGTTAGCTGTAAGAGTAGAACACATCGGTCAGCAGGGTAGAAGTGAAAGAATGATAATGATTGTGGTGTACATGACAGTTGAGGGTGAAAGAGCAAGAAGGGAGAACAGCATGAAGTATAAGATTATAAAGAAGATTGTAAGAGAACATGTTGGAGAAAGACTGATGGTGATGGGGGATATGAATGCACATTTAGGTATGCTTGGTGAGCCAGTGAATCGGAATGGTGAGATGCTTGCAGAGTTCATGGATGAGATGAATCTAGAAAATCTAAATGAGACGTTAGCAGAGGGACGTGTGACTTGGAGTGCAAGGAATCAGGAGTCTGCGATCGATTTTGTGTTAGTGAATGGAAAGATGCGTGAAAGTGTTAATCGGATGTGGATAGATGAAGACGGGATGATTGATATTGTGTCAGATCACAACATGCTTATGGTGGAATGTATGGTGGGAGATAAGAATGAAAAGAAAAGGAAGGTGCATAAGAAGAAATGGAGGATGAGAGACGCTAACTGGGAGAATTTTCAAGTATGCCTGAGTGAAAAAAATGTGGGGCACGGGGAGCTCAGAGAGTGTAGATGAACTGAATGAGAGATTGACTGAAAATGCGAGAAGTGCTGGGGCTAGTAAGATAGGGTTTGTAAGAATGACTGGAAGAAAGAGAATGAATAAGCCGTGGTGGAATGATGATATTAGGGATGCGAGAAGGGAACGTAAGAGGTTAAACAAACAGTGTAGGGTGTTAAAGAAAAGGAGACATGATAGTGAAGAGGCTGAGGGTGAATACCAGAATGTATGGATGACGTATATGAAACAGCAACGATTGACGAAGCGAAAGATAAGAGATGCGAAAGTGCAGTGTGAAAGGAATGCTATTCAAGCCTTGAGGGAGAAGGGAATGGAAGGAGGGCGTGAGTGGTATAGATTCATGAGAGGGGAAAGCATGTCAGACAGTGAAAATGTCGAAAGCTTGAAAGTGAATGGCAAATGTATTACAGATAAGAGTGAAATCAGGGAGTCAATAAAAGAGTTTTGGGAAAACATAGGTGTAGGTGAGGTATTGGAAGTGAGAGAAGGGTGTTTGACACTGGAAGGAAAGGATTCGAATGAGTTAAATGAAAGGATCAGCAGGGAAGAGGTTGAAAAATGTGTGAAAAGACAGAGGAATGGTAAGGCAGCAGGACCAGATGATATCCCATATGAATTTTATAAGAATGGTGGTGAGGTTATGATTGATAGAATGACTGAGCTATTTAACGAAGTGTGGGAAGAAGAGAAGGTGCCGAGAAAGTGGAATGAATGTAGAGTGACACTAATTCATAAGGGAGGATACAAGAGTAAGAATGAGTTGAAGAATTATAGGCCAATTGCCCTTGTGAACACAGTAGGCAAAGTCTTCTGTGCTGTGTTGAATGACAGATTGTGTAAATGGATTGAGAGAGTAAGAGTACTGGGTGAAGAGCAAAATGGTTTCAGAGTGGACAGAAGAGCAGAAGATAATGTATTTGTCGTGAATGAAATGATTGCAAGGAAAATGAATGAGGGAGGCAAGCTGTATTCAGGATTTCTAGATATAGAGAAAGCTTACGACAGGGTAAATAGAGAAATGCTTTGCAGAGTTTTAGAAAAGGTTGGGCTAAGTGAAAAAACAGTCAAAATTGTCAGGAGTATGTATGTTGGGACCAAAGCTAGATACAAACTAGGGAATATAGAGACAGAATGGGTGAAGAGTGAGAAAGGAGTCAGGCAGGGATGTATTCTGTCACCAATCTTGTTTAGTATATACACCGAAGAACTAGCAGTCAGGTTGAGAAGAATGAATGCAGGAGTGAGTGTCGGGAGGGACAAGGTATGCATGTTGTTATATGCAGATGATGTAGTCTTAATGAGTGAGTCTGCAGAGGAGCTACAAAGCTTATTAGATGTGGTAGATGAGTATGGAAGAGATTTTGGAGTGAATTTTAGTTGTGAAAAAAGTAAGGTAATGATAGTGAATAGATCAGAAGATGAGAGGGATGCTACATGGAGACTTGGAGTGAAAGAGTTGCAGCAAGTATGTGAGTACAAGTATCTAGGGATATGGATGAGCCCAAATGGATTTGAGAAGGCTAAGAATGAAAAGAT
The DNA here is from genome assembly GCA_029783475.1 of Metacarcinus magister. Classification (NCBI taxonomy): domain Eukaryota; kingdom Metazoa; phylum Arthropoda; class Malacostraca; order Decapoda; family Cancridae; genus Metacarcinus; species Metacarcinus magister. The sequence continues at coordinate 239,071 of JAPQNM010000015.1, read as the reverse complement.
TATTATGGTGAATCAGTGTGTTGGCAGACTAGGGAGTGCAGCAAGAATGAGAGCGAGTAAATATGACGTGTTGCGAGAGATATGGAAGAGTGTGGCTGTTCCGAGTGTAATGTATGGTATGGAAGTGATTGTATGGAGTGAAAAGGAGATAGACAAGTTGGAAGTAGGGCAGAATAGAGTAGCAAGAATGGCACTGAATGCACCAAGGTATGCAGCTGTAGAAGCTTTGAGAGGTGACATAGGATGGAGTACGTTCAGGGAGAGACAGATAAAGGCAACTTTGAGATATAAAGTTAGGCTGGAACGAATGGAGAATACAAGAATTGCACGGAAGGTGTATTTGTGGAATGTAAGGAGGAGTAAATGGGAGAAGAAATGTCTGAATATGGTAGACAGGAGTGGCATGCTCGTTAGGTGGGTGAATAAATTTTGTGAAGGGAGAGAATGGTTGTATGAATGGAAGGTGATGAACAGAAGTAGAGAAGGGTTAGAGTGGGATGTGAAAAGGTGGAAAAGCGAGATAGACAAAACAGTGAAAGGTGTGGGACTAAGTAAGTGGAAGACTGAGATGGAACGAAAGAAGACTTTGGAATGGTACAGAGAGAAAGAGGCCCCAATGTATGTAAGGTGATATGATGGAAGCCTGGGTGGTGATCTTCTCTTCCGAGCTAGGGCACAGTGTATGGATGTGAATGCAAGGAACTACAGATGGTCAGAGTCCCGCAGCAAAGTGTGCCAGATGTGTGACATGGGAGAGGATGAGACGGTAGAGCATGTTGTACTAGAATGCGAGAAGTATGACCGTGACAGAATGGAAATGATGTGTGTGATTCTAACAGAAATGGGACGTGAAATGAATGAGGTGACTGAAAGAACTGGAAGGGAATGGATGGCGTTGTTGCTAGGACTGTGTGAGGAGACGAGTGAACGGATGATTGACGCGGTGAAAGAGTTCCTGGAGAAAATGTGGTATGCGAGATTGAGAGATTAGAGTATGCATCTTTGATTTATTTAGTTTCTTTTTTTCTGTGTACTTTCCTTTTTTTTTCCCCCTTATTACCCTCACAGGAGCTGCCGATATAAAGGCCTGACTTGGAGGAGATTTCAAGTCACCTGTGACATCAAGATCAAGATCAAGATCAAGAACCTGTCACGTATAAGCTAAGTGGAAAGTGGAAAATTAATTGAAAATACTAAACAGTTTCTTGTACAGACTTGTGAAAAACGTAAAGAAAATAATTGTGATTGAAAAGAAAGAAGAAGAAGCAGGGACGACACACTGTTTAGAGAAGCAAGTTGAGTGAAGGTAAGAGGACGTGTAGGCAAGTACTACGCAGTCTTGAACATCGCCACATTCCACCTGCCCTGCCCTGCCCTGCTCTGCTCTGCTCTGCTCTGCTCTGCTCTGCCCTGCTCTGCTCTGCCCTGCCCTGCCCTGCCCTGCCCTGCCCTGCCCTGCCCTGCCCTGCCCTGCCCTGCCCTGCCCTGCCCTGCTCTGCTCTGCCCTGCCCTGCCCTGCCCTGCCCTGCCCTGCCCTGCCCTGCCCTGCCCTGCCCTGCCCTGCCCACCGTGTAGTACTACACAGCCAACTCCAAGTCCTGAACATCACCACATTCCACCTGCCCTGCCCTGCCCTGCCCACCGTGCTTGCGGCGGCAAACATTCACCCTCTTCAAGACCCGCCGTCATACGCCTCACCTGCGCCTTCCTCAAGAAGACAGGACAGCTTTCCCGCCTGTGATACCCTCACAGGACTCCACCAAGGCACATACCACCCCAAGGATCATCCTGGCCCTAAACAACAACAACAACAACAACAAGGGTGAGTACCTCACACACACACACACACACACACACACACACACACACACACACACACACACACACACACTTGTACTGAATGTGTAGAAAGCAACAGGAATATAAATTAAAACGGGACATTTGGACATGTTGGAGATGGTGGAAGGAAATTTAAAATGGGGATTGTGGTGTTGTTAACCGCCAACCCCCCAAAATTACCCTCCTTCCTTCAGTAAGCAAACCTATGCTCTGCGGAAGTTGTTGAAATGTTCCGAGTGTTATATTACTTCATGACGAACCTTAACAGGGACCAAACAACGGTGAATGTAAACTAACATTACGGTCGTGTGAATAGCCGATTAGAAAAATTGGTAAAGATTCGTTTCCTTAACCACTCGATATCTCGTTACCTTTATAATGCACTGCAAATTCAACCTCAGAAACTTGTTCAGATCACCATAAATAGTTATGCTGCTGAATTACAGAAAAAAATACGATTTTTTTTCTTCTTTAGTAACGTTTAGTTAGATTTGGTTAGGTTTAGTTAGATTGTTATGTTATGTTAATTTAGAAGCTATCAAATGTTTTCTATGACTAAAAGATGGGTTGTGTGAGGTGCAGACGCCATTTTTTTTCGTAGCACACGCAATTCTAGTGAAGATGTAAAAATTTACCCCAAAAAATTGCTTTGTTAGCATAACCTTCCCAGAGCTGCAGTTAAATAAACATAACCAAAACTAACCCAACCTAACCTAACTAAACGTAACTAAACCTAACCAAACCTAACCAAACCTAACTATAAACCTTACCTAAAAAATTTGTATTTTTTTCTGTAATTCAGCGGCATAACTATTTATGGTGATCTGAACAAGTTTCTGAGGTTGAATTTGCAGTGCATTTTAAAGGTAACGAGATATCAAGTGGTTAAGGAAACTAATCTTAACCGAAAAATTATATTACACAACGGTCGTGCTAATAGTCAACATAAAAATTATATTACACAACGGTCGTGCTAATAGTCAACATAAAAATTATATTACACAACGGTCGTGCTAATAGTCAACATAAAAATTATATTACACAACGGTCGTGCTAATAGTCAACATAAAAATTATTTTACACAATGGTCGTGCAAATAATCAAGAGAAAAATTACATTACACAAAAGTTGTGCAAATAGCTGATGAAAACTTATGTGCACGACGGTCGTGTGAATAGACAATGAAAAAGTAAGTACACGACGGTCGTGCATATAGACGCTTCCATATAGAGTAGTTATTTGCATGATGATTGTGTAAATACACTTTTCTCATGCACACAATGGTCGTGCATATAGACACTTCCATATGGAATAGCTATTTGCATGAAGGTCGTGTAAATACACTGGAACCTTGCATTTTGAGTTTAATTCGTTCCATTACCAAGCTCGTTTTACGATTTGCTCGTTTTGCAAATCAATTTTCTCCATTGAAATTAATTGAAATACAATGAAACCGTTCCAAGTTCCAAAAACCACGCCCCACAAAAAAAAAAATTTTGTGTTTTTTAAAACAGAAAACATAATACAAGATAAAGGATTCGTTTCCTTAACCACTCGATATCCTTTATAATGCACTGCAAATTCAACCTCAGAAACTTATTCAGATCACCTCAAACAATTATGCCGCTGAATCACAAAAAAGAATAAGAATTTTCTTATTTTTTTTAGGTTACATTAGGTTTGTTTAGGTTAGGTTAGGTATCGTTATGCTTAGTTAGGTTTGTTTGGGTTAGTTTTGCTTAGGCTTATGCTATGTTAATTTAGAAGCTATCAAGTGTTTTCTACGACTAAAAGTAAGGTGTTGTGTGAGGTGCAGACGCCATTTTCTTTGGTAGCCACATGCCATTCTGGTGAAGATGTAAAAAATAACCGAAAAAAATTGCTTTGTTAGCATAACCTTCCCAGAGCTGCAGTTAAATAAGCCTAACCAAAACTAACCCAATCAAACCTAACATAACCCCCCACCCAAAAATTTGTATTTTTTTCAAAGAGAATGCAAAAGAAATAATATAAACTGGTTTTATTAATTTAATTACATTAAAGATGGGATGATTTTTGCTCGAGGAAGACGATGGAGGAGGAGGATTGTTATTGTATGGAAGGAGAATCTCCTTCCATAAAGACTTCAGGAATGACATTTTCTGGATTTTTCTCTCTCACTTCGCTGAATTTAAGCTTTTTGGCTGCACTTTCTTCACTTTCCTATGATTTGCTTCTATGCTTCTATAATTTGATCAAATAATAGCAAACATACACACAAAACTATAAGAAAAACACTGTTGAGATATAAACTTAAGTTATTGATAAATTATGATATGTTTTGAGTTACCTTTGAGAAGGAATAAGTCTACCCATTTTCTTAGTTCCGTTTTCTATTATTTTATATTGTATGTGCTGCCATCATCGGCATATGTTGATGTTACTCAAGTAAACACTTGAAGGAGGAACCATGTGTCTGAATTAACCCCACACATACACTGGTCATTTCCACCATCATGACGGCGTCCACATCAACAGGTTATGGGCCCAGGCATCGCCTACTATTCGATGGTGACGAAGAGAAGTATGAGTTGTGGGAAGTAAAGTTTCTCGGACATTTAAGAATCCAGAATCTTCATGGCGTGGTGAAGGCAGCCACCCCTGATGTTGAGAAAAATGCTCAAGTGTACGCGGAGCTTGTACAACTGCTGGATGATACAAGCTTAGCCCTGGTGATCAGAGATGCCCAGGATGATGGTAAGAAAGCCCTAGCAATATTACGTGAACATTATTTAGGCACAAGCAAGCCCAGGATTATTTCCTTGTACACCGAGTTGACGTCACTTACGATGGCAGAAGAAGAGAGTGTAACTGACTACATGATAAGGGCAGAGAAAGCAGCGACCTCTTTGAAGAATGCAAAAGAAGTTATTAGTGACAGTCTTCTTGTGGCAATGGTGTTGAAAGGCTTACCTCCTAATTATAAAACTTTTTCCACTGTTGTGACTCAGAGGGAAAAGGCATGGACTTTCGTAGATTTTAAAGTTCAGCTGAGGAGTTTTGAAGAGTCAGAAAAAGCCTACAAACCACAAAGGTCAAGTGAAGATATTGTCATGAATGCCAAGTCAAGGGAAATGAGTTTCAAGTGTTATGCATGTGGGAAAATGGGACACAGGTCTTTCCAGTGTTCAAAGAAGAATGAAGACGAAGAAGAAAAGAAAACATATAGAAGACCAAGCCGCTGGTGTGAAAATTGCAAGTCCCAAACACATGACACAAATTATTGTAGGAGGAAAAATTATGTAAAGATTGTAAGTGATAGAGGAGAAACTGATAATGTAAGTCAACACAGTTCTCATAATTTTGCATTTAAAGCAAGTTGCTATAACCCTGGCAATCCTACCAGTAGTGACAGTTTATTGGTAGATTGTGGAGCCACAACACACATTGTTACGGACAAGTCCAAATTTGTAAAATTTGATCAAAACTTTGAACCTGTAAGTCACAGTATTGAACTTGCAGATGGTAGCAGGACTTCAGGTGTTGTGTCAGGCAGAGGTGTAGCAAGTGTCAAGCTGTGTGATACAACTGGAAACATACAAGAAGTTGAGTTAAATAATACCTTGTATGTACCTTCTTACAAACAAGACATATTTTCTGTTAAGGCAGCCACTGAGAGGGGAGCAACAGTAACATTCACCCCTGACCATGCAGAATTAAGTGTTCCAGATGGTACAAAATTTGAAATTCAGACACGTCACAAGTTATACTTTCTGAACAAGATGAATTTTAAGAAGAGTGGCACTGACACCCACACCATGGAGGAGTGGCATAGAATTTTAGGCCACTGTAATGTGAAAGATGTGATAAAACTTGAAGACGTTGTCAAAGGTATGAAAATTTCTGGCAAAATGAACTTTGATTGTGAAACTTGTATAATGGGAAAAATGACACAATACAGGAACAGGGAACCAGATAAGAGAGCGACTGAAAAACTTGAGTTGATACATTGTGATCTAGCAGGTCCTATTGACCCTCCTGCTAGAGAAGGGTTTAGATATGCAATGTCTTTTGTAGATGATTACTCTGGTGTTATTATGGTGTATTTCTTGAAAAATAAGAGTGATATAGTAGCAGCCATGGAGAGATTTTTAGCAGACACTGCTCCGTATGGTTCTGTCAAACGAATCAGGACAGACAATGGCGGTGAATTTACTTCGGCAGAGTTCAGATCTCTTGTAGTGAAAAATCACATAAAGCATGAATTTTCTGCACCATATTCCCCCCACCAGAATGGCACAGCTGAACGCTCCTGGAGAACCCTTTTTGAAATGGCCAGATGTTTATTGTTGGAAGCCAAATTGCCAAAGAAACTGTGGACGTATGCAGTAAAGACATCTGCATACATTAGAAACAGGTGCTATAACTCGAGAACTGGAAAAACACCATATGAAATGATGACAGGAGAAAAGCCAAACTTAGGAAATATGCACATCTTTGGAGTTGTATGCTATGCATATGTGCAAAATAAGAAGTTGGATGCACGTTATAATCAAGGAGTATTTCTAGGCTATGATACACAGAGCCCAGCCTACCTTGTGTACTTCTCAGAACAAGATGACGTTAAGAAAGTAAGATGTGTAAAATTTAATGAAAAGTTTGAAGAAAAAGAAGAAAACAGTGAATCTATAGAAGAATATACAAGACCCAAGCATTATGAACCAGAACAAAGCACCCAGCCGGAGACAGATGAAAATGAAGATGAAGAAAGAAGATATCCTCAGAGACATCGGAACAAACCCAAGCACATGGAAGAATATGCTATGGACGATGAAGATTTATCGAATGTTGCAAAATGTTCGATAGACTACTGTTACCGTGTCGCAGGTGTTCCTAGTACATACCAGGAGGCTCTCTCATCTTCAGAATCTCATCAGTGGCAGGAAGCAATGAAAGAAGAAATTGATGCATTGAATGTGAATGACACCTATGAATTAACACCACTCCCTGAAGGAAAATCAGCTGTTGGTGGAAAGTGGGTGTACGCTGTAAAACTAGGTCAAAACAATGATGAGAAATTCAAGGCAAGATACGTAGCTAAGGGATATTCGCAAGTGAAGAATGTAGACTATGTAGAGACATTTTCACCAACCGCACGCCACACTTTCATTCGTATGTTGATGCAGCTAGCAGTGCAAAAAGAAATGAAAGTTCAACAAATGGATGTTAAAATAGCTTATTTAAATGCTGATATAGACTGTGAAATTTACATAGAGCAACCAGAAGGTTTTGCCGAGGAAAATGAAAAGGGAGAAAAACTTGTATGTAAACTGAAAAAATCTTTGTATGGACTGAAACAAAGTGGACGTAACTGGAATAATATGTTACATAATTTTCTCATTGGTCACAATTTTAACCAATCTGTTGCTGATGCTTGTTTATATTCAAAGTTTGAAGGAAATACAGTAACAATGATTATAATTTGGGTAGATGACATACTTATAGCTGCCAGTAATGATGATGCACTTCATGCCATAAAGAAATCCCGCAAAGATAAATTCAAGATGAAAGACTTGGGAATATTATCATGGTTTCTTGGGATTGAATTCAACTTTGATTCAGAGGGGAGTGTTAGTATGAGTCAAAGTAAATATTGTAAGAAAATTCTTGAGAGATTTCATATGGAGGACTGCAACCCAAAAGCCATCCCATGTGATTCAAGTGCAAATAGTTTGATTTCTAGTAATTCTACTGAGTTGACTGATCCCAAACTGTATAGAGAAATTGTTGGAAGTTTAATTTATGTTACAACAGGAACAAGACCTGATTTAAGTTATGTAGTAACACTGTTGTCCCAATATATGTCTAAACCCACTAAGGCCCACTTAGGTTTAGCTAAACATCTACTGAGGTATGTCAAAGGCACATTAAATTATTGTTTAAAGTTTCAGAAGTCAGATAGCCTATTGAAATTAACTGGTTATTGTGATTCAGACTGGGGATCATCAGAAGATAGACGTAGTACCACAGGCTATAGTTTTCAATTAAGCAGCCAAGGCCCCTTGATATCATGGAAAAGTAAGAAACAAAGAGTCGTTGCTTTATCTACATGTGAAGCAGAATATATAGCCATGACTTGTGCTATGCAGGAAGCTAATTTCTTGAGACAACTGTATTCTGATATGACAGGATGTGAAAAAGATTGTGTAATTTTAAATGTAGACAATCAAGGAGCCATAGCATTAGCCAAGAACCCTGTTTACCATCAAAGGTCTAAACATATTGATATCAAGTATCATTTTATTAGGTCAGAAGTTGAGAGTAGGATTGTTGATTTAATATATGTACCCACTGAGGATAATATTGCAGATTTATTTACAAAGCCAGTATCAAAGAATAAATTGAATAAGTTCAGTGTGGTCAGAGGAGTAACTTAAGTGTAAGAGGGGATGTTGAGATATAAACTTAAGTTATTGATAAATTATGATATGTTTTGAGTTACCTTTGAGAAGGAATAAGTCTACCCATTTTCTTAGTTCCGTTTTCTATTATTTTATATTGTATGTGCTGCCATCATCGGCATATGTTGATGTTACTCAAGTAAACACTTGAAGGAGGAACCATGTGTCTGAATTAACCCCACACATACACTGGTCATTTCCACCATCATGACGGCGTCCACATCAACAAACACAACAAGATATCCACGTGAACTGAGCCACCGGTTCTCACGCTTGTTGGGAGAGTGTGTGCGAGCTTAACGGTCACTGTATGAACCTCTCGTAATGCAGGTTTCTACTCGTAAAAAAAAGAAAAAATTTGCCCGATCCTCGGCTCGTTCTACAAATTACTTGTTATATGGTACACTCGTAATGCAAGGTTCCAGTGTACACTTTTCTCATTATGCACACGACGGTCGTGCATATAGACACTTCCATATGGAATAGTTATTTGCATGATGGTTGTGTAAATACACTTTTCTCATTATGCACACGATGGTCGTGCATATAGACACTTCCATATGGAATAGCTATTTGCATGACAGTCGTGTAAATCCACTTTTCTCATTATGCACATGACGGTCGTGCATATAGACACTTCCATATGGAATAGCTATTTGCATGACGGTCGTGTAAATACACTTTTCTCATTATGCACACGATAGTCGTGCATATAGACACTTCCATTCACGAACATACAATGCACTCAGATCAGATGAGATGAGTTCTTGGGATGTGCCTTTGTAACGGCTTCCAATCCTTTGTTTTTCTCAAATTCTTGCTATTAGTCTTGTGTTTGGTCTTGTGTTTGTGGTTTTATTTTCAGCAGATGTTGTCTTATTTTCCAGATTTTTTGGAGATAGTCTTTCTTTTGTTCTATGTTTTCACTATTGTTCTCTGTAAGTAATAAGATTTCTGCAATATGTTCTTCCTTGTTTTTCTTATAGGGTTGTTGCATGAATACATAGTTTTGTCTTATGGACACATACTGTTCACAATCTAGTAAAAAGTGTTCTAGGTTTTCTATTTCATATTCACATAATTCACATTTTGTGTTCTCATTTTTAATTTAATTTCTCCAGTTTAAGTCCAATGTGTTGAGCTTTGCATTAATCATGACTTTTGATTCGAGTGTGTTATCAAACCATTTGATTTCTTTGATTTCTCTTTTGTATTTGGAGTATATCTTTAAAGTTGACTTTTCCTGGACTTGTTCTAACCAGTTTTCTGTGTCACATTTATTTACTGTTTCCTTTATTTTAGTTGTTGTCATGGATTCAATTTTTCTGAGGTTGACATTTAGTTTTTGCATGTATAGTTTGATTTGTTTTATTACTTCTGGTTTCTTGTTACTGTGAAAAGCATCTAGAAATATTTCTCTGACTAAATTATTGTCCTTTCTTAAAGCGTGTTTAGCATAATTAATTTTACTTTTGATGTCTCTAGCTTTGCATGATGAGGCTCCAATCTGTGCTTTTAATCCTTCTACTGATGTAAATGTTGGTACTTGTGCTATAGTTCGGTATACTTGATTTTCTTTTCTCTGTATGATGAGGCTCCAATCTGTGCTCTTAATCCTTGTACTGGTGTAAATGTTGGTACTTGTGCTATAGTTCGGTATACTTGATTTTCTATTCTTTGTATGGCGTTTAGTTCTCCTTGGTCACTTTTCATAATTTCTGTGGCATAGAGGATGTTTGGTAATGGTAGACCTTTCCAGTATGTTTATACAATTAGCAATCTGTTGGTGCTCTTTGCTGTTTCAGAGTACGCATTGTTGGCTAACTTCCTGGCTTTCTGTATGCAATTAGTTTTGTGTTCTTTAAAATAGTTTCTACTATTTGTGATTTTTACTCCTAAGTATTCTATGCTTTTTTTCTACCTTTATCCCTTCAATGCTTTCTGGTTGTTCCTTGAGGTTGTATATCAATACATTACTTTTTTCTTTATATATTTCTAGTCCATAGGTTCTTGCTATTTCCGTTAACTTTTATATGCTTTCTTCTGCATCTTGATGACTATTTGCTAGCAAGAGTCCATCGTCTGCCTAGAAGATGACAGGTATATGAAATTTTTCATTTGTGAATCCTTGTGTTTGTTGTTGTAAAGCTTCTATGATTTGATAAGTAATAAAGGTGAATAGCATTGTTGAGCCATTACAACCCTGTCTGATACCACTTGTTATTTCAATACTAGTTTGTTGTTCTCCATTAAGATGTAATGTTGTTGAATCATTGGCATAGATGTTTGCTATTTTGTATATTATTTTTGCATTAATTTTATAGTTCATGAGTGCTTTTATCAACTGCTTTCTATTGACTGAATCGAAAGCTTTTGCAAAGTCTATGGCTATAACATATAAAGGCTTTTTCCTTTTAAAACTCTCTTCAATGCAGTAACTTAATATAGATAGATTGTCTGTCACTCTTCTAGCCTTAGTGAATCCTGATTGCATTTCATTTACTTTGTCTTCATTTATCATATGTTGGTCCATTTTGTTTTTAATTATTGCCATGAACATGTTGTAGGACGTATTTAGTAGTGCAATGGGTCTTAGTTGGTTAGGTGTTGGTTTGGATACTTTGGGGACTAGAGTTGTTTTGGATTCTTGCCATCCGGCTGGTAGGTAGTCACTGTTTAGTATTTTGTTGAAGCATTGTACAAAATTTTGAAGTGCTATATCAGTCTCTATTAAGATTTTATATAGTATTTCTGCCTTGATGCCATTTGGTCCGGGTGCTTTTTTGTTCTTATTTTTCCTCCGTTGTTCTTTGATGTCTATTTCTGTTATTTGAATATCATCCATATATCTATCTATTGTTTCCTGGTTATATGCTGCAGTGTTCCAATGGTCTTTTATACACCTGTTTCTACCAGTGTATGTTGTCATTTTGTCTTCATATTGACTTCCTTTGTCTGAGTTCCAGATCTCAGTTGTGTCATTTTCCCATTTTTGGTATATACTTTTCCAATATTTTTCTAATTCTTGTGGTATTGCTTCTTGTTTTACTTTAGTTCCTTCTTTGTTGTACAAGTCTACCATCTTCTGTTTCTCCTTATCTTCTCCTTTTAACTTGTTTATATTTTCCCAGAGCTTTTTACTCCTGTTGGGGTTCTGCATGATCTCATTTGTTACTTTCCTCTCATGTTCTTCTACTGCATGCTGTGCTGTACCAGTTTTTGTACTTTAACTTTTTGTTGTAAGTAAAGCTTTTTATATTTAGCGTTTTCATTATTGATTGGCTAAATAGAGGTCAAGGCTTTTTATTGGACATAGTGCAACCAAACATCATAAAACGTCACACCACATCACTTAAACAGTGCATGCGCTTATATTAACAAACACGCGAACACACACTGTTGTACATCCAGCCCTGACGCGAAGGGTGTCTGGTGTGAACTTAGAAGATTTTTGGGTGTGGGACTTGGAAAATTTTTTGAGGTACCTAACTTCAAAGACGCTTTGCAGCGTTAATATTAACTTGCCTTGTGGTATGTAAATAGTAAAGAATGTCCAAAATAATGATATCTAAATATTTATAAATCCAGAATAATGAAGTTGTACATTGGCTTAAACATCAATAGAACCAAAGCATTCAATACCTCTGAAATTAACCTAACCTAACCTACTATTTGCGTATGTATATGTATATTGCCAATTAACTGAATCTACTTCAAAGCAAACTAAACTTTACCTTATTCTTGAACGGAAGGTCAACCTCTTCCTCGTTGTCTTCTCACGAGAAGTCAATTGCCGAAGGATGCCTCTGTCGGTCACTGAGTGGAGGATACATTCATTTGTTTCAATAAGTAATACTCCCACAATTCCCTATTCACACACGCACAATGCACACTCGCTCCCTTCTTCCTGAGGTAGAAGATAGGGAAGAAAATGGCATGTAAACCTGGTCCCAACCTCCAATTTGTGATCATATAAAACATTCAATATCTATGAATAATGTGCAGCTCAGTCTTATGATCATTCAACCCACTTACTTGTTAACAGCTGGTGTGACGTTTCCACGTGTTAGGAAAGATGAGAACACAAAACAATAGATATTTGATAATAAAATTCATTATCTGATGAGAATTAGTGAAGTTGACATCTAATTCTTTTTGTATGAATTTCACAGTACTTATCTTTGATTGAGTTGGTGTGAAGGTGATGGCGGCGTGAAGGCGTGAAGGCTGGTGAATCGGGTTGTTTTGGGAGTGGACATTGTAGAAGCTGGAGAACTATTGAAGACTACTACTGGATGCGGCTATTTTACTTTAACTTGAAATACACATACATGGCTGCTATGTACAATAGGTACAGGTGAATTTAAGCTTAAGATCCACAAGGGTTTTTATAGGAAGTCTGTAGACTATATTGATGTTATCGGTAGAGAAGGGACGGAGATGTTGTCTGGTTGATGTCTTGCGTTAAAAGAGAACCAAATAGCTGTCATGGCGACTGACTTGAATTTGTCAGACAACGAGTACATGCCCAAATGTTGAATTAAAGGAACTCTTCCTCCTATATTTTATTACATAGATCAGATAATTTTTAATAAAATAATTTATTTCAATAACCCAAGTGCAATTTCCCAAATGTGCTAATAACCCTTAATATTCCTGTTTGAATTATTGGGATTATGAATAGTTCCAACACCGGGTTTAGAACTGGTAAATATTGTGATAACTCGGCCCGCTAACATAATCATGGAAAAGTTGTATTCCACGAACACTTACCAGGCTCGTGTCTGAGCTAAATTCTGTGACGTCTCAGAGCACTGGTAAGTGAGTTAACAGAGACTGATAAGTCAAGGTAAACCATCCATCTCCAGATTATTACGCCTCTACCTCTACCTACTAGTATCTAGTATAGGCGAGTTTTGAACATGTATATTCATTTGTAATAATCAAAACTGTTGAAGGAGTAAGCCAACATATGATAATAACAGAAATAAGTGGAGCTTGTTGTGTAAAAGATGAATAAGTGACACAGTGAGTGAGGTGCAGCAGCGGTTATGTTGTATAATTTGTTCATATTTTACTTACATGTGTTCCTAAGGTTTAAATATAAGTTACCCAATGATACGCTCAGTAATGAATGTAAGTGGACAGAATAAGTAGTGTACATATATAGACAGCCATTTAAATGAAGAATTCAGCGGCACAGTATAACCAGCAGGCAGCAGATAATGCCACTTAACCTTGTAGACGCTGTGGTTGTGTTCACTCAAGTTATTCTCTGCAGTTGTTCTTAAATCTAGGTGTTCAATAACCATTTGTTATGCTTAATAATGACTGAGTGTAATGGGTAACTAATGATAGACACCAAAGCTGAATCATACAAAAACTGAAGTAATATTTCCCATAAGAAATAATGTAAATCCAATTAATCCGTTCCAGACACCCAAAAATATTAACAAAAAATACATTTTATAGAGAATAACTATAGTTTTACATACAGAAAACAATGATAAACGAATATAAATGACTAATGAAATGGATAAATGAACATTTAACATAACTTTTACCTTTATTGAAGACTCTTGTTGCCTTACCACACTGTGTATGCCAGTTGGCTGGCACTGGGAACTTTCTTTGGCTCCATGGTGGCTTATTTAGCTGTCGCACTCAATAAACAAGCACAAAAAACAATGGATTAGTACCAAATGTTTCGGATGAACGCTCGGGGTAATGGTCACTCAACTAGAAACAAAATTTTTACAAAAAGGTTGTTGAAAACCGAATCGTACGAAAACTGAGGTTTGAGTGTATTATGTTTAAAAATAAAGGACTACTCAGTCCATAGCCTACCGCCGGGCTGAGCTCCTTCACGTCTTTCTTTTTGCCTCCCGCCCTTCACCTAACATTTTAAAACAAATACTATGCATATTATAACTCCAAATTACTTTTTCAAATAAGTTAATATTCAATTTGATCCTTTAAATTCATACAGAAGATCTCTTCTGATCTCTTCTTAGTTGAATAGATTTTATTTCAAATCTGACCTTGTCAGATTTGAAAAAAATAAAAAATTAAGAACTATACTTCAATACAACAAAAAAAACAATGATTAAACCTCTCTCCTTAATCTCTTTGGAATATTAAACCTAATTACCCAACTTCACTTCATTACAAAATAATTAAAACTTAAATAATTTGAAGCCTTAACCTCCCTTAATAGATAGCATACCCTTGCTTTCTCTAAACACATTAAAAATTACTTTGAGTGAATCATTCTTTTTTTGTCGTTTTTCCTTTTTAATACACTGAAGAAAATTAAAATGCTAAATTACTGAACGACCAAATTTGTACCAAATAATAGGAAATAGATTTTTAATAGCTACTAAGTTATCCTGTTCCAGTATTAATTATATGTGATCAACACAGACTCGATGTAGTCTCACAATAGTTTACTGGAATAATACACAATCTCCTTACCTGGTTATTGTCTGTATCGAACACTCGTTCTTGTGCTTTAATGGGAGTTAACAGGAAACATTGTTGTTACCAAAATAGATATATTTGTAGTAAAATATACATATATACAGTGGTATACAGCACGCCATGTCCTGTATGGACACAACCTCCCACCAGTGGTGCGTTCAACTTCTCTCCTCACTGTCCCTGCTTGGCACACCACCACACCCTCAAGTTGACACTTAGTTGAATAACAAGATATATAACATGAACATACATTACTACATGCTTGTCATTGAATTATACTAAAATGAACTATGAACCTAATGGAATTATTGTAATATATATATATATATATATATATATATATATATATATATATATATATATATATATATATATATATATATATATATATATCTCTTCCTTTGGTGTTACTAATTAAATAGTTTAATGGATGCAGGTAATCATATATCTGCTGACCTAAGGAAAATGAATACAGGATGTGCTCTCGTATCACACTCTCCTTCCTACACCTTGGATGAGGAAAAATAAGATATAATACCTTAGGATGATTAATACAATTCTCCTCTCTATCCGTTCCTAACAATCCATTTATACTTAGTAAATATTTTGTGTTTATTTAGTATCATCATCAATTTACATGTTTTATCAATAATAACTAAATTAATCTTTCTTTTCCTTGTCTTATATTCCCACCATTATTAATTAATTAATTAAATAATCTATTAAATAATTTAACTTCTTTTCTCTCTACTGACTAATTAACACCTTACGGCCATATGTTAAGCCAAATATAGGTTTCCCAAATTATAGGTACTACTTTTCGCACTATGGAAAGGGTAAACAGACCTTAATTTCAAACTCGGTATGTTAAAATCTGGTTTAGGGAAAGGAAGCGGTTGGTACTCCTGCTCCAAGCATATATGGGTGTCGATGAACAGTTGGTATGCCGCGACAACATTTATTTACATAATTTGAGCGGGAAAGATAAATTGTGTTGCATATGTCACATATTCGTCACCTATCTACCTACCTACCTACTAAAAACTAAAAATAAATGGAAACCAAGAACAGATTTCGAACGAAATACATCACTGCTAATGAGCGAGATTTTCTATTAAGGTTTATAGAAGAGAGGAAAGGTGTATTGTTTGACAAGAGTCATGACTACCGCATCATTAATAAAAAGAAAGAGGCATGGGAAGAAATAACAACATTGGGGGATTATTGAGATAAGTTTAGCCTACTAATTTTGAAACACTGACTATTTATTTCTGGGTAGGATATAATGCTTTTACAATGCTAACGGCATAACAGTTACCATTTTGAAATATACAAAACAAAACATATCCCTGCGCTAATGTAACCTAATTAACCTTCCGTGGCTAACCTAATCAAACCAATCCTTGCAGGGCTAATGTAACCTAACTCTAACCATCCGTGGCTAACCTAACCAAACTTATCCCTGCAGGGCTAATGTAACCTAACTCTAACCTTCCGTGGCTAACCTAACCAAACTTATCCCTGCAGGGCTAATGTAACCTAACTCTAACCATCCGTGGCTAACCTAACCAAACTTATCCCTGCAGGGCTAATGTAACCTAACTCTAACCATCCGTGGCTAACCTAACAAAACTTATCCCTGCAGGGCTAATGTAACCTAACTCTAACCATCCGTGGCTAACCTAATCAAACTTATCCCTGCAGGGCTAATGTAACCTAACTCTAACCATCCGTGGCTAACCTAATCAAACTTATCCCTGCAGGGCTAATGTAACCTAACTCTAACCCTACGTAGCTAACCTAACAAAACTTATCCCTGCAGGACTAATGTAACCTAACTAACCCTCTGTGGCTAACCTAACCAAATATATCCTTGCAGGGTTAATGTAACCTAACTAACCCTCCGTGGCTAACCTAACCAAACCTATCCTTGCAGGGCTAATTGTAACCTAACTAACCCTCCGTGGCTAACCTAACGCTAAGTTTATTTCAATATTATCCCAACATTGTTTAATTCTGCTGGTTATGGGCCTCAAAGAACTCAACAACAGCTGAAGAAGATATGGGAAAACTCAAAGGGGAAGTAAGTAGTGAATAATTGTATTTAATTTTCTTTTTCTGAACCAACATTCGTTGACTAAAATTATGTATGGTCAAAATTTCTCAATACATGAGACATTGAAGTATTTAACTTCTGAATAGGCATTTCAAACAATAAGTGTTTTCTAATACGGCAAATAGACTCCTCATGGGGTCCTGACAAGACAGACATCCTCGGGTGTTGATGTTGACTCGAACTCCAATATAGGGTGTAGCAGCGTCAGTGTTTAGAAATTTACGAATTGTGTTCGTGTTGAGATATTTTGCACACAAGAACTTTCCTTATTTTTTCACAAATATCAGACTAGCATAGGTATGTTTTAAATTGGTAAGTAGTTCATTTGACGATAATAATTACATTTAGGGTTCCCGAAAGACACACTGAAGCAGACTAAAAAGGAGTATTGGAATTCTTTCCATAATTATAGTATTTCCCAAAGTATAGGGCCGTGATTACATTTTAACATAACGAATTGAGTATAGACCCTAGAAGATAGACCCAATATTTGGCTTAACATATGGCCGTTAAACCTTAACTAAACCTCGGCTCTTTTTTATTAATTCCCTTTATCCTAACTTATAAACTTGTGTCTTAGATCAAATTGTAATTCAATTTAACTATCTTCACTACAAAATAAAATCCTATGAAACCTTCTCTGTACTGGCCATCTTTCTTCTGTCTTTTCTCCTTTTTTACACCAAACTAAAGGGTTTTTAACACCATTTCTAAACCTCTCCTTTCTTACCCTTTCATTTTATTTCTAGCAATGGCCCCAAGATTTCATATTTCTTAATTTCTTTCTTAAATTTCCGGATTATCAAATGTTTAGTTAATGTCACTTATTCAAACTATCCACCAGAGATACTCATTTTTTTCTATACCTTTTATTCAATGTTGAAGCCCCAAACAAAACAACGCTGTAGGTACCTTCCATTCCACCTTCATCTGGTCCAAGTAGAATTATATAATTGCAACTCTAATGTATAGATAATCATAGTGACTTCAAGAACCATCCAGACCTCTTGTTTATCAAACTGACACCACCCGTAATAATGACAAATATACTCTCCAACTTACTAAAAACTCTTTCATCAATAGAAAATAAAAAATTTTCCAACTCTAACTCTTCTCGTGATTTCTGGCATCTAGCCAATAATATCTCTAACAATTTTACTTCTTCATCTTTCCCTCCTTTACATCAACCAGATGCCCCCACAGCTGTCTCTTCTTTCTCTAAAGCCGAACTCTTCGCTCAAACCTTTGCTACCAACTCTACTTTGGATGATACTGGGCATATTACTCCTACTCCTCCACCTTCTGACTACTTCATCCCTAAAATTAAAATTCTTTATTATGACGTTTTCCATGCCCTCTCTGGCCTTGATTCTCGGAAGGCTTACGGTCCGGATGGAGTCCCTCCTGTTGTTCTCAAAAACTGTGCTTCCGAACTCGCTCCCTGCCTGGTCAAACTCTGTTGTCTGTCTCTCTACTTCTACCTATCCTTCTTGCTGCAAGTTTGCTCACATTCAACTTGTCCCTAAAAAGGGTGACCGCTCTAATCCTTCAAACTACCGCCCTGTAGCTTTGATTTCCTGCCTTTCTAAAGCCTTTGAGTCTGTTCTTGATAAGAAGATAATAAGGCCGGTTCCCAATAAAATCACTACCATTCTTTATAAATCTAACTAATTGTCTAACCCCTTAACATTTATTAGAAAAGGATCCAAAGCAACAACACTTGAACTACCGCTCTCTCAGAAATGGCCAACAAGTCCTGTAAACCATTCAAATCAAAATTACTGACCAATAGCTTATTTTGATCTGGTTTCATAAAGATCAAGATGACTTCAATTCTTCAAATGGAATACAACTTTAATAGTTACATAGAAACCTAAGAAAGAATCAAACTTATAGAGTTTAGTTCATAATTTAATGTATATAACTTTATAACTTTGTATTTCTATATAAAGAATCAGTATCACAATTTTATTTTGCCTTTACGAAAAGCCTCTTCTGATTCAACCATTCAACTTATAACTTTTAATTTTCATTTACTCTTTCTTTTCCTTCTCTTTTTTCCTTAACACAACAACTCTTTACCTTAATAGGAGATTCAACAACAAATAACTCTCATAAAAAGTTTTATAAAAGTAGTAAATGGAATTCTACCAAAAACTCACTCACTATTTTATTATTTTAATGACTTTAATTATTAAAAAAATAAATAAATATTTTTAATTATTTTATTTAATATTTTATTTATTACTTTGTAGTCCAACTTCTCTTATTTTCTTTACTGTAACAAATCAGTAAAGTGAAAAGGATTCTCTATAGAACTCAATCTCAGAAGAAATATTATTTGAGTTTCTTTGCTTTAATTTTATCCTATAATAAGAAAGTTAATAACCATAACTTATTAATAAATATACAATATAGGGTCGATGGGGGTGAGTTTGACCATTTTGACCAATGGGGTGAGTTTGACCGATGTCAATAAAACTCACAAATTGACTTCAATTACACAATTTACACACTGAATTCTTAGAATAGTTCCATGTCATAAACTGTTCAAAGTTATAGACTTTTAGGACAAAAATTAAAACATCTATACACATTAAAATGAAGGGATCTGAAAAAAAGTTGCTTAAAACTTTGTCGTATCATTTTTGAAATTTTTTTAACTATTATTTTGCGTAAACTATAAATACCAGAAACTTGAAATTTTGGCCATATAATGTCCATATGTTAATTTAATTCTGAAAGGAAAATCAGCTAGTAGCTCGTTGTACAAATTGTTAAATTTATAATTTAACATGTGGTCATACTCACCCCAGGTAAATTCACAACCTTGGGCTGAGTTTGACCATTGATATTTTACTCTTTTAATGTATATTATTTTATTTTTATTTTATTATTATTATTTTATTAGTTTAAAGACAACATCCCTGGTGATGACTGGCTTGGTGGATTTCTGTCTCAGTACAATTTTAGTGCAAAAATTCCTTCAACTCTTGAAAAGTGAAGGAAGCTGGCAGCAAAGAATCCTAACATAATTGATGGTTTCTTTGATCTATTGGAACAAGAAATTAAAAGTCTAAAGATAGAAAACAGACCTGAGTGCA
Organism: Metacarcinus magister; assembly: GCA_029783475.1. NCBI lineage: Eukaryota > Metazoa > Arthropoda > Malacostraca > Decapoda > Cancridae > Metacarcinus > Metacarcinus magister. Next base: position 219,092 of record JAPQNM010000015.1, on the reverse strand, counting down.
TCTGGAATATAGATGAGACAAATTTAAGTGGTGATCCCTCAAAAACGAGAGTAGTTTCACCAAAGGAGGTTAAGACCTGTCGTGTAACTGCGACTTCTGGCCGTGAAAGTACTTCTATTATGGCAGGGATCTCAGCAGGTGGAGAAATTTACAATATACTGCCTCTCTTCAGCCACCTTATTTATTATTCATCTTCCTAACAATTTAAATACTTTTTAAAACATTTACTTTAATACCTTGCCTCCTAGACAAACCTTTTTCCTTCTTTCTCTTTTTCTTTCTTTTTTCTTTCTTTTTCTTTCTTTTATAGTCTGTATTATTTATATTAATTTCACCACTTATAAGTAGTCATAACTTTTATAAGAATAACCTTACCTTTTTATATTTACTAATGAACATCTTGCCTGTTTATAAAAGTAAATCAATTCATTTTCTAACTTTCTTTATATGAAATTTTTGGTTTGGTTTGGCAACTTTTTCTTTTTGCTCTTATTAGTTAATTTCGCTGACCTAACTTATAAATGACTTAATTTGTACTCTTATTTTCTACACTACAATATTATTTTGTTTATTTTGACCTATTTTATAAACCTAACTATAAAACCTAGATAAAGAAAAGTTATTTTTCTTTATTATAGTTTCAGTGTTTACAATCTGTGATCAGTTGTTGGTAACAGATAATGGTTTTGTGTGGATATAAATTGAACTTTTATTATTATTTAATTTCTTGTATGTTTATCTGTGTTAAATATGTTAAGTTCACTGAACAATTTTTAGTTGGAAATATTTGTGTCAACCTGCTGGAGTTACAGTGTACAAGAATTGTTAGTATTGTTGGTTACTCGGTGGTAACGTATAAGTCAATCCCAAGTTTTGGAGAGGTTTTCTCAGGCTCAAAAAGTTGACTTGTACGCCATAATTTACAGTATGCAACTACACAGAGATTGTAAATTGAAAAATGGGTAGTGGTGGTGTGGGGTGATATCTTTGTTAATGAATGGTGTTGTTCCCTACAGGCTAATTGACGGGGCATCGTGTACACTGAAGGCAGGACAACAAGGCAGCAGGTGAAGCAGGGAGTCTGAACCATGGTGAGTCTTCACCTGTAACAGTGTTGGGGCAAGGCAGGGCTAGTTTGATATGTATGAGTATGTGTGTGAGGAAGGGGGGAGGGGTGTTTTGCCCTGCATGATTGCTGTAGTACAGTGATCCAAGGATAGGGCTAGTTTCCCCTCCCTCCTTTTCAAAGTGTGTTCTGTCCCTGCACTCGCACGGCTGCACCGTGTGTGTTCCTGGTGTGTTCACTCCTTCATGCTGCCTCTTTGTTCCAGGACAACAACGCCGAGGACTGTCCAGTGTGCTTCACCATCTTTGATGACACACTCAGACGGCCGCGTAATCTGCCGTGTGGGCACACCTTTTGTACCATATGCTTAAATGAACTTAAGGAACAGGGTGACATCACATGCCCCACCTGTCGCCTCGAACCTGTTGTGCCTGAGGCGGGGCAGTTCCCTGTCTCCTATATTACTGAAGCCTTTTTAAAAAGGCTGAGAGGTGCAGCCTTAGCCATCCCACCACCCAAGCCTGAGAAGGATGCAGCAGAGCCAACTGCTTTACTAGCATCAGAACGATGCCAAGAGGGGACGAGGGGGCTCAGCAGGCCGGTACAATCTCTCCTGCAGGAACAGGAGTCAAAGGTCCTGGCTGCCATCCACACCTGCCAAAAGATCCAGGCACAGCTACAAGACTACCAGACAACTCTGGTGGGCTGGGATGAGCGGCAGCAGCACCTGGAGGACCAACTCCAGGCACTGATGAACCAAAGTAAGAGTGCCAGGCTGCTGGTGCAGCAGGAGAAGTTCAAGGTAGCCGTCAAGAGGAAGAAGGAGCAGCAGGGGGAGCAGCAGCTGCACGCTGTGCTGCAGGAGCTGTGCAAGGTGTCCACGCGAGCTAAAGCTTTTGAGTTCATTAACAATGCAGAGCATCGCACCGACGAGGAGAAGCAGATAGCTGAGGAATGCCTTGCAATGTTTCCTGATGTGCATACAGTCAACACCATTACCAAGGTGAGTGTATTCGTCCAAAAATGTGGTGGCGCATAATTCAGATTGTTTCGTTCTGATGACATCTGGCAATTGCTCCTCAGGCATTGCATTCACTGCTGGTTTTTTTTTTTTATAGTCAATTATCAATATCATTAAAACCCATTTTTCATGCACCATAATAATGCAAATAATTGTTCAAAAATAGTATTAGGACAATGCAGCCGGTATGTAAAGACGATATATTGTATTTACCATAGCTTAGTTTCCCTCATGTGAAGACGATATGTTAATTAAATCATAGTTATCGGTATTTGAAGATGATATATTAATCATAGCTTAATTACCGGTATCTGAAGGCGTTATGTTAACCAAAGTTTAGTTACTAGTAATTGAAGATGATATATTACTTGCATGGTGTTGTGCACCAACGGTTGAACATTATAATACCATGATATAAAGACAATATATTAATTATAACCTATTATTATTATTTGAAGATATATAAATTTATTACTTATTACCAGTGTTTGCATTATATAAGGATATATTGATTATAACATTATTATGATCATTATATAAAGATATGTAAATTACAATATTATTATTATCATTATTTAAAGATATATTGATCGCAACATATTACTGGTATTTGAAGATATACTAATTATTGCCTATTACTGACCATTTTGTAAAGACTATGAATAATAATTATATCTTATTACGTTAAATAGCCTATTGCCAATATCTTAAGGAACGTCCTGCCCGATGACGGCATCGTCAAGCGAGAGTTTAAATGTAGATTTTATATTATCATAATTCTTAATGGAGAATGTTTAAACAATTCATACATATTTTTTTGGGTTGTATTTTGCTTGATATTTAAGATCATCATGAATACATAGTCTTATGCATTTACAAATTTTACTTATAAAAGTTAATTTCTTTTGACTTAATTTCTGTGAACGAAAACCTCGATGTCAAAATGCTTCAACAAGTCTTAATGAACGATCATGATTAGATGGTTGTTTCTCAATAACTAGATTTAATTATCAATTGTAATTTATTTTTAGTTCATTTACAGTAATAATTTGTGCTTACATTCCTGCAACGTTATAAGGATATTTCATTCCATTTGTTAGGGTTGCCATAATCTAATTTTTGAACGAAAATCTCCGTAAGCGGCGACACCACTTCCTTGGACGACTGTACAGTGCCACTAATACTGTGTGTGGTTAACAGTAACAGCACTACAGGAACACACTGTACAGTGCCACTAATACTGTGTGTGGTTAACAGTAACAGCACTACAGGAACACACTGTACAGTGCCACTAATACTGTGTGTGGTTAACAGTAACAGCACTACAGGAACACACTGTACAGTGCCACTAATACTGTGTGTGGTTAGCAGTAACAGCAGCACAGGAACAGACTGTACAGTGCCACTAATACTGTGGGTGGTTAGCAGTAACAGCAGCACAGGAACAGACTGTACAGTGCCACTAATACTGTGGGTGGTTAGCAGTAACAGCAGCACAGGAACAGACTGTACAGTGCCACTAATACTGTGGGTGGTTAGCAGTAACAGCAGCACAGGAACACACGGCTCAGTACTTGGTGCCATTCTTTTTTTAATTTATGTCAATGATATCGATGAAAGACTCATCTGTAAGATATCAAAAAATGCCGATGATACAAAGATCCTGGATAGAGTAAATACAACCACTGAAAAAATACAATTACAATCCAACCTTGACATCTTAGTCAGTTGGTTAGAAAAGTGGCAGATGTAATTTAATGTTGATAAATATGAAGTATTACATATTGGAAACAATAATAATCACATTAAATATACAATGAATGGTTCTGAACTTTTCAAAGTTACTAAAATGATCCCTAGACTGCAAAACAAGACTTAACTTATTCAGTTTTCCAAAAATAGGCTATGGGGGGATTTAATGGAAGTATTTAAAATTTTCTGTGGCTGTGACAGCATTAACATAAACGACTATCTAATTACAGATCTCACAAGCACCACTCGTAACAATGGCTTCAAGAACATTGGGAAGAGATTTAAATGGAACAAAGTGAAGAATTTTTGCTTCAATGATATTGTGACTATTTGGAATTCTTTGCCAGCACAAATAGTTAACAGCAATGCGATGAAACTGTTAAGAATAAACTTGATAAGTACATAGCATCAGTTACCCTAATTGATTATTTCACTCCTGCATAAGAAACTTTATTCTATTTTTGTTTTTATAGTTTAGTGTTAGCAATAGCCGTAGGTTAAGCCTGTTTTCTCATGTTTCTATAAAAAATTTCATGCTAACTTTTTCATATATGTTATCACTTCCTCTTCCAACCAGCTTTGGCTTGAGGGAATGGTGGGTGGAGAGGAGCCTTCCACTTTGTTGTCCTTTCATCTCTAACGTGTAGATATATAGTAGTAGAGTGTAGCTACACAGAGAGCCTCGTGAGGTTCAGTAGGACTGTTGCTGTCTGTTCTTCCTTTGTACTCCTTTGACTCGTAACATCCTCTGTGTCCACTTTCCTGACAGAGGCTTCTCGCCATGGCAGTAGTGGCAGCAGGAAGATATTCTTGACGTGTCCCTCTCTGCCTGTGTGGGCGTGGAGGAGCCAGTGTGTGGCTCTCCTCCCCTCCCTGTGTGGAGGCAGCGGTGAGGGTGTGGCCGAGAACCTCTGACTTGAGTCAGTTATCCTGTTTCAGGTGAAAGAAGCATCAAGTGCTGCCCTAGAGGCCGCCACGGGCGTCCAGGCTGCCCAGAAGAGGGCGAGTAGTTCTGCTTGTACTGCAGGAGACTTTCACCTCCAGGCAGCACCAGCCTCCTCCATCATGGACAAGCTCAAGGCCCTGATGGCACCCTTGAAGGTGAGGGAGGCGGCCCCAAGGTTCCCTCCTGCTGCAGTGAGCCTCTTCACACACACACACACACACACACACACACACACACACACACACACACACACACACACACACACACACACACACACACTGTATCTTAGTTTTACAATGTCATCTTTCTCCTTCTTTCCTGATACTCTGCCTCTCTTTGCTCTTCTTCTCATTCACACACTCCTTCCTTTATTCCATTACTCATTGATATAATACAGCCCTTTCTCTCTCTCTCTCTCTCTCTCTCTCTCTCTCTCTCTCTCTCTCTCTCTCTCTCTCTCTCTCTCTCTCTCTCTCTCTCTCTCTCTCTCTCTCTTTTTTTCTCTTTCTCTTTCTTTTTCTCTCTTTTTCTCTCTTTTTTTTTCTCTCTCTCTCTCTCTCTCTCTCTCTCTCTCTCTCTCTCTCTCTCTCTCTCTCTCTCTCTCTCTCTCTCTCTCTCTCTCTCTCTCTCTCTCTCTCTCTCTCTTTTTCTCCAAACAAGTGTTTCTTGGTGGACACTTTCCCAGTAGTATAACTTTCTTTTGCCAAGTTGCTGTTCCTTCCACTTATTGCTTCATCCCTTGCAGGTGGAGGTGGAGGACCTCCGCAGCCTGACTCAGCCCGCCAGGAACCTGGTGCAGGACGGCCTCGTGTTCGCTGTTCACCGCGCAGAAGGGCAGAGTAGACATGGAAGGATCAGCCTTAAAGACGGCCGCCTGCACCTCCACTCCCTGCAGGATCAGCCCCCGCACCCCCTTGCCGTCACTGTGCAGGTGGGTCAGGGACTTGTGCCCTACAGTTGTTGTCCATTAGCATGTGGAAGATTTTCCCTGAGGAAGAGAAATACTATGTAGTAACCTATGATAGGGCATACATAGGAAGAGTTCTAAAAGTTGGGAAAACCAGTGTAACAATTCAATTCATAGAAAGAAGGATGAACAATGAGTAGGAGTGTAGTGGTCCAAACGTGATGCTATTGATGAGGTTAATATGATACACTTGATCAGTGGACCAGTGGTAGTGTCAGGAACACATACTTTGACAATTAGGGGGATTGATAAAGCTTTTGTTGACTTTAAAATGCATGTAAAACAAAGTAGGATGTAACCACTTCCCTAACACTTACACAAAGTAGCAGTAGGTTATTTCTTTTTTCTTTCTTTTTTTTACCAGCCACTCGGTATACAAATTCATAGTTATTTTCCAAAGGGGGAAAACAGGTAACTAATTGTGTGAAAGGTGTGTATTTTTGTTTGAACTGAATTTATTTCATTGAGTTATCAAGTCAATTCAACAACCAGTAAGAGGATGTTCGTTTATTGACCATATAAAACAGTTTTTACACCTGTCTCAATTCACCACACAACTTTTTTTGTTGGGGTTTATTGAGACAATTATTCAGTCTATAACAGCAAAAATATTAAAAACATTTAATTTCTGTTTAATTCATATTAAACCTGAACTATTTAACAATCAACATGCAAAAAATAATGCATCTAAAATCTCAAATAACTTCAGGAGAGTAAATTTACCAAAACTATTAGTTTTGCAACACAAAAGTTCACCGGGGTAAGAATGTATTTTACATGCTTTTAACAACTTCCTACTGAAAAGTTGTAAATACAAAGTTTGTAGTTATAGCCTAGGTGTATCTAATGAGCACAATAGGTAAAGCATGTTGAATTAAACAACTTTGCAATATTAACTGTCTCAATTCACCCCACAAAAGTTGTCTCGATACACCCCACTCGACGCTAGATCTCCTCTTTCCCTCCTCTGCTTCAAGGTTGTAAGACCCAGTATCTGCAACCTCTCTTTATTTAAGAGAGTTCTTTTAAATTTGGGGCAAGCTTTGTTGCTGCTCTCTGTATTCTCTACAGTTTCTTATATGTTTTCTTGACTTTTTTTTGTGTGTGTATGTGTGTTTGTGTGTGTGTATATATTTATGTATGGGTGGCCCTGTCTCTGTATCTATATTTGTACAGTTTTTCCTTGAGTTGTTATACATTCTTTGCCATTATCACATCTTCCTTCAGTCCATTCCAAGTATCTATACTTCTCTGGGGAAAACTGTACTTTTTTTTGTGTCGTTCAAGCAAATTCCTTTTATGCAAATTTTCTTTTGTCCTCAAATATCTAACCTCTCCTTTTCTTTCCATTATTAGAACTTCTATATGTGTGTGTGTGTGTGTGTGTGTGCGTGTGTGTGTGTGTGTGTGTGTGTGTGTGTGTGTGTGTGTGTGTGTGTGTGTGTGTGTGTGTGTGTGGGTGTGGGTGTATGTATGTGTGTGTAAGTAAGTATGTAAGTAAAGTTTATTGCCATTTAACATTTTACACATTTATATACATATATACATTGAAACTTTTGGCAAGATCTGTCGAGCCGAAGTTCCCTGACAGACAATTTTATATTAATGTAGACAGTGTGGTTGCAATACACGGTATGTTGGCAATAATAATAATCTAAACACATAATAAATTTACAGTAAACATACTAAATATGTTGGAAAGAGTATACTTAGAATAAACATATGATAAAAAATAAATGTACAATAATCATACTAAATATGTTGCAAAGAGTACAAATAAGTTTTTATTGACCTTTTAAATGTTGACAAATTGCTATTGCTGATTAGAACCTTGATTTCTGTAGGCAATGAATTCCAAAGTTGAGGACTGGAGCATAACTTGCTATTTTTAAAAAGTGTTCTGAATTGGGGGCAGATTAAATTAACATTATTACCTCGAATATTATATGAGGTATCTATTAGTCTGAACGGTTGTGTTCCACGACAATTTCTTATATTCTTGTAAATAGTTAGTAATAGAAAATACTTGTGAATGGTTTGAAAATTGAAAACCTTGTAAGTTGAAAGTATAAACTGTGTTGAGTCATATTTACCCATGTTAAAAATGCATCTAAAAATTTGGTTTGGGCTATTATGAACTTTTAAAAAAAGGAGGGCCACATACATGCCCAGACAGATACACAACACATAAGATGAGGATAGCATAAAGTATAGTAGATACTAGTCAGAGCTTCTGTTGTGAGATTATTACGGACCCTATATAATACACCACACATCCTTGACAATTTTGTTACAACACCATTAATTTGATAGTTCCAGTTAACATTTTCATCTATGTAAATACCTAAACATTTAGTGTAAGTAACACGTTGTAGTGTTACTCCCTCTAATGTTACATGTGGCATATAGTTTTTAATTTACCTATTTTGAAAGATTACATAACTTGTTTTTAAAATATTTAGCTTTAACTTATTACATTTTATCCATTTATTTATTTATTCTAATTCTGTAATTAAGTTTACATGTAAGCTATGTATATTTTTATCTGCTAACAATAAATTAGTGTCATCAGCATAGATAGTGTATTTAAATTTTAAGCTTGAATTTACTATATCATTGATATAAATAAGGAAAAGTACTGGCCCTAAAATTGATCCCTGGGGAACACCTTTATAAATGACCTTAAAATTGGAAAAAGTTGAGTTACAATATACTGCCTGTGACCTATTGGTTATATAACTCTTAAATAACTTGAGAGGAACACCTCTGATGCCAATATGTTCAAGTTTGTCAAGTAAAATGTTGTGACTCAGCGAATCGAAGTCAATGAATATTCCAACTAAATATTTTTTCTTCTCTAGAAATTTGTAAACTTCACTAATGAATTGAATAATAGCAGATTGAGTGGAGCGGCCTGATCTAAAGCCATGCTGACATTCAGAGAGTAAATGATTTTTTTCAAGGTAGTTAATAAGACGGGTGGTGATGACTTTTTCAAGTACTTTACTGAAAGCTGGAAGGATAGATATTGGACGATAGTTACTTATGTTGTTTCTACTGCCTGATTCAAACAATGGAATAACTTTGGCTTTTTTTAGCTCATCCGGAAATATACCCATTTTTAAAGTAAGATTTATAATGTGCATTAAGGGTAAAGACAATATGCTAGATGAGTATTTCAATATGATTGGTGAAATTTCATCATAACCTGGACAGGAAGTTTTTTAAAGCATGTCAATAATTTTTATCTTCGGCCTGAGTAACTGGAGCTAAATGCATAGAAAAATTAGGTGAACCATGCAAATAGCTCATGTGATCATTATCTATAAAATGTTGTTTTTCGCCACCAATCATTAAGAAATGGTTGTTAAATTGATCAGGAATATCAGTACATTCAGGTGTCAACTCAATGACTTTAGTGACATTAGATGTGTTGCCAAGAATATTATTGATAGATTTCCAATGTAACTTAGGGTTACCCTCATTACTTATTAATTGGCCTTAAAAATATTTGTTTTTGGCTGCTTTTAAGATGTTAATTTATTTCTATACCTCCTATATTGCTCCCTGAATGTTAATGGCCATTTATGAGCAAGTCTTTCCAGTCTGTTTTTTTCTCTTATGCTTTTAATTAGAGCTGAAGTAATATAGGGATTTCGCTCAGACTTACAACTTACTTTAAACTTCTTTTCTGGAAAGTTACTTTCAAAGAGAAATTTAAATTTATGATAAAATGTGTGTGTGTGTGTGTATTCACTGTACAGTCTGCTGCTGGTCTCTTTCGAGACAGCCGGCCGTCCCCCTATGGAAAGAGCTCAGAGCTCATACTGACCAATCTTCGGGTTGGACCGAGACCACTCACACACAACACACCGGGACAACGAGGTCACAACTCCTCGACTTACATCCCGTACCTACTCACTGCTAGGTGAACAGGGGCTACACGTGAAAGGAGACACACTCAAATAATCTCCGTCCGCCCAGGGGATCGAACCCTGGCCTCCTCGGTTGTGAGCCGAGTGCGCTAACCACTACGCTAGCGGACCGTATATGTGTGTGTGTGTGTGTGTGTGTGTGTGTGTGTGTGTGTGTGTGTGTGTGTGTGTGTGTGTGTGTGTGTGTGTGTGTGTGTGTGTGTGTGTGTGTGTGTGTGTGTGTGTGTGTGTGTGTGTGTGTGTGTGTGTGTGTGTGTGTGTGTGTGTGTGTGTGTGTGTGTGTGTGTGTGTGTGGTGTGTGTGTGTGTGTGTGTGTGTGTGTGTGTGTGTGTGTGTGTGTGTGTGTGTGTGTGTGTGTGTGTGTGTGGTGTGTGTGTGTGTGTGTGTGTGTGTGTGTGTGTGTGTGTGTGTGTGTGTGTGTGTGTGTGTGTGTGTGTGTGTGTGTGTGTGTGTGTGGTGTGTGTGTGTGTGTGTGTGTGTGTGTGTGTGTGTGTGTGTGTGTGTGTGTGTGTGTGTGTGTGTGTGTGTGTGTGTGTGTGTGTGTGTGTGTGTGTGTGTGTGTGTGTGTGTGTGTGTGTGTGTGTGTGTGTGTGTGTGTGTGTGTGTGTGTGTGTGTGTGTGTGTGTGTGTGTGTGTGTGTGTGTGTGTGTGTGTGTGTGTGTGTGTGTGTGTGTGTGTGTGTGTGGTGTGTGTGTGTGTGTGTGTGTGTGTGGTGTGTGTGTGTGTGTGTGTGTGTGTGTGTGTGTGTGTGTGTGTGTGTGTGTGTGTGTGTGTGTGTGTGTGTGTGTGTGTGTGTGTGGTGTGTGTGTGTGTGTGTGTGTGTGTGTGTGTGGTGTGTGTGTGTGTGTGTGTGGTGTGTGTGTGTGTGTGTGTGTGTGTGTGTGTGTGTGTGTGTGTGTGTGTGTGTGTGTGTGTGTGTGTGTGTGTGTGTGTGTGTGTGTGTGTGTGTGTGTGTGTGTGTGTGTGTGTGTGTGTGTGTGTGTGTGTGTGGTGTGTGTGTGTGTGTGTGTGTGTGTGTGTGTGTGTGTGTGTGTGTGTGTGTGTGTGTGTGTGTGTGTGTGTGTGTGTGTGTGTGTGTGTGTGTGTGTGTGTGTGTGTGTGTGTGTGTGTGTGTGTGTGTGTGTGTGTGTGTGTGTGTGTGTGTGGTGTGTGTGTGTGTGTGTGTGTGTGTGTGTGTGTGTGTGTGTGTGTGTGTGTGTGTGTGTGTGTGTGTGTGTGTGTGTGTGTGTGTGTGTGTGTGTGTGTGTGTGTGTGTGTGTGTGTGTGTGTGTGTGTGTGTGTGTGTGTGTGTGTGTGTGTGTGTGTGTGTGTGTGTGTGTGTGTGTGTTTGGTGTGTGTGTGTGTGTGTGTGTGTGTGTGTGTGTGTGTGTGTGTGTGTGTGTGTGTGTGTGTGTGTGTGTGTGTGTGTGTGTTTTGTTTTTTTTTCACTGTACAGTCTGCTGCTGGTCTCTCTCGAGACAGCCGGCCGTCTCCCTATGGAAAGAGCTCAGAGCTCATACTGACCAATCTTTGGGTTGGACCGAGAGTGTGTGTGTGTGTGTGTGTGTGTGTGTGTGTGTGTGTGTGTGTGTGTGTGTATGTATGTATGTGTATGTGTGTGTGCGTGTGTGTGTGGGTGGGTGGGTGGGCTGGTGTGTGTGTGTGGTTGTGTGTGGGTGGGTGGGTGTGTGTGTGTGTGTGTGTGTGTGTGTGTGTGTGTGTGTGTGTGTGTGTGTGTGTGTGTGTGTGTGTGTGTGTGTGCGTGCGTGTGTGTGTGTGGTTGTGTGTGTGTGTGTGTGTGTGTGTGTGTGTGTGTGTGTGTGTGTGTGTGTGTGTGTGTGTGTGTGTGTGTGTATGTGCGTGCGTGTGTGTGTGTGGGTGGATGGGTGTGTGTGTGTGTGTGGTTGTGTGTGTGTGTGTGTGTGTGTGTGTGTGTGTGTGTGTGTGTGTGTGTGTGTGTGTGTGTGTGTGCATCTTGGTTACCTTCTTTTGGGGGATGACGGCCTGGTAGATAGATAGATCCCTTATCCCCTGTCCCCTTGAAAAGAGATTGGTCTCCACGCCCCTAGTACGCAGGGGTCGTCCATGCATGGGATGGAGATTACATCCACAACAAGGCACACTACCAAAAGCTGCCTTACCCCGGCCACTTCA
>JAPQNM010000015.1:187272-197272 GCA_029783475.1 Metacarcinus magister | reverse complement strand
TTATTATTATTATTATTATACTATCATATATCATTGTTGTTATTATTATTGTTATTTTTATTATTATTATTATTATTTTAGTAGTAGTAGCAGTAGTTTTTGTAGTAATAGTAATAGTACTAGTAGGTTTATTATTACTATAAACATTTTTATTTCTTTGTAAATATCATTATTTTGTATTCATATATTATTATCATTATTGTTATTATTTATGTTGTTAATTTTTGTTTTGTTATTATTGTTAATATTTCATTACTATTATTAGTAGTAGTGTTATAGTTTTTTTTTGTATTATTACTTTTTATTATTTTATTATTATTATTATTATTATTATTATTATTATTATGTTTGTTTGTGACACATATGATGTGTTTTTCTCACCTTGTGTTTGTTTGTTTGTTTGTGTGTACAGATGGACCAGGTGGTGCCTGCCGCCCCTCCCTGCCTGGTGTTTCTGGACCTGGCGTGGCCCGGCAGTGCACCGCGTCGGGTGGTGATCCATCTGGACCGAGACACTACGCTGGGCCGACAGTTTATATTGTTGTGTACGGGGCAGCGAGGCGCCAGCTATGCTAACACCAAGCTGTTCGAGGTGGGGGAACAATGAGAATGAGCGGTGGGTGGCAGGTGGGGATTATGAACACAACAATGGGAACGGAGGAGCTGCCCTGCTGCCTGACCTTGACAGTGATGAGTACCAGTCGTCATGCCAGGTAGGGAGTGTGTGCGCGTTGACATATGACGCTTCCCAAGGTGCTCAGTTCGGCATCACCACCGAGGTCATGAAGTCCTATACTGATGATTTCTTCGGCAAGGTGGTGGACGGTCTTGAGGTTGTGGCGGCGGCATACAAGCGCCGCACCATTACAGAGGTGACTGTGGTGGACTGTGGCGTGGTGCTGTGGTCTGGTGATGATGGTGCTAGTGTTGTAGGCTGATGATGATGATGATGATGATGGTGGTGGTGATGGTGATAATGATGATGGTGATGTTAATAATGATAATGATGTTGGTGATGGTGATGTTAATAATGATGATGATGGTGATGTTGATATTAATAATGATAATGGTGATAATGGAGAAGGCAAGAAGTGTTAGGTTGGGTTATGGGGGCCGGTGGTGGTGGTGGTGTGTTGTGGTTTGGTGGTGGTGTGGTAGTGTGGTGTGGTGTGATGGTGTGGTGGTGGTGGTGGTGGTGTGGTTGTGGGGTGATGGTGGAGTGGTGGTGGTGTGGTGGTCTGGTTGTGGTGGTGTGGTGTAGTGGTGTGGTGTGGTGGTGGTGTGGTGTGGTGGTGGTGTGGTGTAGTGGTGTGGTGGTGTGGTTGTGGTGTGGTTGTGGTGTGGTTGTGGTGGTGGTGTGGTGGTGGTGTGGTTGTGGTGTGGTTGTGGTGGTGGTGTGGTGTAGTTGTGGTGGTGGTGACCAGTGCTGGTAGTATCTTTGCTCGCACACATTCACACACCGGATCCATGAGGTAAGTTAGGTAGGCAGCAGCAGAAGTGAGTTGTGTTGTGTTGCTCCCGTCCTAACTTGACGTGTGGTTGAAGGCTGGCAGACGATGCTTAACAATATTAACATTCACATTACTCTCACATTGGCGGATCATATAGTATTTATACACTGCTTTATTTTATGGTAATGCATAAGGTAAATAAATGCATACAACGTTCATTATATTGGATAAGTAGATGAGTTTAGTGATGTGATCGCCGGCCGCCATTTGTCAACAACGAGGCGAAGCGGCAAGACGTGTGTGTTCCTGGTGTGTTCTTGGTGTTCCTGGTGTTCCTGGTGTGTTCTTGGTGTTCCTGGTGTGTTCTTAGTGTTCCTGGTGTGTTCTTGGTGTTCCTGGTGTGTTCTTGGTGTTCCTGGTGTGTTCTTGGTGTTCCTGGTGTGTTCTTGGTGTTCCTGGTGTGTTCTTGGTGTTCCCGGTGTGTTCTTAGTGTTCCTGGTGTGTTCTTAGTGTTCCTGGTGTGTTCTTAGTGTTCCTGGTGTTCCTGGTGCGTTCTTGGTGTTCCTGGTGCGTTCTTGGTGTTCCCGGTGTGTTCTTAGTGTTCCTGGTGTGTTCTTGGTGTTCCTGGTGTGTTCTTAGTGTTCCTGGTGTGTTCTTGATGTTCCCGGTGTGTTCTTAGTGTTCCTGGTGTGTTCTTAGTGTTCCTGGTGTGTTCTTGGTGTTCCCGGTGTGTTCTTAGTGTTCCTGGTGTGTTCTTAGTGTTCCTGGTGTGTTCTTGGTGTGTTCTTAGTGTTCCTGGTGTTCCTGGTGTGTTCTTGGTGTTCCTAGTGTGTTTTTGGTGTTCCTGGTGTGTTCTTGGTGTTCGTGGTGTGTTCTTGGAGTATTACACATTATTTCCGTGACGTAGGAGTGATAAGAAGGTAAGTTTGTGTGTACTATTATTAGGGAATACATAACACTACCTTATAAGGCAGGCGGGTGTGTTGAGGTGGTGACTAACGAACCGCTGCCAGGTGTGTGTGTGTCTGTGTGTTTATGTGTGTGTGTGTGTGTGTTGTAGTGGATTTGGAATCTTTTTAGGGATCTGTGTTTATACTCGTAGTCTAATCTAGGGATCTCAATTTATACTCGTAGTCCCTGGCTGCCCTGATTGTTTTGATAGTGATGTCAGCCATCCTAAGCGGAGGTGTGTGATTGGCTGTGGCACCACAGCCTGCACGGCCCCATCAAATTCCCAAGAAGAAGAAGAAGAGGTGTGTGATTGAGTTGTCTGTTATGTTAAGTATACATGGTGGTATTAGCTATATGAACATGCTTTTGTATGCTTGAATGCTTGTATGCAATGTATCTATGTATCATGTATTATGTGGGTCTGGGATAAGTAACGTTCTTGTGTTAAATTGCTGGAACTGATTTGAATTTCTCCGTTGCAGATGTATAATGGAGTTGTTTGTTCAATAAAACCACACTTCTGGTAAAAGCTGTTTATTACATGTATTTACCTAGTTGTATTTTGTGTGTGTGTGTGTGTGCACTGTTCCAAGGCCTTACACACTTTTAATGCCATACCTTCACACGCCAGGATGATGGAGGGGGGACAGGCCCCCTCCAACGCCCCCTCCCACCACCTTCAACAGGACTAATGGACTGCCAACACAAGTGACTGGAAGCACAATAATAATTCATTATAATGGTGGTGAGTATACCTGGTTCAAATATACTGCTTTAGTAAATATTTTGGGTAAAGATTCGTAAGACGACCCAGTCGATATCTCGTTACCTATATAATGCAATGCAAATTCAACCTCAGATACTTGTTCAGATCACACCAAACAGTTATGCCGATGAATTACAGAAAAACATGCGATTTTTTTTTTAAGGTTACGTTAGATTTATAGTTAGGTTTTGTTAGGTTTAGTTAGGCTTAGTTAGGTTTGGTTGGGTTAGTTTTGGTTAGGCTTATTCAACTGCAGCTCTGGGAAAGTCATGCGGTTAAAAGTGCAGAATAAGGCCTTCTGCCCTTTCTTTTTTCTCTCCTTCCCTACATACTACACATAGTGTACTCAACACATCTGTGAAGGTTTCAGGCGGGGGTCACCATTATTTAACGTAATATAACATAACGTACCCTAAGTGAGGTTTTTGGGTTGTTTTGATGTGAATTTGGGTTTAATTCTTGGGCAAAGTACTTGTTTCTGGTTCAAACTTAGGGAACTTGTGGGAAACTTGGTATTATTTTACATCTTCACCTCAAAGACCTTGGAGTATGGATGAGCAATGACTGCACTTTTGGTGAAAATTTTCTGAACATCAAGAAAACTGCCAAACAAATGTCTGGTTGGAACCTCCGAACTTTCCGATCTAGAGATCCAGAACACCTAATGCCGCTGTGGAGGTCCTTGGTAGTGTCCAGGATGGAGTACGTGTTTACTTACTTGGTTTACTTGGTATCGTTTAGAGGTCTGTGCCTCAGTCGTGGTGGTCCACTGCTGCTTCCAGACCAGGTATCCCGATTTATTAGGGCCACCTGGTCTGGCACCGAGTTTGATGTCCTGCAGGTTCATCAGGTACTGTCTTGAGGAATTTATCCAGGCCAGACTTGAATTTGTCTACCGGGCAATCAGTGATGCCCCTCACTTCTTTGGGAAGGGTATTGAAAATTCTTGGCCCGTTATGAGTGAGGCTGGAGGCCAGCAGGGTCTTGATCTTGGGAGGGGCACTGGATGGCAGGCTCCTCCTGACACACTTGCGGCCTGTCCTTCCATTGACTTGGGCTTGTATTGTCGAGGATGTGGGGTCTGGGATTTGTTTCTCCAGCACTTTCCATATGTATATGGCCCGGTATCTGTCCCGTCTTCTTTGTTGGGAGTACAGACCCAGTTTCTGGAGGCGGCGCCAATAGTGTGTGTTCCTCAGTCCGCTGACCTGTCTTGTAAAGGTCCTTTGCACTCCCTCCAGCCGCTGTATGTCCCCAGGCTTGTGTGGTGACCACAGCTGGCTGCAATAGTCCAGAATGGGTTGTACCAGGACCCTCCAGAGGGTCAACATCACCTCTGGCTCCCTGGTGGCAAAAGTCCTTAGTATCCAGGCTGCCATTCCTTTGGCTTTCTTTATTGTCTCTGTGATGTGGTGTTCCAAGGAGCAATCCTCGCTGAGAAACACTCCAACACATTTCACGTGCTGGCGTGGGGTGATCTCCAGTCCTCCTTCCGTTGTTATTTTTGTTTCCTCCTTGATGTCCTGGGCCACTCCATGCCTCAGCAATTCAAATTTGTCTTCATTGAATTGCATGTTGCTTCTTGTGGCCCAGTCATACACCAAGTTGAGGTCTTGCTGCAGGCGAGTTACATCCACAGCGCTTTTGATGGCCCGGCTCACACTGGTGTCATCGGCAAATGACGAGAGGGTTGAGTCTTCCATTCTTTGGCCGATGTCCCCCATGTGTATCAGGAAGAGAAGAGGGCCCAGGACTGAACCCTGGGGCACTCCACTGATTACGTCAGCCTCTTCTGATTTGTGGCCATCTACCACCACTGCTTGTACTTGGCTTGTGAGAAAGCTGTGTAGCCACTTGCCCAGTTTTCCCGTTATGCCGAGTTCCTTCATCTTGCGGAGGAGGATGCCGTGGTCAACTTTGTCGAAAGCCTTTGCAAAGTTGAGGAACACGACATCCACATTTCTACCCTCCGCCAGGTTCTGCAGTACCCAGTCGTAGTGTTCCAGCAGTTTGGAAAGACAGGACCTGCCTTTTCTAAGCCATGCTGACTTTCACTATACAAGTTATGTTTTTCTAGGTACTCCATGATCTTGTTTCTGGCACATTTTTGAATACCTTTGTGAGGTGCGATGTGAGTGCCACTGGTCGGTAGTTTTTAGCCAAGCTTTTGTCTCCACCTTTGTGGATGGGGCAGATCTTGGCTTCTTTGAGCAGCCTTGGCACAATACCTGTATCCAGGGAACTCCGCCACAGTTTCTGCAGTGGTCGTGCTAAAACTTTGCTGCACTTAAGGAGTAGGATGGCCGGTACTTCGTCTGGGCCAGCTGCTGCATTGGGCTTTAGTTCCCTTATGGCCCTGTCAATATCCTCTTGTGAGACATCAATGTCTGTGAGGCATGGCTGGTGTTGGCTTGTGTCCTCAGTGAAGAAGGAGGCAGGGTCATGTATGACAGCCTCCGCCTGAGGGGAGCTGAACACACTGTTATATTGATGCAGCAGTAGTTGGGATGTCTCTTTGGGGTCTTTGGTAAGAGATCCCATTTCTGTTTTCAGTGGTCCAATTTGTGTTTTCGTTTTGGAGTATTTCTTGCAGTAGCTAAAGAAGTATTTTGGATTGCGTTTAATGTTGCCTATCGCCCTGCTTTCTTCAGTACTTTTCTGTTTTTGGTGACTCCTTGATACTTTGTTCAATTTGGACAATTTTTTATCTTATGGTGCACTTACGTGTTTCGCTATATGTTGAGGTGAGTTGTTTATTAAGTGTGGTCCTTTTCCTCATAAGGATTTTTCTGTCCTTAGGTATTGTATGTTGCCTGGCGTTTTTCCTTCGGCCCTTCTCTGGGATGTGCACCTTACATATTTCCAGCAACTTAGAGTTTAATGCTGTCAGCATACTGTTAGGGTGTGGTCCTTCCAGGAGTTGGTCCCAGTTTACTTCTTTGATGCTGCAGTTAGTTTGCTCCCAGTTTATCTTGTCACTGTAAAAGTTTAAATTCGTGAAAGATGAACGTACCGGCTCGATGTTTCGTGGTTGGTGTCTCCTGTGTCTCTTGTATGTAGTGTTCATGGTGATAAGATTGTGGTCGGAGAAGATTGTTTCTTCCACTCGATATCTGCTGATTGCATCACCATTGTTTGTGAAACACAAGTCCAGAATGTTGTTCTTTCTGGTAGGCACTGTTATTTGCTGTGTAAGAAACAACTTGTCTGTCAGCTCCAGGCGTTGCTTAGCTTGTGTTTGGTCCTCTTGAGTTCCCCCTGCAGTACTAACTTCAGGCCACCTGATGAATGGGAAGTTGAAGTCGCCACATAAAATAATCTCTGGCATTGGCCGTGGGAGCTCATTGATTAATTTTTCTACCTTCAGCACTGCGTCCTTGAAGTTCCTTGTGAAGCACTGTGGTGGGTGGTAGCAGTTTACTACTATGAGGTTTAATGTGGTGACCTGGATGACTATTAGTTCTATTTGGCCATTTGAGAGAGATAGGATTTGTTTGGTTTCTACAGAGAGATCATATCGTACATATATTATGACGCCCCCATGACTTCTCTCCTCTCTATCTACTCTAAATGCCATATAGTTATCTATGCTTATTTCTGCATTTCTTACGTCACCTTTTAGATGTGATTCAGTTAGGGCAATAAACATTGGGCTCTCTTCCACTGCTAATTCTTTTAAGAATGGTACCTTACTCTGGTTGGTCTTTGGGTAGAGACCCTGAATATTGCCCATGATGAACATTTCTAGTGATCGTTCATAGCACTGAACCAGGGAGGCATCTGTTTCTGGGGCATTTGTGGCGCCCATCCTGCTCGATTCTCCTTCAGGATGTTGGACAACAGCATTGTGTGGGCCTCCATTGTTTTGAGGAGACTGGTCATGTCTTGCCTCATTCCACCTATTTCCCCTAAAAAAGTATCTTTGTTCTGGTGGTCTGACCTTGGGTTGGATGTGGTACTTGGTGGTGGTGTAGGTGGTGTAGCATCCCTTCTGGGAGTGTTGGCATGGTTTCCTCCGCGTTCCTCCGCGTTCCCCTAACGTGAAGGAATCTGCACGACTCCACCAAACACTCACGATTTCTTTGTGAGTTTCTGCAAACAGTGGGGTGGAACATGGCACATTTTTTTCCCTGCTTGCATCCTAGTTCCCCTCTGTTACCGTGATTCGCCAACTTACGGCATATTTTAGGGTGTCTAAACTTGCACTCTTTACCAGCACTGCCATACCTGCAAGCACCCTTCCTGTAATAGCGGCAGATGGCTACTTCCTTCTGGGGTCTGGTGGTATCTGTTGGTGTCGGTGGTGGTGGTGGTGGCTGTGGTTGTGTAGCAGTCACATGTTGCTCTGTCTGGGTCACTGTTGATGTTGCTAACACTCTGTTGTCGCTACTGGCCGTAGAAACTTCAGTGCTTTCAGTGTACCTCTCACCTTCCTCCCTTGCGTCTTCCTGGGTCAGGCCTGGGGGCCCTGTGGGGCTTGGTGTGTTTGTGGGTCCCTGAGCTCAGGCGTGACCGTGTCAGGAGTATTTTGTAAAACCTGCTCCTTCTTCATTCTATCTATGGCCTCACTCGCCTCGGCCGTCCACTCGGGGTCGGCATATTTATCAAAGCTACATTTTTCACAAGTGTACTTACGCTTCGTGCGAGCAAGGCACAGTAGCAGGTATAGGGGCAGTGCACTGCATGTGTAGTGGATCCAGTTCTTACAATCTTCACACTGGATTGTAAATTTCATATCCTTGGCCTGGCCACACGTGCTACAGTGATCCGTTGTTGTTGTTAAATGTTCTCCAGCACGGTGACTGGATGGGCTTGTAGGAGCCCCTTACAGTGATCCGTGTCGGCGTTGTTTACATTCTGTGTGGCCTCCATCCTTGACCTCTCTTGTGCTTATTAATTCAAATTTCACAAATACACAGTCTCTTTACGGGTTACAGGTTGATCCTGAGAGTTTTATGTACGTGTGGTATCACTTTCTTGATGATATGACACTATTTGAGTTTGAAAACACAAGATATATGAGGAGGATGACCTGAGTGACCTGGCTAGGGTTGCCAGTTCGCTAGCAAGTCAGCTGTGGTGCCCCTACAGGGTGAAGGACATCCAGGAGCTGGAACAGGTGCAGAGGGTCTTCACCAGGAAGATTACCAGCAACAAGCAGCTGAGATACTGGGACCGGCTGAAGGAGCTCGGGATGTATTCCCTACAAAGAAGGCGGGAGAGGTACTGCATCATCTATACCTGGAAAATCCTGGAAGGTATGGTGCCCAGTCCAACATTACAGGGGGCTGCCATCAAGAGCCAGGACCACCCCAGGTTTGCTAGATCATGCTGCAGGAAAACTCTCACTTCTGTGTCATCCAGACTGAAAACAGTGGAGGCAGAAAGCTGCTTCAACTTGGGTCCCAGGCTGTTTAACTGCTTACCGAGGGCAGTAAAAAACAAAACTAAGTGCAACACAGAGGCATTTAAAGGAAGGTTCGATAAGTTCCTGAGGAATGTACCAGACGAGCCTCCCATTCCACACAGCCCCAGCCCTCGTGGTGCAGCATCAAACAGCATCATTGATCAGCTGCAGTACAAGAGGGCACAAGAAAAGTGTGGAGGAGGTGGACTTTCAAGTTGACCGTGACTAATATGTCAGAACCATCAACAAGTAAGACAAGTAAGACAAGTAATGCTCAAGATAATTCAGAGTTGTATTTTTACATTATTAGATGCATTCTGAGAAGGTTTTCTTAATTACATTTCCATTGCACATTCTTAGTTTTTGAGATATTCAATGTTTTCTGTGAGACCTTCTCTTTGGGAATAAGTAAAGTTTAGTTTGGTTTTAAACAAGGTTTTGTTATTTGTCAATATAGGTTAAGGTTTGGTTAATTTAGGTTTTGTTATGTTATGTTAATTTAGAAGCTAACAATTGTTTTCTATGACCAAAAAGCAGGGGTTGGGTGAGGTGCAGACGCCATTTTTTTTCTTCGTAGTCACACGCCAGGTTTTGTGACCGTCAGTGCATTGCGCGTTCATCAATAGGTCATTGCTAGGTTATGTTAGTAATTCTAGTACCTAGTTTATAGCGTAAATCATTATATTTTGTCTTCCCCACCCAAGAACCCCACATGTTTGGGGTGAGGAGAATATCTTATTATACATGCATTTGTGACGGAAATGAATGTCTAAATCATTCTTACCAGTATTCTTACCAGCTCCACCTCAGCTTCAGTAAACTTGAGGTGGTGGGTTCAGGATCGGGGCAGTAAGCCTTCGCTGGCTCATTTGGTGCCCCCCTTCCCCCCCACTCCCCACACTTGCCTTGTCAGCGGATCAATCTTAGCTTTAAAACTATTCACTGTCTTTACTGTTACTGCCTCACTTGTCACATTGTTCCATTCATCCACTATTCTGCACAAAAAAAAGTACTTCTCACATTAGGTCTTGGTCTCTACTTGAATATCTTGTATGGATGTCCTCTGCTCACTCTTTGGTCCATGATAAGGAAGTCCTCTGCTTTCAGTCCCTCCAGTCCTTGCATAATCTTAAACACTTCTATAAGGTCACTCCTAAGTCTCCTCATATCCAAAGACACCAGTCCAGTCTTGTTGAGCCTTTCGTCGCAGGTGTCCAGTGTCCTCCCTCAGGCTGGGAATCATCTTCGTCATTCTTCTCTGCACATTTTCTATGTTATCTATGTCCTTCTGGTTGTATGGTCTCCAGGCCTGCTGACAGTACTCCAAATGTAGTCTTACCAGGGATTTATATAATCTTATTAAATCATCTTTGCTCTTGAATTCTATGGTCTTCCTTATGCTTCCCATCACTTGATTGGCTTTTG
>JAPQNM010000015.1:139772-182272 GCA_029783475.1 Metacarcinus magister | reverse complement strand
TGACAGGTGGGATGGCTAAATATTGGATTATTCCAAGGGTGGGGGACAAGGAGCTGCCTCGTGTAGGTCATTAACTGGCCTCTTGCAGTCTCTTCATTTCTTATGTTCTTATGATAGACTACTAAGTAAGGTTAGAGTGCATGGGATTGATGGGAAAGTTATGGATTAGGTTATGGTTAAACAATAGGCAGCAAAGAGTTACAATTAATGGTTATAAGTCTAAGTTAAACAGAGTTAAACGAATTGGTGGTCAGGTGGCAGATGGATTATAATATTGACAAGTGTAAAGTAATGAATGTTGGTAACTTGGAAGGAAAAATCCTCACAACAGGTACAATATAAACAGGGTAATGCTGAATAGATCAGAATGTGAGAGGGATTTGGGTGTTCAGGTTAGCTCAGACCTCCGTCCCAGAAAACAATGTATTGAGGCTAGAAATAGGGCTAATAGGGTGTTAGGATTCATTGGTAGGAGTATTAAAAGTAGAAGTGCTGTACAGTTTTGGTCACCGTATTATAGAATGGATATAGGATTGTTAAAGTCGGTGCAGAGAAGGATGACCAAAATGATAGAAAGGATTCGTAATTTTAGTCATGAAAGGAGACTAAAGCTTTTGAAATTACACTCACTGGAGAGACGTAGAGTAAGAGTAGATCTGATTGAAGTATTTAAGTGTTAGAAGGGTTTTAATAAGGGGGATGTAGGAAAAGTTCTTATGATCAATAGTCAGGATAGAACAAGAAATAACGGATTCAAACTAGAAAAATGTAGATTTAATAAAGAAATAGGTATAAATTGGTTTACAAAAAGTGTGGTGGATGATTGGAACAGACTCAGTCAGCAGGTAGTTAGTGCACAGACAATAGGGAGTTTTAAAAGAAGACTAGATAACTTTATGGATGGGGATGAGAGGTGGATGTAGGTAATAAGGGAGTAGTGGAGTAACGACTAGATGGCTTTATGGATGTGGATGAGAAGTGGATGTAGGTAATAAGGGAGTATTGGAGTAACAGGACTAGACGGCTTTATGGATGTGGATGAGAGGTGGGTGTAGGTAATAAGGGAGTATTGGAGTAACAGGACTAGACGACTTTATGGATGTGGATGAGAGGTGGGTGTAGGTAATAAGGGAGTATTGGAGTAACAAGACTAGACGGCTTTATGGATGGGGATGAGAGGTGGGTGTAGGTAATAAGGGAGTATTGGAGTAACAGGAGCTACCTCGTGTACACACCTGGGCCTTTTGTAGCTTACTTATATTCTTAAAATTAATCAAAGCAAATTGAAAACACCAGAAAAAACTAATTTTCCTTTTAGATTTTTCTTTTTTCATGAAATCTAACCCTTTCTAAGCTAACCCAACCTAACTTTTGAAAGCCCTTCCACACTAACCACTTTCAACTTTTAGAAAATTAAATCAAACCTTTTCTTAACACAACCTAACCTAATCTAAGCATAGTTTGAATGATTTTTAGGACCTTTCTGTCATAATAAGAAATGTAACCCAACTCAACACATCCACCTTGCTCGGAGTAGTCACTGAATTCTTTCTTGTCAACCACGGGAAGTTAAGCAAACTCACTTGACGGTGACCTAACTTACTCCTACGTTGCTGCAGATTTATTTTGAGAAATTGTATGCAAAATCTGAGTTTTTATTTATTTATTTATTTATATTTTTGGTGTTGATACATTACATTAGAATATTACACAGTCCAAGCTCGATTTAACGGATTAATCCAGCCAAGCATAGTTCTGTTATAGTTAGGCTTGCCACTAGATTGAACATTCACTATTTACTGCTTTAAAAAGTTAGGTTAGGTCTTGCAGTCTAGGCATAGTTTCACCAAGGTTTCACTGCACAAAGTTTTAAAAAATCCTTGAGAACATCAGGAACATTGAACACGATATTGATCTTTAATATTTTTTTGTCATAAGCACATCAAATTTTCTGCTAAATCCGTATTCGTTAAATGGAGCTTATAATGTATATGAAAAGTTATGTACATGTGTATTTTGCTGTTTTCAATTCTATCCTTTTTTGTTGTAAGTTTGAGTTTCATTGAGTGGGACAATTTTAGGCAAGATTTTGTTAAATTGAATGTCCTGTGTGCACAAAGATTTTCACATCAACTTGATAACTTGTATTGTGTGTGTGAGTTTGTGTGGAGTAACAGAACATGGATTGAGTGTGAAATGAGGAAGTGTAAAGGAGAATTGGTTGTGAGAGCAGAACAGTGTTACAATGGTTTGGGTATATGGGTAGAACAGATGAGGAACCATTGATGAAAAAAGATTAATAGCTCTGATATGAGGGATGTAAAATTGAGAGTGAGGTCACGTTTGGGATGCATGAATTGTGCAAAGGAAGTTGTCGTTGGAGCAAGGAAGAATGCATTTGTACATGATAGGGATGAATGAAGAGGTGTTGTGAAGGCATCAAGGAACACAGTCTTGGCACAGAGACAAAGATGAGAAAATGCATGTGAATGTGAATGTGTGTATGTAGAACATAAGAACATAAGAACATAAGAAATTAAGGAAGCTACAAAAGGCCCTGAGGCCTGCACTAGGTAGTTCCTGTTTAACTTAACCCCCCTATTACCTACACCCACCTCTCATCCCTATCCATGAAGTCGTCTAGTCTTCTCTTAAAACTCCCTATTGTCTGTGCACTAACTACCCGCTGACTCAGTCTGTTCCAATCATCTACCACCCTATTTGTGAACCAATTTCTGCCTATTTCTTTATTAAATCTACATTTTTCTAGTTTGAACCCGTTGTTTCTTGTTCTATCCTGACTACTAATCGTAAGAACTTTTTCTACATCCCCCTTATTAAAACCCTTTACCCACTTGAATACTTCAATCAGATCGCCCCTTACTCTACGTCTCTCCAGTGAGTGCAATTTCAAGTGTTTTAGTCTCCTTTCATAGCTGAAATTACGAATCCCTTCTATCATTTTGGTCATCCTTCTCTGCACTGATTCTAACAAAATTATATCCATTCTATAATACGGTGACCAAAACTGTACTGCATAGTCTAGGTGAGGTCTGACTAACGCTAAATACAACTTCAAAATAACCTCAGCACTTCTACTTTTAACACTCCTAGTAATGAATCCTAACAACCTATTGGCCCTATTTCTAGCCTCAATACACTGTTTTCTGGGACGGAGGTCTGAGCTTACCTGTACACCCAAATCCCTCTCACATTCTGACCTATTGAGCATTATCCTGTTTATTTTGTACCTGTTTTGAGGGTTTTCCCTTCCAATATTCATTACTTTACACTTATCTATATTAAAATCCATTTGCCACTTAACCGCCCACTCGTTTAGCCTATCTAAGTCCCCCTGTAAGTCCTCTACATCAGTCTCTGATCTAATAATCCTACCTATCTTTGAATCGTCAGCAAATTTACTAATAACACTACTAATCCCATTATCTAAGTCGTTAATGTATATTATGAATAATAATGGCCCTAATACAGATCCCTGTGGCACTCCACTTGTTACTCCTCCCCAATTAGACTTAGAACCATTAATTGTAACCCTTTGCTGCCTATTGCTTAACCATGACCTAATCCAGCGAAGAACTTTCCCATCAATCCCATGAGCTCTAACCTTACTTAATAGTCTATCATGCGGAACCTTATCAAACGCTTTACTGAAATCAAGATATATAATGTCATAATTATCATCCTTATCAACTGCCTCATAAACATTCCTATAAAAAGTTAATAAGTTAGTGAGACATGACCTACCCTTACTGAATCCATGTTGTGAATCATTTATTAAACTAAACTTTTCCAAATGCCCTCTGATCTTATTTGCAATAATAGACTCTAGTAATTTACCTACAATTGAAGTTAGACTGACGGGTCGGTAATTAGACATCAATGCTCTATTTCCCTTTTTAAAAATAGGAACTACATTTGCTTGCCTCCACTTTGAAGGAACCTCCCCTAAATCCACTGATTTCCTGAAAATATTGACTAACGGCTGGCTAACTACCTCCTTACATTCCTTAATTACCCTGGGATAAACCTCATCGGGACCTGGTGATTTAAACTTCTTCATTCTATCTATCTCCCTTACTACCAATTCCTTAGTTACTTCAATATCTACCAGCTTTTCACTTTCCCCTCCCCTAAATATTTGCTCACAAACCGGAACTATGTTTTTATCTTCCCTGGTAAAGACACTTAAGAAATATTCATTGAGAACCTTACACATATCCTCCCCCGAATTTACCATCTCATGCTCACCTAATCTCAACGGACCTACAGATTCCCTGCTTTTAGTCCTATAGACTTGAAAAAATCCCTTAGGGTCAGCTTTAACCTGACTCGCTATCTTAATCTCGTATTGTTTTTTTGCTGAACGTGTAAGTTTTTTAACTGACCTAGATAATTCGATATACTGTTCTCTATAGATAACCTGTCCTGACTTAATCTTTTTATATACGTTCCTTTTTAGTCCTATTAAATACTTTAATTTGTTAGTCATCCACTTAGGATCGTTTCTACTCGACCTTATTGCCCTATATGGAATATTTAATTTCTGACCTGCAATCAAATTATCAAGGAAAAATGTATATGCTTCGTCAGCTTTGACCTCACTAACTCCCCCTTCCCCTAAAACCTGATCTGATCTCCCTTCACCTGTTTCTTCCCCCTCTGAGCCTGACCTGACCTGACCTTCCCCCTCCAACGGACTCCAGCTAATCCCTTCCAGGTGTCTTCTTAATCCCTCATAATTTGCCTTTCTAAAGTCAGGTATCCTATGCTTATTAACACTCCTAACTTCTTTTTCCCCTTTTAATATAAACCTAATTTCACAATGATCGCTGTTACCTAACTGTCCCCCAACTTCCGCTTCCTTAACTAAATCATCCCGGTTAGTTAATATTAAATCTAGAATATTATCACCTCTAGTAGGTTCCCTGATTATCTGGTTTAGAAAATTATCCTGAACTAACTTTAACAAATCCTCAGCATCATTATCACCTACCGTTAGGTCCCAATCAATGTTCCTTAAATTAAAATCACCTAACACACATATCTGTTCATACTTACACGCCCTGTTTATCTCCTGCCATATAGGAATAGAGTCCTCCTTATTCAAGCTTGGAGGCCTATATACCACACCCAACACAGTTTTTCTCTTTGCTTCTATCACATCTACCCATATGGATTCTATCCTGTCATCTATCCTAATAACATTATTTACATAGCATTGCAATGTGTTCCTAACATACAGTGCAACACCTCCTCCTCTTCTGCCCACTCTGTCTTTATGAAAAAACTTGTACCCTTCTATTTCTACTTCTGGACTAAATATCTTCCCAGACATATCCAACCATGTTTCTGTTAAAGCAATAATGTCAAAATTTTCTACATTAACCAACCCTCTAAGATAATCTATTTTATTTACTATACTCCTGCAGTTTGTATAGTAAACTTTCAAGCCACTATTACTCTTCTTTACATTGACATTCCTCGTGTCCCTAGTTGACTTCCCTCTATCATCTATTTGAAAAAATCCTGCAGGGGACTCATTTATCTTTACACCCTCCCTAAAAAACCATGACTCCTCAGGTCCTTAGTGAGGCTCCAAGCCAAAGCCCCCGTTCCCCCTCCTGAGAGATGAACACCGTCCCTAGTGTACAGGTGATCCTTGCCAAAGAAATGGGACCAGTTGTCCACGAACAACCACCCATTTCTCCGACAATGACCAGCCAGGCGGGAGTTCAAAGCACAAGCCTCGGACCACCACCTTGGCCCCAAACGTCTGGGCAAAACACCACATAGGACAGGAGTCCCTCCCAGGTCCCTAACCCGTCCCAGAGCCTCCCTATACTTCCTAAAAATCTCCTCAGGCCTAGTTCTACCTATATCGTTCCCTCCTGCACTTATAACAACTGTTGGAGCTTCCCCTTCCCCCGCCAACACACCCTCCAGCCTATCCGCTACATCTCCTATTCCTGCCCCAGGGAGACACACACACATCCTCCTCTCACTGTCCCTGGCACAAAACAGTCTACCAAGTCCTCTCACCTGGCTATCACCAACAACAACGATTTTACCTTTTTTCCTGGACGACAGGGTGGTCTCATCTGTCTTCTCCTGTACACTGGTCGTTAAGAACGGCGAAAGAGTTCTTTACAGCCAGTGTTGGTCCTGTATCACTTACCTTAGCAATAGCGCCTCTATTGCCATTTCTTCCTACCACCTTCCACACAGACTCCTCCTCTCGACGTAGAGTTAAGGAAACGTTCTTTGCTTGGGCCCCTAAGGGCTCAATCAAAGTCCGTAGTTCCCTATTCTCCAGTCTCAGAGCGACCACTTCACTCTTGAGGCCTTGGAGAGCCTCCACCTGGCGCCTAAGCCCCTCGACAACACCTGCTAAGCTCTGGGCCATGGTAACAAAAATGCACCTCACTGGACTAAGCTGTAAGCACGTCTGACCTCTGACCTCAGACACCTTATCTTGGGTACCTTCCTTTCAGGCAGATGTCAGCTTGGTAAATAGATTGATAGATAGATGCAGTATCTCTTTTCATCCAATGCCACAGATAGTCCAGTCCCCGGCCATAGCTGTAGGAATATTGAGGTGGACGAACATAAAATGATCCACAGCTACACGTGGAGAAGAAGAGTTGAGAAGGGCAAGCACAGAGAGAGAGAGAGAGAGAGAGAGAGAGAGAGAGAGAGAGAGAGAGAGAGAGAGAGAGAGAGAGAGAGAGAGAGAGAGAGAGAGAGGCAGTGAGTTTCAGACCACTATGTTGTATTAGGGAAGATAAAGATAAAATCAAGATGGGAGTCTGGCAGGAAAAATGGCAAGGGGAAGGTGAGTAAGGTGTTAGTTAGTGAAAGGATGGATAGCAAAGAGGTTAAAGAGGTGCATGAAAGGAAGGTATGTGAAAAAGCAGTTCCGGTGGTGTAATGATTGGCACGCTCGGCTCACAACCAAGATGTTCTGGGCTCTAACCTCAGGCGGGTGAAGACAAAATGTGTGTCTTTTTGAACACTGTCACCCTTGCTCACTTAACAGTAAAAGAGGTACAGGAGTAAGCCAAGGGTTTGTGATCCTGCAATCACGGAAGGAGCGAAAGGCTGGAAATCCTACCCTCCTGTGTGTGTGTGTGTGTGTTATGCACCAACATTGGTGCCATACACATTATAAAAAAATATTAAAAAGTGACAGCTGGGTTAATTAACAGTTGAAGAGTGAGTAAGTGTTAGTAAGGTATTTAAGGTGTTCAAAGATGCAGCAGCAGCAGCAGAAGTGGTTGTGTATAGACCTCTAAGGGTTCAGAGGAAGGGAAGTGCATGGTGGACAAGTGAGATAAAGGAGGCTGTAGAAGGGAAGAGGAGAATATATAAGAAAATACTGTGAAGGAATCTGCCAGAAGAGATAGCAGTGAGAAGGAGAACTGAACACTAGTTTTTAATAGGAAGGTTAAGGAGTTAATGAAAGAGTTAAAAGGAAAGTACATGAACAGTTCAGTATGAAGCTGAATGAAAATTTGTTTTGGAAAGAAGTTAAGGAAGAGAGAGGAGATGAAACAAGTATGGAAGAGTGACTTTGAAAATTGAAACACTGAGAAGACAGACATGGAAGCAATAGTGTTGAGCATGGGTATGGAAGCAGGTGGAAAGTGTGTGTGTGCAGAAAGGAATTTATAGTAAAGAAAGTTATAGTGTGGCAAAGCTGCAGGCATGGATGGAATAACTGAAGAACTATTGAAATGTGGAGAAACAGTGGTGGAATGGATGTATCTAATATATGGCCTTGCATGGAGATAGAGAAGTATCAGATGAATGGAAAAAGGCAATTAGGTATTAAAAATGAGTGTAATCATTGTAGAGGTATAAGTTTGCTTAGTGTGTCAGAACAAGTGTGTGGGAGAGTGCTGATGGAGAGAAAGTTAGTGAGGAGCAGGCAGGGTTTAGGAAAGGAAAAGGATGTGTAGATCAGATACTTGTTATTAAAATTATGGTAGAGGAGTACTTAGGGAAGGATGAAAAACTATATGCAGCCTTCATGGACCTTGAACAAGCATATGATTGTTAACAGGAAAGCACCTTGGAATATTCTGAAAATTTATGATGTTGGAGGACAGTTATTAGCAGGAGTGAAGTCATTTTATAGGGAAACAAGTGCGTGTGGAGGGAAACCTTTCCTATTGGAGTCTGATTGAGACAAGTATGTGTGATGTCGCCATGGCTGTGTAATGTTTTTGGATGGGTGTGTGAGAGAAATGAAAGCTTAAGGGGATGCTAACTATATTTTGTTTGCTTACAAGGGATGATAAAATTTTAATGCATTATCTTCACACTCCCAGGATGATGGAGTGATATTCTCCCCTCCACTGCTGCTGCTGCTGCTGCAAGATGATTAATGTGCCGGTAACACCACTGACCTTAGGCACAACAACAACAACAATTAATCATATGTTGTAAGTACTCACTGTTCTAATGTTCCATCTGTTTCCTACTAAACAAAATTATCATTGCAACAATTTTTCCTTGATCAAATACTGGTATATTATTTGTCCAGTGAATCATGTTAGGACCCTAAGGTAGTATTAACACACACTCATTCAGGCAACAAAAGAGTTTGTCAATCAGAATGAATGCTTGTAAGTAGGGAAGTAGGATGAACAAGTGTGTACATATGTGTGTATTTACTTAATTGTAGTGTACAGGGCCTGACCTACACTCGTATGTTCCTGTCTCCGTATTTATATTTTTCCATTCTTTCCTTGAGGGGATGCTAACACTATTTTGCCAGAAATCCAAAAATAGTTCATTAGAAATTAAATAATAGGAATTAAGAGTTGAAACTTTCTTTCGCAGTGTGTGAGTGAACGAGAATGTCATTGGCCTTGATGTCACTACAATCTGACTATTAATTGTTCCAGAGGCTACACTAATTATCCTACAGTAATGTAAATTGGGGTGTGGAAGGTCAATTAGTATCCAATCAGGAAGGTGATTGATGGTAGTGGGTGTGTGTGGGCGAGGGTGAGAGGAGGAGGGGACACTCTGGGTTATAGAAGAGGGAGAGGTCAGAGTAGTGGCTTGGTGAGTGGTTTTAAGTTTTGGGTGTAGTGTATATATAGTTCCAAGGTGGTTATGATGGAGGAAGATACAGATGTAGAAGGAAGGGTTGGTATTGGTGTTAGGGAAACAGGTACAAGAGGAGGTGGATAGAACGAGGGAGTTGACAGGTGGGCTGTTGGGAGAGTTTTCAGAACTGTGGTCAGAGGTGTGTCCTTGTCAAAGCCAGGGAAGTAGAGGGGATGAGTTTTTTGAGATGCATTGCCCAGTGTACTTGTTAATTTAGAATTTTCATAACTGGCCAAGGTGAACAGAGTGTAAGTGGGGAATATAACTGGTCTGCTCCCCATAACCCCCATGGGGAGTAAGGGCAAGGAAAGACAAAGGGAATACTGTTCATGACTGAACTCTGAGTTAGCCTTTCATCCTCTCAGCACGGCTCTCACACTGTAGGAAAGGAGGGTATAGTTGGGAGGTAAGAGAGGAAATACATGAAACAAGGGGAAATAAAGCTAGAAAAAGAAAAAGGTCAACTGAAAATTGGTTGGACCAGAAACTGAAGTCTGAGGCAACACTGCATCTGTGGTCCCAAAGCCCTTCCACAACGGCAATGGGCTTGGAAAAGGAGGTGAAAGTAGTCTAGAAAGTTTAAACTCTTAATTTCCATTACATTGTTTTTAATTAATCATTTTGCATTTAATATGGTTAGCGTCCCCTTAAGTTGTACATTGTTTTCCATTATCTTCTTCAGTCTACTCCAAGTATCTATACTTACCTGGTGAAAGCTATTGTTTTTTGTGTCAATCAGGCAAATTCCTTTTCAAAATGTTTTCCTTGTCCTCATAAATATCTAGCCTCTCATTTTCTTGTAAATATCAGATGTTTTCTGTTTCCTCAAGGTTGTTCATCAATTTGTATACTTATTGTAATTTAGTCTACTGTTTCCCGTCTGAAAGTGTTTTAGGTTGGTTCTGTTCGGGTTAACAAGAGAGTGCTGCCTCTCTCACCAAGAAGCTGCCGGGACCCAGGATCAAACTCACACAGAGCCACCCTGACCCCACAAAGACATGAACTTCAATATGATTCTCACATTCATTTCTACTTCCCTTCCCTTTGTAAAGTGGAATAATGATAAATTTGCTAAGATTGAAGATATTGCCAGCAATGTAGCATTACTGAACACGGGTTTTACACAAGTCACACAAGTTTGTCACTATTCATTCCCCATCTTTGATTTCCCAATACATGTGTTAAATTGTAGGATGTAACAGTTATTTGTAGCAACAAGACTGTGTTCGTCACTAATGCTTTTGTGTGTTTCGCAGATAGATGGGAGGCTGTCAACGGCTGCAGCTGTTTGTCACATTGCAGCAGACGCCAACAGAATAAAAGAGATTGCAGAGATGAGGCTGATAACTCACCAAGCAGCTGCCGTGAGCCAGGATGGGCCGTCAAACTCTATCATTGAGCTACTGGCCGCCAAACAACTTGATGAAAAGTCAACATTATTATTACCAAGAAATGAAGAAACCTGATGAAAAGAACACTTGCCTCCCCCACTGAGATGCTGCAACCTTCAGTTATGAGCTGAGCTTTGTACCACAGTCACCTTTGTTGTTCTTACCAAATATCATAGTATCAAGAATTCTCATTGTATATCTTGCAAAAAACACACATAGGACATTAATAACTTGTGCCAAACTATTCAATGAAATTACAATAATGGCAAAATGTTGTCAATGAGCCCGTTTATGTCATCATAGGAAGAGTCATTGCCCTTGGAATGATGCCTCTGTGTCCCTGCATGAGTGTGTGATGTGTCCATCTTCATGTGAATAGTTGTAGCAGTCCATTGACAGGTCCGTCGTGGAGTCTGTGTTGAGTCTTAGCTGCCAGATGGATGACACTCGCTTCCTGGGACTGTGCTTCACGTGGTGACCCACCTCCTTGTACGTGGTGATGGCCTCGTGTGTGTCTGTGCCCACTGATGTGTACGCATACTCCCTGTGAACAAATACTTGGTTACTACTAGGTTTTTGTTTAGAGGTCTATGCCTCACAGTCGTGGTGGACCACCGCTGCCCCACTGTGGTGCCCGACCACAGCAGTTCCTCCCAGTAAACAGCTTAAGCATCACGGGCCTGGGCAGGGACTCGATCTGCTGACCAAGCGAATGCAAGGCCAGCGCGCTACCACTGTACTAGCCAGGAGGCATACATACACACACACACACACACACACACACAGAAATAATACCAATATACAAAAGTGGTAACAAAGAGGAACTTTTGAAATATAGACCAGTGTCGCTGACCAGCATAATTTGCAAGGTCTGTGAGAAGATAATAAAAAAGCAATGGACTAGGTACTTAGAAAAAGAAAAGAGAATAACGGACAGACAATTTGGATTTAGAGAAGGAAAGTCATGTGCAACAAACCTATTGAGTTTCTACTCAAGGGTGATTGATATAACACAAGAAAGAGAAGGATGGGTGGACTGTATATATTTGGATCTAAAGAAAGCCTTTGATAAGGTACCACATAAAAGGTTACTATGGAAACTTGAGAACATTGGAGGACTGAAAGGAAATATTTTAAACTAGATAGAGGATTACCGGAGAGGAAGAGAGATGAGAACAGTCATAAGGGACACAAAATCAAAGTGGAGGAAAGTCACGAGCGGGGTACCACAAGGCTCTGTATTAGGACCACTGATGTTTATAACATATGTCAATGACTTACCGGAAGGACTGAGCAGCTACATAAGCCTTTTTGCTGATGATGCTAAACTGATAAGAAAAGTAAATAGTCAAGAGGATTGCAAAAAACTACAAGAAGATCTAAACAAGATCCAAGAGTGGAGTGAAAGATGGGAGATGGATTTCAATGCAAGCAAATGTCATGTGATGGAAATAGGAAAAAGTTCAAAGAGGCCTACATGGACATATAAAATGGGAAACAGCATTATAACAAGAGTAGATAAAGAGAAAGACTTGGGAATAGTAATGCAGGATAATCTATCTCCAGAGAAGCACATAAATAAGATATTTGGAGAAACATACAATATGTTAAGAAGTATAAGAGTGGCCTTTCACTACATGGATAAAGAAATGATGAAGAAGATTATCACTACAATGATTAGACCAAAAATGGAATATGCTGTGATTGTATGGTCTCCACATAAGAAAAAACATATAAAGAAAATAGAAAGAATACAACGAATTGCAATGAAAATGGTTCCAGAGTTAGAAGGGAAGACGTACGAGGAGAGGCTGGAAGAAATGAATTTGCCAACACTTGAGGAAAGAAGGGAAAGAGGTGACCTGATAGCAGTATACAAACTGTTAAATGGAATGGATAAAACAGATAAGAATATACTATCAAGGGAAGAAGCTGCTTACAAAAGAAGCCACAAGAGGAAATTAAAAAAGGGAAGATGCTTGAATAACACAAAGAAATATAGCTTTCCACATAGAAGTATAGACGCATGGAACAGTTTGAAAGAAGAAGTTATTGAAGTGAATAGTGTGCACAAACTGAAAGAAAAATTGGATCAATGTAGATACGGAGACAGGACCACACGAGTCTAGCTCAGGCCCTGTATACTACAACTAGGTAAATACACACACACACATGTTTAAAGTAATGGAAAAAATATTCATTGAGTCCTACATAATAAACAAAAATTACAATAAATAAAAGATACTGGCCTAAACTCTGCCAACAAGATGTTAAGGTGACTTGATCTTTAACCATCAAAATAAACAAGCATATAATGGCAGGTAAAATTATCTATCCATCCATAAGTGTTTGTGATAAGTCTCCCAGGGTGTGGCGTCCTTATATTCTCTCCTTGCAGGTGTTAATCCTTTCATTCTCCTTTCTCCCTTTTCTCTCATGTACTCTAGAGCCTCAGTGATACAGTGGTTGGCATGTCTGACTATGAATCCGCTGGCTCCAGTTCGTTCTCGGATGAGGGCAGTCAGCACACAGTTCACCCAGCTGTTCATCCACCCAAACGAGTTGGTAGAAAAATGTGTACCAAGAGAAACCTGTGGAAGGTAAACTGTGGAAACTCGGATGTCACAGTAGTTCTGTGTCCCGGCGTAATGGATTAATTTCCACCACAAGCTCAAAGGCCAATGTGACAGGAGATGAACACACGCACACACACACAGCTACAGCGTGTGGCCCCACTTTACCTTTTACCATGTACTCTAGCACTGTCCTCCCATTCCACTGGGGATCATCGCCCTCTTACACCTATTTCATTCACCATACTCGTGTATTATCACCTTCACTTCTATCTCATACAGTTTTGATACATTTTTGAAAGATAATTTTTGACAGTCAGAGAGACACTTTCATTACTTTCACCATCTTTTTTTGTTCCCTCACAGGCTTTCCTTAAGTAACTCATTCTACTGCTTAGATCTTTGCTCATTGACAATCCTTCCATACACAAAGGTGAGCTGCATCAGTGATTGTTGGTACAGTCATTCCATCACACTCCCTTTACTTATTATTGCTTACCTGATTCTTAACCTTTATGGCCAATCAACATCAACCATTCCACTTCACTCCTCTCACATACCATCCATCACCTTACTTGTGTTCACACACACACACACACACACACACACACACCATCACTTTACTTATGTTCATATCCACACACACACACACACACATACCATCACCTTACTTATGTTCATATCCACACACACACACACACACACCATCACATTACTTATGTTCATATCCACACACACACACACACACACACATACACACATACATACACACACCATCACCTTACCTATGTTCATATCTACACACACACACACACACACATCACCTTACTGATGTTCATATCCACACACACACACACACATATACACACACCATCACCTTACTTATGTTCATATCTACACACACACACACACACACACACACACACATCACCTTACTGATGTTCATATCCACACACACACACACACACACACACACACACACACACACACACACACACACATACATCACCTTACTGATGTTCATATCCACACACACACCTTTAACTTATGTATTTTGTACACACAATCCAACACATTTAATACCTTTTTGAGGTTTGCTACATCCATTTTTACATATAAGATATAAAGTCTTACTAAGGTAGGATGGTGGTTGACTTGCAGGAGGGTGCAGCAGCCCGAGGGTGTGGCTGAGGGGCTCATGGTGAAGGCACAGCTTGGAGTCTTCCTTGTAACAACTACAGTATTCACTTGTGTACCATGTCCCTGTGTCAGAATGGAGGCAGGTCGAGGTGAGCACTCCACCCACCAAAGGACCCTGAAGTCTGCTGGTGTACTATGCAGTGGCCTGTCCTGGCTGGCTGTGATGGCACCGACTCACTCTGGAGAAAAAACAACTCAATGAGATGCCTTTACTAATGGATAGTTAGTTAGTTAATGCAAAAAGGAGCAAGCAAGTGCCAGACATCTAAAGTGATATGGCGCTATGTTAATCTAAAAGGTAGACGGTATAGTAGAGGTGATGGTAAGGCAAATTATGGGGAAGGAAAGAACAATTAGTTATAGTCAAAGGATGAGATCAAATGAAGGATGTGTATTTGTTGTAGGAAGGAAATTATGTTAGCAGAAGTAATTTCTATGGGTTAGGTTGTGGAGACCATGGATATTCCAGTGGAGAATGGACATCATTGAATAATAAAAAAGTAGGAGTTGTACAAGGAAGGGCAGTATCTGGGAAGGAAGGATTTTGGATTGAGGAATAACGAGTTGTGATAATGGTAGGGATAGGAGTAATGGGATTAGGAAAGGCGGAGGGATCAGAAGTAGGAGTTATAGAAGTAAGGACAGTATCTGGGCAGGAGGGATTTTGGATTGAGGAATTATGTAATGGGGATTCACGAGACTCCAGGAGGTAAAGGATAGTCAAGAAGAGATTTTCTAGTACATGTAGCTGTGAGGGTGGGAGGTGAAGAGTGGGAAAGGGGTGATGGGGAAGGAGGAGAGGAAGATGGGAGAGGAGGAGGAGGGGGTATAGGAGTGGGAGGAAGGTTATTGGGTGGTTGATGAACTTCTGCTGAAACACAGATGGTGTTCTCGAAGGTGGTATGTGGTGCGGTAGAGGATGGAAAAGGGAGTGAGGTATCAATGAAAGGTTCTGCTATGAAGGCTTCAATGTCAGAGATGGTCTCACTAGGGGAAAAAGGGGATGAGAGAGTGGGAATAAAAATTTTCTTAGCCAGAGGCTGTAGGGAAAAAGTTTTAGTGATTGAAGATGGAGTAAAGTCAGTAGAATGTTTTGGAGAAGCACAGGAGTGATGCTTGGTGTTTGGTACTGGAGTACGATGAGGAAGGGAGGTAAGGTTTGAAGTTGAAGGACTAGAGGTTGGGGTATCTGGGTTTAGAAGAGAATAATTATTATTCACTGGCACTGAAGTAACTACAGGATGGGTGAGATAAGTGGCGGAGGTATTTGTGCTAGATGAAGGAACAAGAGGAGTGGGAGAGGAAGCGGTATGAGTGGAAGAAGAAGGATGGGATGTAGTAGGAGGAGAGTCAGTGTTAATCATCGTCTGTGGGGTGTTAATGGAGATGCGCTGAGAGAGAGGAACCTGTTGGAAGCCACAGAGTTGGGCTTTTTGTCTAGCTTCTTTGAGTGTTAGGTCATGTTTGAGGTGGAGGGCAGCAACCTCTGATTCAAATTTGTAAACAGAGCAGCCTCGGAAGAAGACATGTTCCTGCGTGCAGTTTGCACAGAAGCGTATTGTTGAAGGGCAGTTTATACGGGTATGGCCAGGTGAGGCACAGAGAGGGCAACGTGCAGTGGATCTACAGTATTTTGCTGGATGTCTGAATCTCCAGCAGTTTTGGCATTGACGTGGAGGAGGAATATAAGGTTTTACTTTATAGAAGGCTCCACCTATATATACCCTGTTTGGAAGATCTTGTCCTTTGAATACAATTCTTGCAACATTTACTGGATGTTTGCGTCAGCCACGAGGATTAATGGTAAAGCAGGACACATGATTGATATCATGTTCATCTGCAACCAGTTTCAGTAAGTTCAGGAGAACAGTCAGACCAAATGACGCCGTCTGGACAGATTTCATTGGGAATGAGAATGGTACCAGTAGGAGTATTGAGTTGAGTATCAGGGGACACAGGGAATGGTTTCCCATCAAGATCTTTTAGAGTGAGCATTGCTTCAGCATCGGATTCTGAGTCAACAATGACTAGGCGAGATTTGTCAGGTCGTGTGTGGAAGGTTACCCTTCCCACCTGTCTTGGATGCATTTCTGAAATTGGAAAGTGTTTTTTGAATATGGAGCATGAGCAGGGATATGGAAATATTTGTTCCATTGGCGAGGACCAAAGAGGATGGATAGATGGATAAAGGAAGGTGATTAATGGTAGTGGATGGGCGTGGGCATGGGTGAGAGGAGGCGGGAACAGTCTGAGTTATGGGAGAGGAAGAGGCCAGGGTGGAGAGTTGGTGTGTGGTTTTACTTTTTTGTGATATATATGGTTCAAAGTTGGTTATACTGGAGGAAGATACAGATGTAGAAGTAGGGGTTGGTGTTGGTGTTTGAGAAATAGTTAAAGGAGGAGGTGGATGAGATGAGGGAGTTGATAGGTGGGTGGTTAGAGGAGTTTTCAGAGCCGTGGTCAGAGGTGTGTCCTTGTCAAAGCCAGGGAAGTCCGGAGGATGAATTTTTTGAGATGCATTCCCCAGTGCATCTGTTAGATTTAAATTTTCATAATTGGCCATGGTGAGCTGAGTTTAAGTGGGGAATATAACTGGTCTGCTCCCCATAACCCCCATGGAGAGTAAGGGCAATGAAAAAGGGAGGGTATATCGTGCCCATGGCACCCTCAGGCCGTTCATGACTGAACTTGTTGTTAGCCTTTCATCCTCTCAGCACCGCTCTTACACTTTTGGAAAGAAGCGGATAGTAAGAGGCTAACAAGAAAAGATAGATGAAACAAGGGGAAGCAAAGCTAGAAAAAAAGGCCAAGTGAAAATTGGTTGGACCAGAGACTGAAGTCCGAGGCATCACAGCATCAGACCTTAATCTGTGGTCCCTAAACCCCTCCACAACGGCAATGGGCTTGGAAACGGAGGGGATATTAATGAATAAAAAACAGTTCAATTGATTAAAGTACAAGGTTTTGTCATGTACTCTTTTTCAAAAGGTTGTGTTTTGAATGTCGTTATCAACCTGACTGTGTCTCTAATGTTTGTTTGTTCCTTGGAGTTCACTTAAAGAATGACTTTTCAAAAAGAATCACCATTTGTTTCTGTCTATACAGCTCATCACTTTGTCCTCCCACACAAATATTCCTTCTATCAAGTGGTCTTAATAGTCTATCCTTCCATTTTACACGGCACCATCCTTTCACTCCCACAGCATCTAGGCGGTGGTCTAGTGGCTAGCGTGCCAGTAGACTAACTCAGAGTCCCAAGTTTGAGTCCTGTGACAAACTGGCCACTTTTCTTTGGAAAAACCGCCGAGTGGCCAAAGATCACCCACATGCTGTCAACAATATCCTCAACTGGGACTGCAACGTTATATGCAACGAGGAGCTTCCGCGAGCAGCGGCAGCATGAGCCTATCAACAAGAAATGAGGCATCACTTAAAAAATCTAACCTGCACTACTAATGGGCGGAGGCCGACCATTCAATACCTCCATCAAGCCTATCGGTGCCACAGGCTCAAGACATTAAAATTCTTCTATAAAGTTATCATTTCACTCATTCCTTCTCCCCAGTTAATTAAAACTATCTCAGAACACTCACCTTCACTTCACTACTCAACAGCGGATGAAAGTTGAAAGCAATGATGGCGGGTAACGATCTATTTCATAAAGGTAGGATTGTAATTACTAATCTATCTATCTATAGTTTGTGATGCCTCGTTCCCTGTGGAAGACGGCAGAAGTCTCCACCTCTCCCTATCCAAACACTAACACTCCTACTTACTGCTTACTGCTGCTAAGATTTGCTAGTCTTAGTCTCACAACCTCTCACCAAAGATCACATTACCTACAAGTGACACTACAATTACTATGTCTTCATCCAATACATTTTCAATAGATTTCCTCTCCCATGATGTGTATTATCTAATGAGTAAGAATTGGTCTCTACACACTAATATTAGATGACACAAGATATCTTAGAAAACAGATCCATAAACTGTGGAATTTTCAGGAGCTAAAATCTCTTGTTATCTTTGGCAGTGAATTCAGTTAATGAAGAAATTCTTAAAACAAATGTTGAAGGTTTTGAGAATAGAGACAAACATTTTAATAACATGACTGACCTGCGCCAGTTTGTTAGTGTGTTGTGATGGTGAAGAGACTTGGGAGGGTGAGGGTGAGAACAGAGCACCTTGCCACACCTCTGAAAGGCACAGGTAAAGATGAGGGGGGAAGATGTTTGCTCAACTCTACTTTGATGAAATACTCATTATTTACATTTGCATCAACATGTGTAGTAAAGATTCCATCCCATCCCAGGACAACTGTGATGTGTAGATTATCATAGTTAACCTTCACCAGTGTTTCCCAGGGACTTGGGTATAAACTATAATGTTTGAGTTCATTCAAGATATTATAGAAATCAATGGAGTGTTTGAAGGAGGTTTTAACATCAGTGACTTAGTTGTACATAATTCCATCATACAAACAAGCTATTGAAGATGCTACCAAGCTGTTAGTACTCTAATTAACAGCACACTAATGTTGGGTTTGATCCCCATGATGGGTGAAGTCAAGTTTCAAATCCTTCCACCCATCTTTTCTATCCATCACAATTTGTAATGTGATGGATCCTCAAGTACTGACAAAACAGAGTTATTCTGCATTAAACACATTAAAAAGGTTGGAGGAATCCCGCCCGGCCCTGCCCTGCCCTGCCATGCCGTGCCCTGCCGTGCCATGTCCTGCCCTGCCCTGCCCTGCCCTGCACTTAGTATTTTGTTGCGCTGCAGTTCACCTTCTACCTCCATGTAATCAGCTAATGAGGACACGTTGGCCAGCAGCTTCCCCTCAGACTTGTCAGAACTGAGGTCACGGGTTGGTGCAGGTGTCCACAGACCCCCAACATCCACCCAGGTGGTAAGGGACAACTCAACGCCACCAACTCAACACCGCCGACTCAACGCCGGTGTTGGAAGAAGTACCTCACTCCAATGAGATCCTCCCGGGGAGGAACTACTTGCGGCCTCTGCAAGTATATATATATATATATATATATATATAGTTTGATGATGAATAATAGTACAAGTGTTGTAACGAACATCTTTATTTTCAAACGTTTTGGAGTATCATTTCTCCATCTTCAGTGAATCTATAAGAAGATCATATAAATAATGTATTAAATCTAAAACATGATAAGGAAATATGTATAAATATATATATATATATATATATATATATATATATATATATATATATATATATATATATATATATATATATATATATATATATTAAGAAATTGTAAAGGAAATAAAAGCTATAAAGTATTAAAAACTATTTGGGTATAAAAACGGGCATATATACTAAATTAGTTATACGATAATGTTATTAAAATGTATCTACCAAAATGTAAAATGGGTGATAAATTTAAAATGGTTATAATGTGAAATTATGTGGAAGGGGAGAACAATCATACCTAGTTAAAATTATTGTGTGAATAGTTGGGAAGCAGAACTCGAACCATTGAGATTAGGTTTCAGTTTGCGGATGTGAAGTGATTCAGCGGTGAGGAGGTCAGTGGAATTATTGTGGGAGGTTAGTAACTGGAAGTCTGTGATAGAGAAAGGATGGTCATTGTGGTGAGAGTGGTCTCTGATTGCGGAGAAGGATGGATTAGCTATCCATTTACCCGTCCGTGTGGATTTTCCTTGGTGCCCACGAACTCTGTGAAGCAACCAACATGAGGTCGAGCCCACGTATCTAGCGTTGCAGCTAGAACAGTTGAACAGGTATACCACATTAGAACGAAGGTAAGTGGGTAGAGATCTAGTTTGTTTGAGAAAATTACCTATAGTGTTTTTATTGGTGAAAACTATTCTAAAGTCAATCTGGGGATAACAATTCTGGAGCAGTTTTGATAATGAATTTCTTATGTCATAACTGAAGTGATCATGGTAGGGGAATTTGATGTATTTACGTTCCTTTTTGGCAGAAATTATTGGTGGAGGTGGGTTTATCTTTGAACTTAAGAAATTATTTAGTTGTTTTTCGTAAATGTGTTTAGGGAACTGATTGTTTTGAAAGTATTTTCCTAGAAATGAAGCTTCGTTATGAA
Source organism: Metacarcinus magister (assembly GCA_029783475.1). Classification (NCBI taxonomy): domain Eukaryota; kingdom Metazoa; phylum Arthropoda; class Malacostraca; order Decapoda; family Cancridae; genus Metacarcinus; species Metacarcinus magister. Next base: position 161,860 of record JAPQNM010000015.1, on the reverse strand, counting down.
AAGCGAGCCAAGTGGAAGTGGTGGAATATGCTCTGTGGAGAAGTGTCTTAATACTATTAATTTTGTAGATGTAAGGGATATAACTGCGAAAGTTAATGCCTAGGCCGGTAAAGGTAGGTTTACGATAGACTCCAGTGGAAAGGTTGGTAAAGTGATTGGTAATTGAAACATCTAAAAATGGTAATTGATTGTCCTTTTCCACTTCATATGTGAATCTAATATTTGGATGCTGAGTATTAAGATAATTAGAGAACTTTTGTATATGGGAAGGATCTTTAAAAATCAAAAACGTGTCGTCCACGTATCTGCGATAAAAAATAGGTTTAAAATCAAGGGGGCACAGGTCTAGCCATGTTTTTTCATGGTAACATAAAAATGCGTTAGCATAAGAGAGGCCGAGTGGGGAACCCATTGCTACGCCGTCAATTTGAGTATATAGTTTATCTTTAAATGTGAATAAAGAAGAGCAAGTGGCAATATCCAATAGAGAAGCAAAGGCTTGTTTGTTAAGTCCGGCGGAAGAAATCGAGGAACAATCGAGGACAATAGTAGTGATTCCTCGATTTCTTCCGCCGGACTTAACAAACAAGCCTTTGCTTCTCTATTGGATATTGCCACTTGCTCTTCTTTATTCTCTTATAGATTCACTGAAGATGGAGAAATGATACTCCGAAACGTTTGAAAATAAAGATGTTCGTTACAACACTGGTACTATTATTCATCATCAAATTAAGATTCCCAAGAGGATTACCCATCACCCAGATATATATATATATATATATATATATATATATATATATATATATATATATATATATATATATATATATATATATATATATTACCTCTTTCTGATAATATATATGTTGTGTTTCCTCACATGCCTCATCTTCTCAAGTCTAATATTAAGGCAATTATATTGTTTATTTAATTTATTTTTACTTTAGTGTGGGCCACAAAGCATCTGCGCATGCGCAGTGTGTGATTCTGCAACTAATGTAGGTAGGGAGGATTTTCTTGCCACATCGGCGTTGAGTCGGCGGTGATGAGTCGTCCTGCACCGCCACCCACGGGCCGCCCACCTTCCTAGGGTCCATGTCTGACAAAACATATCATATCAACAAAACACATTTGAAACAAAATTGATCTCAATAAAATATCTTCATGATAACAGCTTACTTTTATGATAGATGAAAAGCCAGGAATTGAGGATAGGAGAAGGTAAAAGTGGAGTAGGATATGAACAAAAGTGGAAATTAGTTCAAAAATCATACATGCTTTGAAGAGGACAGCAATAAGTATCAGGTATTCCCATATTTAACAAGTTCAAAATGAATAATCAATACAAATGGCGTGTGAGCAAGACGTATTGAGGAAAGCAACACTCACCTTGAGGGAGGGAAGAATGGGTGAGGCTGTGGCCAAAATATTAAGCAGCCAGCGTGCATCCCACCAACACCACCATCATGGTCACGACCATGCCTGCACCACGCCTGCCACCACCAGGAACCACTAGTCTGGAATCCAAGGGCCAGAAATGTGCAACTTGACACTTTTGATGTGACACACCTGCTGTAAAATGTTTGGTACTTGGATCATGTTTGTGGTGGTGTAGGACACCAGAAAAGTGACTTTGGCAAGTTGGAGCGGATTGCACAACTACTCCAGGGACAATTTTTTTTAACTTCATCCGGCAAATCCCAATATAAAAAAAAGACTAGGGGTACGGGGAATGCAAATCCCTGTATCTCTTGAACCCTTCATCTCACAATAACAAACAACCACTCATTCTCTTTGTTAGTATGTCAGCTTTCAAATGATGTACGTATAACAAAATTTGATTGGATGACCTCTGGGGTCAGGGGAGGTCAAAAGGTCACAGAAAGTAGATCATGCTGCAAATTTAGGCCTTACATTAAGCAAATTATAATTTTGCTGCTTCATAGTGTTATGATAAAGCAATCCTTGATATTACTGTGTTCTTTACATCCCTCTGATGTTTTTGGGAAAGGACGGTTAGGATTGAAAAACATTCTACCTCTTTATTTTGGATGTATTTAGGGGCTAATTTTTTCAGAAATACCAAACATTTTGTTCACGTAAAATTAATGTTACCATATCCTAATAATGTTTTCTCCTTTTCTTACAAAGGTTTGGCCCTCATATTAAAGAATGGAGCCTGTAATAACAGTGAAAGTTAAAGGAAAAAGGACCTTTTCAACCGAAAATGACTTCAAAATGTTTGGTCTGCTAAACAGTATGTGATGACAAGGGGTCCCTGTGTAAGTTAACCAAAAGAGGTCTGCAAACATTTAAGAATGCTGTTGAAATCAGGAAAGATGAGATACATCAAAGACAGTGTGGTGACCTTCAGCACGCAGATAAATTCCTGTCAAAAAATCCTCTGTGCCATGAATAGTGTCGAAGTGGCCCCCCAAAAAAGGCCCCTTCATGATGTAATTTCTGCTAAACGGGCAAAGGATGAGCAAGCTTGAGGGGAAACTTCAAAGGGAGCCAGTAAATGAGACAGAAGTTCCATGGATTTCAAAAAAATGAAAAAAATTTGTGTTTTCTGTGTGAAAAGGAACGTGATTCGAAAGGAGACAGAACATTGATGGTAGTTAGTACAATACAAAAATTAATTCATAAAAAGGCAAAGGAACTTAATAACAAGGATACTTTATTCAAAATGGATGGTTTTGGTGACCAGTGCCTAGACTTAAGTGCAAATTATTTCCGCTTTCATGTGAGGTGTATGAACAAGTTTATGAGTGAACGTAGCAAAACTGAAACTAAAAGTCAAGACCCAAGTTTGCATGATCAGGCGTTTCAAACACTCCTGTCTGAAGTTACATCAGGACTTATGATTGACAGGCATGTATATTATATTCATCAACTTTCCAAACAGTATAATGGAATTCTGAAGCAGCATGGTAATACTGCACAGCGGCATTATAGAACAGATAGGTTTGATAATTTTGGTTCCGACATTGAGCTCATTACTTTGAGCAATGGAACTCTAATTTGTTCCTCTTCTTTGACCACCAAGGAACTTTGTGATGAGGTTGTGGAGCTCAAGGCTCAAGTTGACGAATGCCAACTTTTCCCAGAAGATCTTTATGATGGTGACAATTTGAATACAAATGTATCAGATATTGCAAAGCAATTGCAGATGGAAATAAAACAGGCTGCAAAAAGAGTGCCTCAAGTTCAGGGAACTGCAATTAAGATTTCTTACAAAGAGACATCTAATCAAGTTCCTATAGATTTGTATAATCATTTGGCATGGTTGATAACAAACTGCAATGGAACTACAGATGAAGGAGGAAAGGTTCAGATTTCTGAAGACGAAAATGAGAAAGTTCTGAACTTAGTGCAGGATGTTATGGAATACCTAAGTAACCAGCCACTCCCAAAACACATTGGAGTTGGTCTTCATATTCTTAAACAAGCGCAGAGCAAAAACCTAATAACAATGATGAACATGTTTGGAAATGGGATTAGTTATGCCACCACTCAGCAATTCCTCACAACAGTGGCAAATTATATTTTTGAGATAGAAGAGAGGGAAGAAATATTCATCCCAACTAACGTTATTCCTGGGCATTTTATGCAGTATGCACTAGACAATTTAAATTTTCATTCTGACACAGAGGATGGTGGCAGCCTTGATGCCACTACCAATATCATTTATCAGAACCGAGAAAGACCTGTAATTGGGCAAGCTGGAATGGTTCCAGTAAAAAAAACAAGACAATTGACTATCAATGCGCCAGAAAAGTGTGTGCCTGTAAACAGTAATCTTGCGCTGAAGGACAGAAAACAAGCCAGATCATTGCATGGTATTGAAACCTGTCAGGGTGATGACAATGAAAGTGGCACTCTGGCTGATGAAAACATTGTTTGGTTTCTTTTACGGATGTTTCCAACTCAAATGATGACCAGTGTAGAAGATAGCTTGTCTGTTTCTTCTCCAACTTGGAACAGTTTCTTCGAACTTAATGCTGGGCAAGAAGTGCCAAAAACAACAATTGGTTATGGCCCACTGTATCCCAAAACTCCCATGCCAGTGAACCTTAAGCTTGGGCAGTCAAAAACGATCATCACTTGTGACCAAGCAATCTATGATATAATAAAGAGCTTGGTAGTAAAAGAACTTAAAAAATACAAGGATATCATAGTACGCTTGGGAGGTTTCCACATTGCACAAAACTTTCTGGGCTCCATCAGGTTTTTCATGAAGGAGAGTGGCATTGAAGACCTACTGGTTTCAAGTGACACCTGTGGGAGAGGCACAACTAACAAAGTAATAGGTGGAAAGGACTATTACAACATGGTTCGGTACCATTCATGGGTGTGTGAAGCAATGTTCAAGTGGGAGTCCTTTGAGAGATGGCTGGCCATAAAAAAGGATGTTGAAGCCCTTTCTGTAGTGTCGTCAGCATTGGAAAATCTGAGAAATGTGTTTCATATGAAAGACAAAAAGTTTCGAAAATTGTGGATGAAGTCTTGAGACATCTATCAACACTAGAAAACCTTTGGAGGGAATGTGAGCGCACACTGGGCATGACAGCAAGATTATGGAACATGTATATCGAAATGGTACTCATACTCAAGTGATACATCCATGCCGAGAGGGTTTGCTTGTGGAAGCAGCATTTGCAAGAGGTCCAAAACATGTTGCCATACACTGTATCCTCAGGTCACAGTAAATACATGTCTTGCCTGCCAATATATTTGAATGACATGAAGAATCTCCTTCAGTCAGCACCAGAAGTGCACCAGGCATTTGAGGCAGGGAACTTTAGTGTCCATGTAGCTGAGGGAGAATTCAATGGAGTTAGGACTGATTTATACTATACTAAAGAAGGCAAGACTAATCTGTTCAAAGGAATAACCCAGGACGAGAAGTATATCAAAACATTGCCATCTTTTACTTCTGTATCAGAGTCTGTGGACTGTCCACAGTCAGACTATCATGACAAAATGACCAAAGACGACATAGGCAAAGTAATGAAGATCAAGTTGACGGTAACAGAAAAAATGAGAGACCCATTTTCTGATGCTAGTGGAACGGACTGATAAGCTAATCAATATTTCTACAGGAGAAACACTTATCTCACCGGAACTGTTAGAAGCAAAGCAACGTGGGGTAGAGTGAATAAAACTTGCCTGTTCTACCAATGCTGACAAAATTGGTGTGCCCAAGATAACAACATTTGCATCACAGCAGAAAAAAGGAAAGAAGAAACAAGACAAAGTCAAACAAGTAATATCTGAGGAAAGTGGAGTTACAATGACTCTTTGTTTGACACAGGATCAAAGTGATGAAGCAAGGCTTGATGCGTTCAGTTATGAATGGCTGCAATTCCCCTTTACACTTAACTGATACCTTGCTTAATTGGTATGTCTTGTCAGGCTGAGAATCAATCACCTGTCCATTCTGACGGGGTAAAAAGAGGGCAGCAACAGTTGCACTACAACATGTAGGCAAAATGCAAGCATTTTCGAGTTTTGTCCTCACTGATTCAGCCAATAATGGTGAGTTGACCAGTGAAGCTCGCAGCTTTTTTTTGTGATCTTTATGGCAGAGCAAACTATACATCCTTAGATAAACTCCGCTCTCATTTATTTGCTTGTAGCAAAAGGGATCTGCGACCTCTGCCTCCAACTGAAGATGCGTTTCACTGTCACCTTCTAAGGTCTCTTTGACAAATCAGTCTATACAAACAGGCCACACTTGCCCACCCAGTCCTTCTTCCACCTGATAAATATGGTTGGTTTGTGAAAGATGACAAGTTGCTTCCAATCATGAAGAAAAAGTCTTCAAAACCTGCCATTGTTATTTTAACACTAATCTCCTCGAGCATTCATCCCATCAACTAACTAACCACTTTTTAAATTCTATGCAAACATTAAGTTACTTCCCCCACATATCTCGTCCTACTAGATTTCCTGATAATCCTAATTTAGGTCAACCCTCACTCCTCGACCACATTTGGACAAACTTCACTCTACTATCTACCTCGGGAATCATCCATTACCAATTATCTGACCACCTCCACACTTGCCTACATATTGCATTAATGTCTCATCCTTGTACTAAGGATACAATTGTCTACAGAACCTTTAACAGACTTCAACATAACTTATTTTCCACTAATTTATCTGTAATTAACTGGAATGCTTTAATTAATTCTGATGACAAATGTAAACTTCAACAATTTTATGGAAACACTTAATAAGCTATATGACAAACATTTCCCTAACAAGTCTGTTAAAGTAACTAAATTTGTGACTGCCAAACGGCTGTCTAATCCCATGGTTAACATCAGAAATACTAAACTCTATTATATATAAAAGTAAATTATTTAAGATGTACAAATTAGGAACTGTCAATCACAACACTTACAAGTTATACAGAAACAATCTTACACAATTAATTAGAACAGCAAAGTATGATTACTACATTAATATTTTCAGTAACTTTAAAAACAATACTAAGGAAATATAGCAAATCATTAATGAATTAGCAGGTCACCATCAACCCAAAACAATGATACCCACTTGATCTGATAAAGGTGCCTCACTTACCAAGCCTGAACAAATAACTGAAGCTATTCATGAACATTTCAGTGAAGTTACAACCAGACTCAATGTTGCACTTCCCAATGCTAGTACAAATGCCACTGAATATCTTCATGGAAATTATCAAAACTCTATGATTGTCCCTCCAGTCAATTCTACTGACGTGATTAATGTTATCAAGACTCAAAAATAAAAAATAAAATGTTAATGAAATCTCCGTCAACATACTTCAACGTAATACCAAGGAAACTGCTTACCCCATTGCATTGCTTTTTAATCAATCAATTTCCACTGGTAAATTTCCCTCTAATTTAAAAACTGCAAATATTACGCCTGTACACAAGTCTGGCCCAAAAAGTGAGCTAAACAATTATCGCCCCATTTCCACCCTGACTCTTTTCTCCAAAACATTTGAATTACTAATGAAGAATAAATTAGTGGCATACCTTGATAACAAGAACATTTTGAATAGATGCCAGTATGGCTTTAGGTCTGGTTCTAGCACTTATGATGCCATCAATGTGTTTTCCTCTCACCTCTATTCATCCCTTAACAGTACACTATCAGTCCTATCCATCTTTGTTGATTTTTCCAAAGCCTTTGATATTGTTAACCACATGATTCTCCTTGACAAATTATATTTTTATGGTATACGTAGACCTTTGCACTCCTGGTTCCAAGACTACCTAACAAACAGATCTCAATGCACAATATATGATGATCATAAGTCTTCCACACAAAATATTTTCACCGGTGTCCCACAAGAGAGTGTTCTAGGGCCTATTTTGTTCATTATATATATCAACGATATTACTAATATATTCACCTCTGTCAACACCATCCTCTATGCAGATGACATGACCTTGTATTTCACAAACTCTAATATTGAAACACTATTCCCACAAGCTTATCAAGACCTCTTATTGATTGTTATCTAATAATATTCCCATTTCTCTTCAGTCTTATCTAACATCATCTTCCTTCCTCCAGTTCCTTAATGAATAACCAATCTACTTTTTTCCATTCACTATAAATATAACTTCTTTTTTTATTTAATATTATATTTTGTATCTGATTTAATTTATTTTTCAAATTTTTTTTTTCTTTCTTTATTTTGGTTTCATCTTTATTATTATATATTGATTATGCTTAGTTTCTTTTATTGTATATTTTGCTTCTAGTATATATTCTAGTTAGTGTTTAGTGTTATGTAATTTGTATATTTATTATTTCATTGACATTACTGAATTATTATTATTATTATTATCATTATTATTATTATTATTATTATTATTATTATTATTATTTTCAACTTTGTATTCACTTTTGCCTGAAAAGTTTATGCTTATATAAAGACCTAAATTAATCCAAACATAAAACTTAAGTAACTACAATGTATTGGCCATTAATAAAATGTTTAAAATGTTTAAAATGTTTGGAGCAGCGGGGTGGTGTTGTGGTGTTGTGTTGTAGTGTTGTGTTGTGGTGGTGTGGTGTGGTGTGGTGTTGTGGTGGTGTGTGGTGTTGTGGTGTGGTGTGGTGTTGTGGTGTGGTGTGGTGTGGTGTGGTGTTGTGGTGTTGTGGTGGTGTTGTGTTGTGTTATGGTGTTGTGTTGTGGTGTTGTGGTGGTGTGGTTGTGTGGTGGTGGTGTGGTGGTGTGGTGGTGGTGGTGTGATGGTGGTGTGGTGGTGTGGTGGTGGTGGTGGTGGTGGTGTGGTGGTGGTGGTGGTGTGGTGGTGGTGTGGTGGTGGTGTGGTGTTGTGTTGTGGTGGTGTGGTGTGGTGGTGTGGTGGTGGTGTGGTGGTGGTGTGGTGGTGGTGTGGTGGTGTGGTGGTGGTGTGGTGGTGTGGTGGTGGTGGTGTGGTGGTGGTGTGGTGGTGGTGTGGTGGTGGTGGTGTGGTGGTGGTGGTGGTGTGGTGGTGGTGGTGGTGTGGTGGTGGTGGTGGTGTGGTGGTGGTGGTGGTGTGGTGGTGGTGTGTGGTGTGGTGGTGGTGGTGGTGTAGTGGTGGTGGTGGTGGTGGTGGTGGTGTGGTGGTGGTGGTGGTGGTGGTGGTGGTGGTGGTGTGGTGGTGGTGGTGTGGTGGTGGTGTGGTGGTGGTGGTGTGGTGGTGTGGTGGTGTGGTGTTGGCAAGTCTTCATTCCCTTCCTCTGTCCAGGTTTTGTTTCAGGATTTAATGTTCCTCCTTGCTTCGTTTTGTGAAAAATTGTAAAACTACTGCTCATGTAACCTGACAGGACCATATTGGATGCCTTTGTACACGACTTAAACTTATGTTCGGTTTGTTCAACTCAAATACATATTTACACTACTTGTAAGTATTTATAAAAGTCAAATTTAAAAGAAACACACACACAAACTAGACCCAGATTTCCCTGTGAAATACTATTTGAGAATATTGATGTTGCAAAGAGCACTGGAGTGTTGCATGAGATGAGCTGCAACATTTTCACCACCAGCACCTCCTTACCTACAAGAATGTGTTCAATAGTGTGTTCCATGAGGGAAGTTTGGTCACCTCCTCCACTGTCCTCTCCATGGTGGGAGGTGGAGGACGGACTCTTTCTGCTCCAAGGTGTGGGTGGTGGGGATGGTGTGGGTGGTGGAGGTGGGTTGGTGGGTGTGATGTATGAGTCTGAAGTTGTTGTATCCGAGGATGTATAAAGCCAGTGCTGTGCTCACAGCCAAGCACATAGATGCCCTCAATGTGCTCTGACCAGTGGATCTGTAAGGCACAACACACACTATATACCAATGGAAAAAGAAGAGAAAGATTTGGGAGTGGTAATACAGGACAACTTATCACCACAGAAACATTTACATAAAACATTTGGTGACATACGAATGGCTTTTCACTTCCTAAATAAAGATATGATGACAAAAAATTATAACTTCAATGATTAGACCAAAACTGGAATATGCAGAAGTAATATAGTTCTCACAAGAAATTGCATGCGTTGAAATTACAAAGAATACAGAGAATAGCAACTAAGATGGTGTAAGAAGAGAAAGATGTAATATACGAGGAAAGATTAATAGAAATGCATCTAACAACACTAAAAGAAAGAAGAGAAAGAGGAGACTTAATTACAATACATAAATCCTCATATGTTAGGTCTTCCAAATCTGAAACCATGTGTGTGTGTGTGTGTGTGTGTGTGTGTGTGTGTGTGTGTGTGTGTGTTGGTTGTGGTGGTTGGGGTGGAGGAGGATGGGAAGCCCTGTTCTAGTGTGATTGTGAGAAGGGCAGCTCGTGCCTCCACCTCCTCCACACCCACCATTCCAACAGAGACGATTCCTTGTGCCATGCCGCCACCCACCACTCACACAGGCATCACCACACCGCCTACCTGTGCCAACACCAATCCTAACGTGATTCATAGGAGCGGAGGAGAGGGTGAGGGTGGGAGGCAGAAGAAGTGAAGGAGAATTCAAAACCAAATGTTATCAAGTAAATGAGAGAGGGAATGGTGGGGAGGGTTAAGAAATAGTCAGATTAGAACTGAACTGATCATATGAGGGAAGGAAGAAGGGAGGGAAGGTTTGAGAACCAATCCAATACAGATAAACAATTACACACTGAGTACTACAGGAGAAAAGACAAATCTACCTACTCATATCCCCTTTCCCTTTTGCAATCAAAACAACAAAACTTCTTATGAGCCTTCCCCTTCACTACACTGATGGGGACAAGGTGAGGCTATGATCAACTGAACGGCAGGACCGGCACACACACACACCTCATTGGCAGCCATGCACACCTACCTCAACAACTATTAAAACAACTATAACATGGACGGGTTTTGTTTCTTAGAAGTGGATCTTGTCTGTCTTTCTCTATCTATTTTGGTGCATTAAGAAAGGAGAGAACACATTTAATTTTCTAAGTCAATAATGAATATTAATATTTTACAATCACACTCATTGGATATTTACATTCCTAGTCTGTCAGTCTAACCATATGTATGTATGTGTTCCTTTTATAGCCAATAATTTTTCTTGTTTCTATCCTTTTTTTTTCTCCCTTTTATCCTGTGACTGCCCTTGGTCCTGCCTCTCCACCACCATCTGTCCTGCCGCCCATGGTTCTCCTTCACCCAGAAGATGATGGGTGTGGGTGTGGCCGTGATGGGGCACCCAATCTGACGCACATGTGACAGTGTGATGATGGCAATGCAAGGTCACACTCCACCCTCTGCCCGCGGCCTTTCTGCAACACAATTATCATATGCAATGACATCAATATTATCCACTTAAACACACTTACCACAAGGGATACAACTAAATAAATTCATATACTTCACACAATTTTATGAAACCATATGAATATATGTGAATGTATGTACCTCAGTGGTGCAGTGGTTAGCACGTCTGACTACGAATCCACTGGCCCGAGTTCGATCCCAGACGAAGGCAGGTGGCACACAGCTCATCTAACTGTTCATCCTCACAAACGGGTTGGTAGATAAATGGGTACTTAGGGTAACCTGGGCAAGGTACACTATGGCAAATCAGATGTCACAGTGGTCCTGTGTCCCGGGATAACAGATTAATTTCCACCACAGGCTCAAAAGGACAATGTGACGGGAGATGAACACACGCACATACACACAACTATTGCATGTGTCAACACTTTATCTTATAATTTTATATGAACATACACATACAAAGTTTTTGGGGAGTATCATGGAACCATGGTTTCCAAGACCAGTGGCTGCAGACTATGTTTAAGCTGCTCACTCACTTGGACAGGTAATTCAATAAATATTTCACCCCTAATGGCTTCTCATTCTTCCCTCTCTTTGCTTTCATTTTCTCTAATTTTATCATAGCGATTTTTCAAATGAAATAAACGATTAATAAAAAAAAAAGAGGTCCAGTATGCCAAAAGCTGCCCTTCAAACACACACACAAACACACACACACACACACACACAACATACCCACCACCAGTAGTGAGGTGTTGGCCGCATGGGTGGTGAGTGCCTGCTGAGTTGGTAGCCTCTCACACACACACACACACACACATACACACCACTCTGTAGTGATGTGATGGTGAGGCTCCAGTCCCTTCCCATTGCAGCACAACACACAGGCTCCAGTCCCTCCCCATTGCAGCACAACACACAGGCTCCAGTCCCTCCCCATTGCAGCACAACACACAGGCTCCAGTCCCTCCCCATTGCAGCACAACACACAGGCTCCAGTCCCTCCCCATTGCAGCACAACACACAGGCTCTAGTATCTTAAATCCTCAATGTGTACGTGTGTGTGTGTGTGTGTGTGCCCTCGTCTCCTGTATAAATCTACGTGGAAGCTGTTTCTCTCTATGGAAGTTAGGTGCAGCTACAGCGTGTGTCTCTACCTTTACCTCTCTCCCACTGAATCACACTCTTCTTCTCCCCTCAATATATTCACTACTACTACTACTATTCTTATAACATGACACCAAAACAATTAATGTTACTATTACTACTACTGCTGGTTTACAATTACATACAACTACTATAACTACAACTATTACTTCTACTGTTACTATTACTACTACAACTATTCTTATTACATGACAGCAAAACAATTAGTACAGTGGAACCGTGGTTTTCGTGATTAATCTGTTAAAAAAAGTCTGACGAAAACCAAATCGCACGAAAACTGAAGCAATATTTCCCATAAGAAATAATGTAAATCCAATTAATCCGTTCCAGACACCCAAAAATAATAAAAAATACATTTTATAGAGAATAACTATAGTTTTACATACAGAAAACAATGATAACTTAGTATAAATCACTAATCAAATGGACAAATGAACATTTAACATCACTTTTACCTTTATTGAAGACTTGTTGCCTTACCACACTGTGTATGCCAGTTTGCTTCTTGAATTTGTTGAGCCAGCCTCTGCTGGCCTTAAATTCACTAACAGCAGCACTCGTTTCAGACATTTTCTTTGCGAGATCCGCATGCAACAGACTTACCTTTTCACAAATTATTGCCTCCAAAACACTATCTCTCGCTTACTGTTGTTCATTGATCCACACCAACAACAACTTCTCAACATCTTTGATTGTTTGCGTTCTCTGTTTCGTAAGCACATCTACCCCTTTCACAACATTAGCTTCCTTGATTTCTTTTTTCTTCGCCAGGATGGAACTGATCGTTGATGTGAACTTCCCGTACATCCTGCGAGATCGGCCATGCGTACGCCACTTTCGTACTTTGCTACGAGTTCTTTCTTGAATTTTATCATGTTTCTCGCCTGCTTTATCAAAGGCCCCATGATGGTTTATTTAGCTGTCCCACTCAATAAACAAGCACAAAAAACAATGGATTATTAGGAAATGTTTCGGATGAACGCACGGGGTGATGCTCACTCAATGAGAAACAAAGGCAGACTGAGTCACGAACGCATGGATTGCTTTTTGTGGGCGCTCGATTCCGGGTAAATGAGTGGCCGAGTCACGTGGGCAGGCAGACGAGTTTGTTACGGACTATTTTCAACTGTACGAAAACCAAGCGGATGTACGAAAACTGGGACAAAATTTTGATGAAAAATTCGTCGAAAAACCGAATCGAACAAAAACTGGGGCATACGAAAACCGAAGTTTGACTGTAATGTTACTATTACTTCTACTGCTGGAGTACAATTACATACTGCTACTAAAACTACTACAACTATTACTTCTACTGTTACTATTACTACTACTACTACTACTACTATTACCATCCATCAACTACTCACCAAAAACAGTCAACTTGGCCACCTCAGACACCATCCTGCTGGTACCTGCAGCACAAAGAGTAAGAAATTGTGAAATAAAAATATGTAATAATACAATACAACCTAACTCATTAAATTATCTAGGTATAAACTTGATGATTAATTAAACTGGAACGTTAATAAAAATCATGTCAATAGTAAACTAACAAAATCACTTGGAATACTATGCAAAATAAAATACCTGTTAACTACCGACACACTATTATTATTACTCTTATACTACAAAGAAGAAGTGTTTGCAAGGTTTTACTAACCTAACCTAACTTATACGGAGGAATGTTTTTTTTTTTTCCATTCTTTACCTGTGGTGCCGGTAGGCTCAATGGAGGCCTTAGATGGTCAGCCTCCGCCCGTTAGTAGCGCGGGTTAGATTTTTTAAGTGACGCCTCGTTTCATATAGAGATGCTCATGCTGCCAGGAAAAGCTTCTCGCGCATATAACATTGCAGTCCCATCAAGGACCTAACCTATATGAAGGAGTGTTTGCAAGGCTTTACAAAGGAATGTTTGCTAGGCTTTACTAACCAATACTAACCTATACAAAGGAGTGTTTGCAAGGCTTTACTAACCAATACTAACCTATACAAAGGAGTGTTTGCAAGGCTTAACTGAAGGTAAGTATTTTTTCCCCTCTCAATATATTTATCTTGGCCAGTTTTTCCCCAAAGAAAGATGAAAGATTATTGAATTCGAGAGGCAAATCAAAACAACAATTCCATTTTCTTTTGATGCGGATGTCAATAATAATAATAATAATAATAATAAAAAAAAATAATAAAAAATAAAAATACACAACAAAAAAATTTAGAAAAAAAACCCTTATAATAAATACGAGAATATATGCATAGTGTGTTGTGATGCATTTAAAAGGAAGTGTTTGTCATGTTTACATAGTTACAACATCTGTTCTTGTATGAAAAGATAAATAATTAAATAAATAAAAAATAAAAATACAAAACAAAAAAAATAGAACATAATAATTTAGCCTTCACCTTACATAGATTCTATACTTAATGTTTCGTGATTCTTGTTTTGTTACATAAATAAGATAACGATCCAGGAAATACAATATATAAGAAATAGTAAACACAGCTGTCAAGTATCACTCTAGAAAGGAAGAGGAAGAGGAAGAGGAAGAGGAGAGAGAGAGAGAGAGAGAGGAGAGAGAGAGAGAGAGAGAGAGAGAGAGAGAGAGAGAGAGAGAGAGAATTTTTTTTTTCTCACAAATAGTCAATTGTTATTTACTTGAGGTGTTTGCCCACTTTTGCTTGAGTCTACTTCATGTTAGTAGTTAACAATAAAGGAACAGAAAGAATATATAATAAACAAATAAATAACAGCCAATATCCTGACACACACACACACACACACACAGTATGATGAAAAAAATTATAACCACCATGATACGCCCCAAGATGGAATATGCAGCGGTGGTGTGGTCACCACACATGAAGAAAAACATAAGGAAGTTAGAAAGAATTCAGAGAATAGCTACAAAGATGGTGCCGGAATTGAAAGATTTAACCTACGAAGAGAGATTGAGAGAAATGAGTTTGCCAACATTGGAGGAGAGAAGAGAAAGAGGAGATCTGATTACGATGTACAAAATGGTTAATCACATAAAGAAGATTGACAGACAGAATTTGGTGACGGTAACTGGAGGTGTGGACAGGAGAACGAGAGGGCATTCAAAGAAGATTGTGAAGAGTCAGTGTTTGAGGGATGTTAAGAAGTACAGTTTTCCTCATAGAACGGTGGATATTTGGAATGGTTTGAGTGAAGAAGTTGTCACAGCACTCAGTGTGCATACATTGAAGGAAAAATTGGATAAATATAGATATGGAGACAGGACATAATGAGCCCTGCTCGAATCCCTGTAAAATACAACTAGGTAAATACACTAGTAATACACACAACACACACACACACACACACACACACACAGGGAACAGTTTTGGCACCAATCATGTTTTTAATATATGTAAATGACATGACAGAAGGAATAAGCAGTTACATAAGTCTATTTGCATATGATGCAACATTACTAAGAAAGATAGGAAACCACAAGGATTGTGAGCAGCTACAGAATGATATAAACAAGATATATGAATGGAGCAAGACATGGGAAATGGAATTTAATGCAAAAAAATGTCATATATTGGAAATGGGAAAAAGTGCAATGAGACCCTCATGGACGTATAAGTTAGGGGAAAATATTATATCAATAGCAAAAGAAAAGAAAGATTTGGGAGTGGTAAGAACATAAGAAATGAGGAGACTGCAAGAGGCCAGTTAATGACCTACACGAGGCAGCTCCTTGTCACCCACCCTTGGAATAATCCAATATTTAGCCATCCCACCTGTCATCCCTATCCATACTCTGATCCAACCGTCTTTTAAAGCTATCTATTGACTCAGCACTTACTACGTGTCTACCCAGCCTATTCCAATCGTTCACCACTCTGTTAGTGAACCAATATCTACCTATGTCTGTCCTGAATCTAAGTTTTTCTAGCTTGTACCCATTTCCACGTGTCCTATCCTGACTACTAAATTCTAAAACCTGATCAATGTTTCCCTTATTAATTAATTATACCCATTTGAAAACCTCAATCATCTCCACTCTTGCCCTCCCTCTCTCTAGGGGGTAGAGATTAAGGGGTTTTAATCTATCTTTGTAGGGTAAATAATTTAGCCCCTGAATAATCTAACCTTAACCTAACCATAACTTAACATAACCTAACCAACCTAACTTAACATAACTTCAAAGGCGTTTTGCAAGGTAAATAATGGTGAGCGCCGCCTGAAATCTTCACAGATGTGTTGAGTACACTATGTATAGTGTATGTAGTATGTAGTATGTGTATGTGTATGTAGTATGTAGGGAAAGAGATAAAAAAAAAGAGCTGGAGCAGTACTTGTAAAGAAATACTAAATTATATAAACAAATAAGTAACAGCCAATAACCTGACACACACACACACACACAAAGACACAAACAGAAAATTTAAATAATAAACAAATAAATAACAGCCAACACACACACACACACACACATGTATACAACCTAACTTAACTCTCCTAACCTATCTCACTCACTCAACATTATCAAGCAAAGCCACCTGGACAACTGCACTAAAGGCCAATGCGTTCTCCATTGGAACAATTAATGTTTGGAATGCCCTCACCTCACCTCACCAAGTGGTCACAGCACCGTGTATACCCACTTTAAGTCTAGGTAGGATAAGCACTCGGTAAAATTTTACATCTCCACCATAATGGGATTTGTTTACGTCTACGTCTCACCTCGTCCAAGTCCCTACTTTTGGTCATAGAGAACATTTGATAGCTTCTATATTAATGTAATCTAACCTAACCTAACCTAACCAAACCCTACCCTAAATTGACAAATAACATAACGTTGTTTAAACCAAACTAAATTTTATTTTTCGAAGAGGTCTCGTAGAAAACATTGAATATCTCACCAACTAAGAATTTGCGACGGAAATGTAATTAAGAAAACCTTCTCAAAATGCATCAGGTAATGCAAAAATATAACCCTGAATTCTCTAGAGCGTTATGGTGGTGAAGATGTAAAATAATACCTTATTCCCTCACTAATGATGACTAAGTAAGCATGTGTGCCTCACCTCATTAAGGCTTCACCAAACTGACCTTTGTCTGGGAAGGATGAGGTCACGGCCGTCCAGTCTCCTGGTCATCACAGGAGGTGTTATTAAAAGTGTGTGTGGACGCATTGAAGTATACGTGGTCTGGGTTTTTATGTAAATCAAAGTCAATCTTAAGACGAGAGTTGTGTGCTGGGGATACGTGATCATGGACCTTGACCTGACCTTCCTCCTCCCCCTTGAGTGACCTTTCAACTGGTGGTCATCTGGGGCTAAACACACCCACACACACGAAGCTTCATTGCCGCTGGCCGCCGGTGTCGCGTGATCAGAGGTCTGTTTACGTTTTAGAGGTCCGCCCCACACTGCGCATGCTCAGCAGTAAGGTTTGTAAACAAAGGTTTGTTGATAAACAAAAGCCGGAACGCCACACACACGGAACCCTGTGACCAGCAGTCCACCTGTAATAAGTGGTCCACCCATTAATATTAATTCACCTCTAGGCCTATCTGTTTTGTCACAAGTGAAGTGAATGGGCATTTAACAGTTTTTATGCTGCAGTGATTCGAGTTTGTAGTTATAGAAAATGTAATATCGTTAGTCTGAAAAGGGAAATAGAAATTAGGGGGATAATGTTTCAGCCTAGACTTCCTTTGGACATGTAGACTACATTTTTCTGGTGCCTTTTTTATGTGTTTGAAATCAATCTAACCTTTATTTCCGTCAGAAATGCTTTGTTTCCCAGTAATTATGGTAACTTTCCCCAGTAAACCCACCCCCTCCT
Organism: Metacarcinus magister; assembly: GCA_029783475.1. NCBI lineage: Eukaryota > Metazoa > Arthropoda > Malacostraca > Decapoda > Cancridae > Metacarcinus > Metacarcinus magister. The sequence continues at coordinate 144,081 of JAPQNM010000015.1, read as the reverse complement.
TAGAAGAACACCATTGGAATTGCCATTCAGGGTTGGTTGAAGACAAACAATACATTCCCAGTAACTATGATCTAAAAACAAAATAAAAATACCAGTAAAATGTACACTACACGTCATGTAACAAGTATTCTAATCTAACATAACATAACTTTACTTAACCGAGCCTAACCTAACCTTCCATTATTTCACACATACTTATACAAAATTTATCTATACCCTGGTAATGGCAAAAAGTATTTTCAATGTGCGAGTCGAAACTTAATAAATCTCTTATTTTGATGTGCTTTATACTCATCCCTAATTTGTCCAGCTCCCTAGAATCAACCAGTATTTTCATTCTTTCATTCCTTTCACTGGTGAACTCTGGAACTCTTTACCTGAATCTATATATCCTGCCTACTACTTTTCTCCCTTCCAAAGAGGAGTATCAAGACACCTCCTGAGATGATTTTGATATTTTTGTGTAACCTTGCCAGATTCCTTAAACAAAAGTATATATATATATATATATATATATATATATATATATATATATATATATATATATATATATATATATATATGTATAGTCATATCACACTGACATGTGTAAATTTTTATTATTTTGAGGAGGCACCTTACTGCAAAGATACCAGTGTAAGGTGCCGGGGAACTATCTATTTGTAATTATTTCTCACATTCCTTTCCCAAGGAACCTTATGTGCTATTGTGGGATTTTCCTTAGGTGCTTGTCTTTTCCAAATCTCTCCCCAGGGCACTGAAAAGTCTCCAGTTCTTCCTCTTGTAACATTTCCCTATCTTTATATAACTTTTCTTCCCTTCCCAAGTATACAGAAGATGTTCTCTGTTCTTCCTGTTACCTTGGTGCAATTCTCCTCTTTCATTCCATTACAATTCTTCCTGTTATAAAATTTTACCATGGTATAACTTTTTTTCCCTTCCCAAGTATACAGATGTTTTCTGTTCTTCCTGTTACCTTGGTGCAATTCTTCCCTTTCATTCTTTTACAATTCTTCCTGTTGTAATATCTTACCATGGTACAACTTTTTTTTTCCTTCTTCCTCTTGCAATAGCACTGGCAATGGCAATGAAAATCAAGTTAAAATCAAATTCAAATAGTTTATTGACGTAAAAAAAAATGCATCAAAGGGGGCCAGTCAGCATGCTGAGATGCCCACCCAACTTACCTTGTAAGGCCTCACAGAATATTCAATATGAAAAAAAAATTTACTCAACAATTAATAAAGCATTTGTACCATCATCGAAAAAATAAAGTTATATATGTATATCTATATATATTGCACAATATATCTTATTCTGGAGGTCAAGTATTTGTACTTTTTTAAGATGATGAGCACGATATTGTTATTTATCATGTGACAAGCTTGCATGGTGACATCACTGATGTTAGGATTCCTGAAGTGTTCAGTTTACGTACAAGAACATAGATAGTGTTGCAAAGTATAAGAATTTTCTTCATTACAAAGCTTGCAGGGTATTCCATCCTCACCATTTACATACTGCCAACACTACTTATACCCTAACCTTAGCCGCATAATAACAGTGTCAACTCTGGTGGATGTTCTACCACAGCATACATTGGTGTTGTTGTAAACTGTCACATAGTGCATAGTGTCTCATACTTTCACTTCCACTATTTATGATTTTGACAATATTTTCATAGTCCCATTGTCTCCTCCTACTCATCAAGACACCCTTGACTCTTCTGAAACTCATAGTGGCCTCAGAATCAATGGAATTCTTATTGAATGCCTCCTTTGCAAGCTTGACACCAGTTTCATTGAGACAAATACCAATATGAGATGGTATCCACATAAACTGTACAACATGCCCACCATTTTCAGCTGAAAGACATAAACCACCTTGATTTGATGGATCTGCTCCACTCAGCTGCTGTCTTGCTTTCTGTGAATGAATAAATATCATATTTAGATACATTTAAGTGTGGAATTCTACAAATGAACATAAGCCTGACAACCTTGTAGAAGACATGCCTGGGACTAGATCAATGAAACCTTACACACTTTCTCCTTGCTTTCACCTGTTATTAGACTCAAACTGGAGTTGTTTTTAAAGTAACTTATTTCCACTATACTTCCAGATTATGCCTCTTAATTCCACATTTACACCTTACATAATCAAAATGAAGACAATACAATGGATATTTCTGTCCTTTTCCATGCTGACTTGTACACCAAATATAAGAAAAACAAAGCAGAGGGGTTGGGTTTAGGATTAACTCAATATGGATCATGATATGCTTTTTTTTCGGCACAGCTTACAGGTACAGCAGCCGTACCTGCAAGTGCTCGCTTAAAGATAAGGCACGTGCCTAACTTTTGGGTAATAAAATATAAAAAGTTTATAAAACCGAACCATACCGTACCTAACCAAACCTAATCTAACCATAACCTAAGGAATGCAGTATCCTCATAGTGCTCGCTTATAGATACGGCACGTGCCTAACTTTTGGGTAAAAAGTTTATATAACTGAACCAAACCTAACAACATAATCAACCTAACATAACTTGAAAGAGGCTTTACCAGGTCAATAATAAGGCACAGGCTGTAGGAATAGCGGATAACAATGCGGTATGACTGCCGTATCTCTAAGCAGTTCGTTTTTTTTTGTGTGACATGTTTTAGAGTTGAAAAGAAGTTACCTGCAGTTGGTGCAGTGGAACACCTGGATGTCAGCTGTTGGTGCAGACACTCCCTCACAGCTTAAGTGGTACCACTCACTGCACCTATCACAGGCAATCATGACACGCCTTGGGTTATTTGGCAGACGACACTTGCAGTACACCTTTTCCACCTCAGTGTGAACAACACCCTTATTGCTCCTGTGTGGTATTTGTAGAGGCGGCCGAGACATTTTTCCAGCTTCAAGGCATCCAACCAGCCAGTCATACAAACCATCCTGGTCCCATGCACATTCCTCGGGTTTCATCAATGCACAGAGTGCATATGCATTTGCGATGGCATACAAACCGCATGCGTCGCCACCCTTCTGACGTTGCACATCAAGCCATTCCATGTTTATGGCATTGCTCGAGGTGTGTAACAACCACCCAAGCTGTTCAAGGAATTTTTGGCGGTGGGATTTATTTACTTTTCTAAACATTGAGTCATAAATTTCTACTTTACCTTTTTGCAAAATTTGAATATTACTTATTGTAATCCAGTGATTACTACTAACATTAAGAATTTGAACAAATTTCCCCCTGGGAGTACCAACATGATTGTGATCCACCGCTTCAAACACTGCACAGCTTTGGAGACTGTCAACCTCGGGAAACTGATGTTTGAGGAGGGCCTGACAATGATTCATGTGGTCATCAGTGAGCCACTTTTTCTGTTTTACAATTTCAATCATTGCCTCTATTTGTGGATCTTGACGACTGGCTGGCACAGGGTTTAGACACACGGCTTCTCTCCTAGCCTTGGCCTTGGTTCCAATCAGAAATATGTCTGCTTCCCTGTCCATTAGACTGGCACTGCCATGTTGTTTCTCGTAGGCCGCTTCATTTAATTGTAGCTCAGGGTCTGTGTCTGTGTTACTGTCTGCTGAAAGCTTTTCTGAAAGCCTGTGAAGTGAACCAAGCTTTACAGGTTTCAGCTGATCGTATGCAACCATCTTGGCCTGGGGAACATCTTTATGTCCAATCCTGACACCAGCCACCCTTACTGTGTCATTTTTCGTTATTTCCAAAATCCTGCAAATGTAGGAGTACATTACCTTAAGTTGTATTACTATCACTAATGCAAAGTACCATTATCAAAAGTGTGCTGATGTATTGAATTGATAATCATGAAAAATGACAAAAGTATGATTATATGAAATGCTGATACCAATACCATATTATTTTACTGACAAAGAAATTATGCAATTAATCTTAATCAAGATGGATAATTATTGTTCTTGTATGGACATGATGTAAACAATTGTGAAGGGTTGTGGTGGTAATCATCAATGGTGCTGGGGGACCCCACAACCCAGCAGCCAGAAGTGAGGTGTCTCCATATCCACGGAACAACAGAATGCCATAGCGCTGCAGCCTGCTATCTCCCTGTAAAGACAGTTGGTGGAGACTCAAGGCTCTACCCTCTACACTACTAGAAAGTTGGAAAAGTTCTACCATCGAACAAACAAACAAAACCTACATAGGAAAGAACATGCATGTCACAACATTATGATGAAACAGAATGCAAACAATATGGGTACCATGAATCAGTAACAATGTCTTAGTAAGCTGTGAAGGCATATATTTCAATATATAATCGTATT
>JAPQNM010000015.1:119772-134772 GCA_029783475.1 Metacarcinus magister | reverse complement strand
CTTCTTGTTGCTTCAAAGTGTTGTTTACTTGCATAATTCAATGTCCTTTGTTTACTTTACATATTCACTGATGTCCTTTGACATGCCAGTCCAATAGTATCTAGCACCAACTCTGTATTGTGTATTTACAATACCAGCATGACTGCCACTTGTAGTGTGGTAAAACTTGAGGATGTCTCTAACCTCATAGGGCGTTGTCACAACCTCTAGCCAGTTATCCCTTTTTTTTCGATATAATTTGTTTTCTGTAACAGAAAATAACATGCATAAATGTAAAGCCATAATGAATATGAAGAATACAAAGAAAATATGTTTGGGAGGTTAAGCACACACACACACAAAAAACCCTACTTATATGCTAGCCCTTCAAAGTATCACACAGATGTCACAGTGGCCCTGTGTCCCGGGGTAACAGATTAATTTCCACCACAGGCTCAAAGGCCAATGCGACGGAAGATGAACGCCTGCATCTATGCACAGCTACAGCATGTGCTAACACCTTACCTTCAAAGTGTGACATTCAAAAGCAAAGTCCAAAATCATCTCAGGAGGTGTCTCGATACTCCTCTTTTGAAGGCAGACAAGTCGTAAGCAGGAGGAAATATAGATTCAGATAGAGAGTTTCAGAGTCGACCAGTGGAAGGAATGAACGAATAAGAATACTGGTTGATTCTTGTGTGAGGGGGTTGGACAGATTAGGGATGAGAACGAGTGGAAAATTTGGTACAGCAGGACAGCTGGAAGAGGAGAGGCATGCAGTCAGCAAGTTCAGAAGAGCAGTCAGAATGGAAATAACGGTGAAAGACAGCTAGAAAACCAACATCACGGTGAAGAAAGATAGAATGAATACAGTCAGTTAGAGTAGGGGAATCGATTAGAAAAAAGGGTTTTGACTAAACCTTATAGAAGAGGGAGATAGTTATGTGTCATTGAAGAAGAGGGGATAGTAGTTTGGAAGGTTGTGAATGGAGTCGACTGGAGTGAGGAAAAAGTTTGGGCTGAATGAGACAACTGTCCATAAAATTTATAAGAGTTGTAAAAAAATAATTACAAAGTGCTTAGAGATACGGCAGTCGTACTGCGTTATTATTGGCTATTCCTACGGCCTGTGTCTTATTATTTAACTGGTAAAGCATCTTTCAAGCTATGTTAGGTTTGGTTAGGTATGGTTTGGTTCGGTTAGGTTCGGTTATATAAGCTTTTTACCCAAAAGTTAGGCACGTGCCGTATCTATAAGCGAGCACTATGAGGGTACATCATTTGTTAGGTTATGGCTAGATTAGGTTAGGTTTGGTTAGGAATGGTTTGGTTCGGGTAGGTTCGATTATATAAGCTTTTTATATTATATTACCCAAAGGTTAGGCACGTGCCATATCTATAAGCGAGCACTTACATGTACGGCTGCCGTACCTGTAAGCTGTGCCAATAAATAATGTAGTGGCTTAGTGCAAATAATTCCTTAAGTCGCAGTGATTTTGTGCAAATAATTCTTTAAGTAGCAGTGATTTTGTGCAAATAACAGTATTCATAAAATAAAGTGTCATTTCACCTGCAATTTTTTTCACATTAAAATTAATAGATCAGGAGGGGTTTGGGGGTCTCGGAACCTAACCCTTATTTTCCCATAGAGTCTTCAATTCACCAAACACAGTTTTTGCCCAACAATGTTGGCTCAGGGTAAATCTGCATAACTACTGCGATATCAATATAAATATGAAGTGGTACATACTATACATAGGGTACTCAACACATCTGTGCAAAGTGTCTTAAGTTATGTTAGGTTATTTATGTTATGGTTAGATTAGGTTAGCTTAGGTACAGTTTGGTTCGGTTATATAAGCTTTTTATATTTTATTACCCAAAAGTTAAGTATTTCACCCTAGATTTTTTTCGAATTTGCTTATAATAACGAACACCGCCTGAAACCTTCACAGATATGTCGAGTACACTATGTATTTTATATATATATATATATATATATATATATATATATATATATATATATATATATATATATATATATACATTAAAAGGGTCCTGGCTAAGGGAAAACAAAAATAAGTATAAAAAAAAAATCCCGCTTGTCGCCAGATCCTGCTAAGAGGACAGTAGGAGAATAGAAGCAAGGGGTGGAGATCCAGTTAACATTAGAGGTGTCTTGATACTCCTTTTTTGAAAGAGTTTAAGTCATAGGCAGGTAGAAAAACAGACAAAGGAAGAGAGTTCCAGAGTTTACCAGTGTAAGGGATGAAAGAGTGAAGATACTGGTTAACTCTTACATTAGGAAGATGGACAGAATAAGGATGAGAAGAAGTAGAAAGTCTTGTGCAGCGAGGCCGTGGGAGGGGGGGAGGCATGCAGTTAGCAAGTTCAGAAGAGCAGTCAGCATGAAAATAGCGGTAAAAGATAAATAAAGATGCAACATTGCGGCGGTGACTTAAAGAATCAAGAAAGTCAGTTAGAGGAGGAGAGTTGATGAGGCGAAAAGCTTTAGACTCCACCCTGTTTAATAAAGCTGTATGAGTTGAGCCCCCCCAGACATGTGAGCCATACTCCATACATGGGCGGATAAGGCCCCTGTACAGAGCAAGCAGCTGAGAGGGAGAGAAAAAAGGACGCAGACGCCATAGGACACCTAACTTCTTGGAAGCTGATTTAGCAAGAGTAGAGATATGAAATTGCCAATTTAGATATTTAGTAAAGGATAGACCGAGTGTGTTTAATGTGGAGGAGAGGGGAAGTTGAGTGTCATTGAAGAAGAGGGGATAGTTATCTGGAAGGTTATGTCGAGTAGATAGTTGTAGAAATTGATTTTTTGAGGCATTGAACAAAACCAGGTTTGCTCTGCCCCAATCAGAAACTAGTGAAAGATCAGAAGTTAAGCGTCCTATAGCATGTATAGTATGTACTCCGTATTTATATTGATATCGTCCGAGCAGTAGTTATGCAGATTTACCAATTACAAACCACAGGTGTTATTCTGGCTTAAGAGGCTCTTTTCAACAAACAAAATTTTAATGCACGAAAGAAATTTACATATTTAAGATACACTCACCTTTTACCATATGAATTCTCTTTTGTTTTCTCAGGATTCTCTTTTCATTGATTGTCGTGTTGGTTGGGTATTCATTATTAAGTAAATAATATTGCAGAGGGCCTATTTCCTCTCTGAATTTGGCCAGCCTTTCATACATATTTCCTGCCATTGTTAAGTCGAGGTGGTGACGTGCCAACAGGGTGGAAATAACTGAAAAGAAATGTTGTGTTGAGGTAGGACCTGTGATCATGGATTTGTCTATCAACAAACCCTTTGTTTACAAACATTACTGCTGCGCATGCGCAGTTGGGGGGCGGACCTCTAAAACGTAAACAGACCTCTGATCACGCGACACCGGGGCCTCCGAAATATACTGGTCTGGGTCTTGAGAAGTCGACGATTAAAAGGTAGGCGGATTTTCACGTTTTCAAGTGCATTGAAATGTTGTACTCTATCCCGATATTACCAAACTACCAGATAATATTAAGGAAAACTGAGCCTACCATCGTGTCCGCGATACATTGATGCATATCATGAGCGTAAAATAGTTACAGTAACACTACACCTAATATAAGATAATGGAAGGAAAATGAAATAGTGCATAAACATTTTTTGTCACATTTTTTACTTAAACTCACTGTAACTCCCTTAGCTTTACTCGCATTGCATTTTGAATCACTGATTCAGAATCTGCACATTTTTCCGATCCTTATGGTATGTAGCAAGTACTGATAAATAAAATATTAGGTGGTTAAAATGGCTGATAATGTAAAATTACTGCAAACTAGCTTACATTCCACTGCCTGAAGCACCCAGCACTCAAGTGATGCCCTCCCGTGCAACCTGAGGCTACATCTCTCCTGTTGCAAGCGACACTCACCTGTCACCCTCCAGTTTGCAGTAATTTAACTTTATCAGCCATTTTAACCACCTAATATTTTATTTATCAGTACTTGCTACATACCATAAGGATCAGAAAAATGTGCAGATTCTGAAACAGTGATTCAAAATGCAATGCGAGTAAAGCTAAGGGAGTTACAGTGAGTTTAAGTAGAAAATGTGACAAAAATGTTTATGCACTATTTCATTTTCCTTCCATTATCTTATATTAGATGTAGTGTTACTGTAACTATTTTACGCTCATGATATGCATCAATGTATCACGAACACGACGGTAGGCTCAGTTTTCCTTAATATGATCTGGTAGTTTGGTAATATAGGGTTAGAGTACAACATTTCAATGCACTGAAAACGTGAAAATCCGCCTACCTTTTAAACGTTGACTTCTCGAGACCCCGGCCAGTATATTTTGGAGGCCCCGCCCGTGGCCGCTGCCTCACATACACATACACATACAATTATAATACTAATGCACACACGTATAGTCGGTTGTTTGAAGTTATCCGGAATATTTAAGGAAGTAGTTAAGTAAGTCAAAAAATAGCCAAAATAGAATAAAATAGTGAAGGAAATAAGGAGAAAAGTAAGAAGAAAAAAAGTGTAGAAAAATTGAAATATAGTAAGAGATTAAAGTGCGTGGGCTTACCACGCCACTAATGTTAATGCTTACGTAATTTTGCGTATATCTTAGTCACTCCTGAAGAAGTAATAATGTTACTAAATTGTATGTCATTATACAAATATATACACATACACACATATACATATACATATACATATATACACATACATACACACACATATACACATATATACCCATATACACACATACACACACATACATACATAAATATATATATATATATATATATATATATATATATATATATATATATATATATATATATATTTCCTTCCCTTCTTTTCCTTCTTTCTTTATTGTCTGATGTCTTAACTTTCTTTAGATATATCACTGTATATCTAACCAAATTCAGAAAAAAAGCTTTTAAATTCAAAATTGTATTCCCACTGATGACAACCCAAATATCCCATTTTTTATTTTATTTTATTTTTTAATTTTACTTTCCCCCTCCTTCCCTCTTTTTTTCTTTATTTATTTATAACTACCATCTTATATATTAATTTTATTTTGCTTCCCCTTTCCCTCTCCTCTTTCCCTCTTCCTTTTTTCCTTTTACTTATTTACTTATTTATTTCCTTCTCCCCTTTGTCTTTAATTTTCCTCCCAGAAAAGTAGTAGTATCAAGAAAAACACTCGAAAATAGGCAACTAAATTCCAAGAAAAGGAAAAAAAAGATAAGAAAAAAAAGAAAAAAAAGAAAAAGGACTCTATAAGAGAATTAAAAAGGGAGAATTATAGGTAGTAGGGCAGTATAATGACTTAGCTAGGAAAATTAAATAGGATATTAAAAACGTAAAGAGGAATTATGAGGTTAGGATAGCTAGGGATGCCCAGAAGGATCCAAAGGGATTCTATCAGCTGTACAAGGCTAAAGCAAAGGATAGAATAGGACCTCTTAAAGGAATGGATGGCAGCTTGATAAAAAATAGTGAGGAAATTAGTAAAAAATAAATAAATACGTCTTGCCCGTATTTTCTCAGGAAGAGTCAGATAGGGAACTGGAGCCAGTACAGATCCTTAGGGGACAAGAGGTGGATAAATTTAGCGACATAGTCATAAGTAGGGAAGTAGTTAGTAGGGAAATAGATAGACTTAAGAAGACAAAATCTCCAGGGCCGGACGATATTTTTCCGAGGATTCTTAAGGAATGTAGAGAACTCATTGAACCCATTGCGATGAGTTTTAGAAGATCCCTAGACACAGGAGTAGTTTCCAGTTTATTTAGGCAGGCAAATTTAGTTCCTATATTCAAGAAAGGAGATAAGGCAGAAAGTAGTAACTACCGCCCAATTAGTTTAACATCAGTGGTAGGCAAGATGTTAGAAGCTATCATAGCAAAGACAATTAGAAAACATTTAGATGAACACAAGCTCATTAGACATAGTCAACATGGTTTTAGCAAGGGGAAGTCCTGCCTGACAAATTTATAATCCTTCTATAGGAAAGTTTTTGAAACCATTGATAAGGGGGACGAGTATGATATAGTTTATTTGGACTTCAGTAAAGCCTTTGACAGAGTACCCCATAGGAGACTGTTAAGTAAAGTCAAGGCTCATGGCATAGGTGGGAAGGTACTAGAGTGGAATAGGGGATGGCTTACTAGTAGGGAACAGAGGGTACAGATTAATGGGAAGAAATCAGAATGGGGTAATGTCACTAGTGGGGTTCCACAGGGATCAGTACTAGGACCGTTGTTATTCATAATCTATATAAATGACTTAGAGACAGGAATAAACAGTGATATCAGTAAATTTGCCGATGACACAAAGATAGGAAAACCGGTAAAGAATATAGATGATGCTAGGATGCTGCAGGATGACTTAAATAGGCTGTACGAGTGGTCAGAGAAATGGCAGATGCAGTTTAATGTTAACAAATGTATCATTATGAGCGTAGGTAAAAGTAATAGGCCTATAGACTACACATTAAATGACAATACCTTAGGAAGGTCATATAGTGTGAGGGACTTGGGAGTTCAAGTAAGCATTGACTTGCGCCCCAGGGAACAGTGTATTATAGCTAGAAATAGGGCCAACAAGATATTGTGATTTATTGGTAGGTGTGTGACAAATAGGAGTTCTGAGGTCATTCTGAGGTTGTATTTAGCCCTAGTTAGACTCCACCTAGATTATGCAGCTCAATGTTGGTACCCTTATTATAGGAAGGATATAGGCTCCTTGGAGGCAGTTCAGAGAAGAATGATCAAGATGATTCAGGGGGTGAGAAATTTACCCTTCAAAGATAGATTAAAACGTCTTAATCTCCACTCCCTAGAGAGAGGGAGGGCAAAAGGGGATATGATTGAGGTTTTCAAATGGGTAAAAGGAATCAATAAGGGAAACATTGATCAGGTTTTAGAAATTAGTAGTCAGGATAGGACACGTGGAAATGGGTACAAGCTAGAAAAACAGATTCAGGACAGACCTAGGTAGATATTGGTTCATTAACAGAGTGGTGAACGATTGGAATAGGATGGGTAGACGCGTAGTAAGTGCTGAGTCAATATGTAGCTTTAAAAGACGGTTGGATCAGAGTATGGATAAGGATGACAGGTGGGATGGCTAAATATTTGATTATTCCAAGGGTGGGGGACAAGGAACTGCCTCGTGTAGGTCATCAACTAGCCTCTTGCAGTCTCCTCATTTCTTATGTTCTTATTTTCTTGGCTCAGGCCCTGTATACTACAACTAGGTACACCTCCCCCCCCCACCACACACACACACATTCAAATTCAAATTCAAATAGGTTTATTACCCAAGTAACATTAATATATGTACAATAAATGTGTGCCTTGATATTGCTGGGCAGGACCCGCTAAATGAAACAATTTTGGCAGGTCCCTTAACTATTATTTACTATAGTAATAAAACCTCAGAATAATGAAATCATTACACATTTAATTGTCTACATATAACATAATTTACAACAACTATTTAACAATCAAACATCCCTAAGTGACATTATTCAGACACCCTAAGTGCATCTTGCCCAATTATATTAATAATAAACAATAAATTAATAAGTTTAACATGGTGTGGTCAAACAATTGTGTCATGAAGCATAAAATGTATAATAGAAACGACAAACATGATACAGTCAATCTTAATACATACTAACGAGGTATCTTTTAGTGTGGATTTTAAATTAATCTTTATTATTTATGTTTTTAAGGTTTGTTGGTAGTTCATTATATGCTATACATCCATAATATGAAACGAATCTCTTCTGTGTTTCCAAACTGGGAAAAGGAGGTCTGAGATTGTGTCTGTTTCTGGTGTTTATCGTGTGTGTTTGGTGAGCTGTAGTTAGCTGTTGGATATCGTTTAAGTGTAGCTGACTGTGTATGTATTTGAGACATTCTAGTTTATATATGTCAAGTATTTTTAATATATTAAAGTTTTTAAATACAGGTGAGGTGTGTTCATATCTGCTTGTTTGACCAATATTACGCACAAGTCTTTTCTGTAGCAATACTAATGACTTTTGTGTTGTTTTATTAGCCATGCCCCAGACAACATTGCAGTAGTTGAGGTATGGATAGAATAGTGTATAATACAGTGTTAAAAGAGTACCAGAGTTTAACAAATGTTTAATTTTGTGTAGAATGCCTAATGTTTTAGCAAGTTTATTATTTATGTGACTTATGTGAACTGACCACGTTAATCTATCGTCAATATGTACGCCTATATATTTTATGGAGCGACTCATCTGTATTTTCTTATTACATATTTTTATATCACAATCATCAAACATTTTTTTTACCTGCAAATATCATATATTGTGTTTTGTCTACATTAAAAGAGAGTTTATTACAAAATAGCCAAGAAGATACATTAATTAGCTCTAGATTTATTGTTCTAATTAAAATTTCTTTATCAAGCTTGGAAAAGGTAATATTAGTGTCATCAGCAAACAGTGTAAATTTTAAAGTATGTGATGAAGTAGTAATATCATTGATATAAAGTAAAAAAAATAATGGGCCGATTGTAGAACCTTGAGGGACTCCAGTTATAACATTTGCATAATTGGACGCAATACTATTGATTGTTGTTACTTGTCTTCTATTACAGAGATAACTCTTGAACCAGTCATGGTAAACACCTCTTATACCATAGTAGTGAAGCTTTTCTAACATTATATCATGGTCTAAAGTGTCGAATGCTTTCTTCAAATCTAAAAATACGCTTATGACAAATTTTTCTTTACCAAGATTTTCAAGAATTAAACCAATTAATTTTAAAATTACAAGCTTGGGAGATCGATTCTTCCTACAGCCGTATTGGTCGTCAGATAGTATATTGTGTTGTATTAAAAATTCAATTAACCTATTATACATAGCCCTTTCGTATATTTTAGAAAAGGAGGGTAGTGAGATTGGACGATAGTTAGAGACGACATCTTTTTTGCCCCCCGTGTGAATGGGTATAATTTTAGCAATTTTCAGAGCATCAGGGAAAATACATTTTGCAAAAGATTTATTTATGTTTGATGATATTACAGGAGCCAACACTGATACGCCTTTCTTAATTACTTTTGTATGAATGTTATCACAACCAGGGGAACAATCCTTCAATGATTTCCTCTATGGTGGTGACAGACACAGACAGACAGACACACAGACAGACACACACACAGACACACAGACAGACACACAGACAGACACACACACACACACACACCCACACACACACACACACACCCACTCACATTGCCTTTCCTATGTTTGTAAAGGCTGTATATATAGTTTTTCATCCTTCCTCAAGTACCCCTTGTGACAATATTTATAATGTATAGTTTATATGAGTTACCGTTTCAATTCTACACACTTTCTTTATACAATGTTTAAGTTTGAATGTTACCGCGTAAAGATTAATGTAAATGCTGTCAAAACACTCCTCTACCATCATTTAAATTGCAAATATCTGGATAGGCCCCAATAGGTACCTATGTGGCAGTGGAAGGCATCAGGAGGGACATGAGATGGAGCACCTTCAGAGAGAGGATGGCAAAGGCAGGGCTGAGGTACAGAGCCAGACTACAGAGAATGGATGAGAACAGATGGGCAAGAAAGGTATATGAATGGAACATGTATGGAAAGTGGATGAAAGATTCAATAAAAGTGGAAATGTGGGTGGGTGAACTGGGAATGTTTGTGAGAGGTGTTATGAGACATTGGAGTACGGAAGTATGCAAAAGGGAAATAAATCGCGTATGGAAGAGAAGGGAAAAGAGGAATGGCGAAGGGGAATGAATGAAAAATCAACACTGGAATGGTATAGAGGGAAGGACCAGCCAAGGTATGAACGTTTATATGATGGGAGCTTTGGGGGGGACTTACTCTTCAGGGCTCGGACAAAGTCATTAGAAGTAAAGAGTCGGGTTAGCAGATGGAAGAATGATGGATATAAGAGGTGTATGATGTGTGAGAAAGGGGTGGATGAAACAGTGGAACATTTGATGCTGGAATGCGAGAGGTATGAGTATGGAAGGAGTAAGATGTTAGAGGTAGTGGTAGAAGAGATAGGAGTGAGATGAGAGAGAGAGAGGAGTGTTAGTAGGCAAATGGAGTACCTGCTGGGGTTGAGTGAGGAATGGAGGAGTAATAGTAGTGTGTTAGAGAGTGTGAAAGAGTTTTTAGACAAGTCATGGAGGACAAGAATGAGGGAGAATGAGAGACAGGCGGCCCACTAGTTATAGGGGACCAACTATGAATGTAATGCTGCCAGAGGTAGGAAAGAGTAAATACTTCGTTTTTTGCCCCTGTTTTTCTTGCTTCTTCCAGCAGGTGTGTGGGAGAAAGCCGATACAAGGGCTACACCGACATTTGGGTGGTCTATATGAGAAGTGAAGTGAGTGCAAGTCGGCAAAACTGTGTCAAAAAAGGAATTATCCCTCTGGAGCAGAGAAAAGAAAAAAAGAAGCTGGAAAAAGAGAAAAAAAAGAAGCTGGAAAAAGAGAAAAAAAGCAAGACAAAGGTAGGTTGGAGGTAGGAGGTAGAAAGGGAAGTAGGAGGTAGGTCAAGGTGTCTCCTGTGGCAGGTAAGTATGAATTTGTGCGACCAGTATTAAGCGAGATACAGGTTTTTCACAAATAACTTTAAAACTTACGTAACAACAATATGTTTTTAATATATAATAACCATCTAAGGGTGGATGCCTAAGACTCCTGAAATTTTCATTGCGATCCCCCCAGTGGTCTAGGAGAAGATAGAAGACAGACGGACAGACAGCCACACATACAGACAGACAAATTTTGGATGGGATCGTTTCGTAACTTCCGAACTGGTCGTTTCGCTCGCAGTTTGAAATGATAATAATACTGATAATAATAACAGTAATGATAATAATAATAGTAATACTATCAATAATAACAATAATAAAAAAAAATAATAACAATGTAAGGGGTTCCGTCAAGATGTGCTGACACCCCAAGTTCTATTATTATAACCCAGGAAATATTCTCATTCACATAAAAAGAAGTAACAAGATTAAATAAATTTATAAACATGACAATATACACACAAAAATCCTACACATGCACTCTTACATACACGCCAATCAAAAAGTTAAAAAAAAAGGAAAACAAAAAAACAGCACATCCACTATCGGGAGGATCACAGAGTCGTCGCAGGTATTTTTTTTTATTTTATTTTATATATCATTAACCGTTGGCGCCAGTAGGCATATGGAGGCACGGATGGACTTGCCTTGCCTGTTATTTGGCGTAGGTTTAAAATTTTTATAGTGACGCCTCGAATGATTAAGTTCTCTTGAATATGTTGAGAACGTGTGAGACTTATTACTGCTACAGCCTCAGATGCATATTAACGTTGTAAGTCCCGTCTGAGGACAGTATGGCAGCAATTCGGGTAGTTTTTGGCCACTCGGCGGTGATATCAAATATTGAAAAGTGGTCAGTGGATATCGGAGATTCGAACCCAGGACCCTAGGCTCCCATGCCCGAACGCTGACCACTGTACCACCGCCTCCCCGAGAGTAAGCAGGTAACGTCTCACTAACCCTGGAATCTGCGCCGCTGGTGACGTCAACACACGGAAAAGGCGTGACTACACTGTCTGTAGAGGCCCGGCCATCATTGTATGAAACACACAGCGGGTAGTGAAAACCAAGGCGTCACAGCCTAATGATCCGTCCATACGCAACCACAGATGTTTAGTGGGCACAATACAATAGCAATACAATACAATAGCACAATACAATAGCACAATACAAAGGCACAAACAGCCGAAAGGGAGAGCTGTCTACTCACCTAGGTCAGAGCGAGCCAGAGAGCGAATGGCCAGCTGCGGTAGGGACAGCAGCACGTCTACTTGGTTTCGAAGCTTTAACAGGTGGAAGTTGGAGCTTCGAATATCTAGCTAACTCAGACACTCACTCAATCGTACTTATCCCTGGTATTTCAATCCAAACAAGTAATATAAGCATTAGCCAGTGAAATACCTATGACAAACCCCTGACAAATAATAATAATGATAATAATATATATATATAAACGATATCAATAATGAGAATAATAATAACTTTAATAATAGTGATACAAATAATAATAATTAAAAAACGGATAGAAAATACCACCACGAGTGTTTCTTGTTCTCACCTAGTCCCCAGTGCTTGTGGAGAACAATCGCTAAGCTACACTCGCCACAGCGGTTCCGTGCCCGGAAAGGTGTCAGTAGTGAACAGTTATTACGATCCCCCCCAACGCCCTCCCTCCCCGCTCCTGTGAGACAGTGCTGACGAGAGGAGTGAGAGTGGAGTGAAAGAGGGGGTTCGTAACAATAACAAGTCGGCAGGTAATTCAAGAGATAGATAAGCTTTGAATTAATAAATCACCATGAGTAAATGAAGTATTTCTTCGCGTATTAAAGGAGTGTAAAAACACAATTAGTGATATATTTAATAAGTCAATAGCCTCCTCCTCCTAGTTTTTGGAGACATGCGAACGTTACTCCAATCTTTAAGAAGGGCGATAAAAGCGTGATGAGCAATTACCGACCAATTAGTCTGACATCAGTAATAGGTAAAATGTTAGAGTCTATTATTTCCAAGAAAGTACTGCGGCATTTAGAAATGCATGAATTAATTACTGACTCTCAATATGGGTTCACCAAGGTTGAATAATGTCTCTCTGCGATTAATAGGAACATTAATAAATTTGTAGGTGACATTAAGATAGGGAGACAAATCAGTTCGGATCGAGAAGCTATGGTATTACAGGGTGAGCTAAACAGAATGCATGAGTGGGCAGTCAAATGACAGATGGATTTAATATTAACAAGTGTAGTATACTTCACGTAGGTAAACACAATACAGGAAGTAGATATACCCTAAACGGAGTAGATATGGGTAAATCAAATTCAGAAAAAGACTTATGAGTGTTGGTAAGTCAGGACCTGAGACCTAGAGAGCAGTGTATTAGTGCCAGGAACAGAACTAACAGGATACTGGGTTTTATCACCAGGAGCGTAAGTAATAAATCAGCAGATATAATACTAAGACTTTACGGATAAACATAAGCTAGAAGCAGTACAAAGATGACTAAAATGATTTAGGGGGTAAGGAACTTAAGTTACAAAGATAGATTAAAACACCTCACTCTACATTTATTAGAAAGACTTAGGGTAAGGGGATAAAACTGTTTAAATGGATCAAGGGTTTCAACAAAGGGGACATAAATAAGGTTCTCATAGTCAAAGAGAAAGTAACAACACGAACAAATGGTTTCAAGCTAGACAAATTCAGATACAGGAAAGATATAAATATAAAATGGTTCACTAATAGGGTAGTAGAGGAGTGGAATAAACTCAGCAAGCATGTGGTAAGAGCTGGAACAGTACATGTTTATTGACCACAATTTCAGTTAGTTACACTTAATTTAAAGTAATCAAAAGTAAGAACACAAGCGATTACAACATTGGTTAATCAAAAACAATTATAGTCCATACAGTAAACAGAAAAAAAACGCATAAAACATTAAATATCTAGCTACGTTAATATTTAAAAAACTTGAACTCTAAAAAATTTGTAAAACTAGGTGTGAAAAAAAAGAAAATGAATAGACTACTTAAAAACATCAAAGTAAACTTAATTGTACAGTGATAACAAAAAACTAAAATAAGCCTAAATATATCGAACATATAAGTTGATATGGTAACATAATAAAATACTTGAACAAAAGGAATTGGTACAAATGACTATGACGAATATAAAGTTAAAGTAGACTTGCACCGTAAAATGATAAAACATGAATAATATGATAAAATTAAGGACAGTAACACAAAAAATAGTCCCATGAAGAACAACAGGACTAATGGCTAAAAACTAAACAAAAATTTCCAGCAACATAATATTAATCAATCATTGATATACCTACATTAATCAAAACAGGAAAGTATTTTATACATTATTATCTTTGAATGTAACTTTAGTTGGTCTGGGTTTATCAAGTCCTTCATTTATCTTCATTTATCTTTGTAGTTATCTTGTGTTTTCTGGTGGAGGTGTTGTTTTTGATTTATAGATGTCTTTAATGTACTATTTCTTTTTTTATGTCTTGAACCTGTGGCGCCGGTAGGCTTTTGATGGAGGCGTTAAATGGTCGGCTTCAGTAGTAGCGCAGGTTAATATTTTTTCTTATAGTGACGCCTCGTTTCTTGTTGAGAGGCTCATGCTGCCAGCGGAAGCTCCTTGATGCGTATAACTTTGCTGTCCCGTCGACGTTAGTGTAATGGCAGCATGTGGGTGATCTTTGGCCACTTGGCGGTTATTCCATAGAAAAGTGGCCAGCCAGTCGCGGGACTCGAACTTGGGACTCTGAGCTGGTATGCCCACAACGTTAGCCACTAGGCCACCGCCTCTTCTAGATTTAACTTAATCAACATCATAACATAGTCACTACATCCTAGAGGAGGTAAATAAATTATACTGTCCACCCTTTGCTCTTCCACAGTGAATACCAAGTACATAATTGATGATTCCTGACCAACTCTGTGTCTAGTAGGTCTGTCTACATGTTGATACATAAAACTGTCCTGTACACTTTCCATGAATTTTGTAGTAAGGGCATTTGGTTCATCTGTACTTCTCATATCCTCCCAATCTATTCTCTTGATGTTGAAATCTCCAACAATACAAGTCAAGTTATGTCCAGTGTGAGATGCACTCCTTATCAATTTACACAATTCACTAAACTTTTTTATTGTTCCAGAGGGGATCCTGTAGATACAACTCAATAAAAGTTTTCCCAGGTTTTCCACCAAGATCTCAATTCACACACTCTCATTATACTAAGGCAATATGTTATGCACTTGACTGGCTCTAGTTTCCTTTCACATAACCACAAATACCTCTCCCAATGTCTGACTAATTATGAAATGGGTGACCATATCCGTCCAAGGTAA
>JAPQNM010000015.1:97272-114772 GCA_029783475.1 Metacarcinus magister | reverse complement strand
TGTGTGTGTGTGTGTGTGTGTGTGTGTGTGTGTGCGTGCACGTGTTTGGCAAATTTTTTATTCCCATGTCACCCTCTACCCAATATATATTTTCAGTCGCAAGACTGCCTTTTCAATAAACCGTTTATTATTATTATTATTATTATTATTACACACACACACACACACACACACACACACACACACACACACACACACACACACACACACACACACACACACACACACACACACACATACACACACACACACACACACCTCCTCTAACTGACTGTCTTGATTCTTTAAGTCACCGCCGCAATGTTGCATCTTTATCTATCTTCTACCGCTATTTTCATGCTGACTGCTCTTCTGAACTTGCTAACTGCATGCCTCTACCCCTCCCGCGGCCTCGCTGCACAAGACTTTCTACTTCTTCTCATCCATATTCTGTCCATCTTTCTTTTACATTAAAAGGGCAATAGCTAAGGGAAAACAAATAAGTAAAAAAAAAAATCCCGCTTGTCGCCAGACCCTGTAAAGAGGACAGTAGGAGAATAGAATGAAGGGGTGGAGATCCAGTTAACATTAGAGGTGTCTTGACACTCCTCTCTTGAAAGAGTTCAAGTCATAGGCAGGTGGAAAAACAGACAAAGGAAGAGAGTTCCAGAGTTTACCAGTGTAAGGGATGAAAGAGTGAAGATACTGGTTAACTCTTGCATTAGGAAGATGGACAGAATAAGGATGAGAAGAAGTAGAAAGTCTTGTGCAGCGAGGCCGCGGGAGGGGGGGAAGGCATGCAGTTAGCAAGTTCAGAAGAGCAGTCAGCATGAAAATAGCGG
Source organism: Metacarcinus magister (assembly GCA_029783475.1). NCBI lineage: Eukaryota > Metazoa > Arthropoda > Malacostraca > Decapoda > Cancridae > Metacarcinus > Metacarcinus magister. The sequence continues at coordinate 113,951 of JAPQNM010000015.1, read as the reverse complement.
TAAAAGATAGATAAAGATGCAACATTGCGGCGGTGACTTAAAGAATCAAGAAAGTCAGTTAGAGGAGGAGAGTTGATGAGACGAAAAGCTTTAGACTCCACCCTGTTTAAAAGAGCTGTGTGAGTTGAGCCCCCCCAGACATGTGAGCCATACTCCATACATGGGCGGATAAGGCCCCTGTACAGAGCAAGCAGCTGAGAGGGAGAGAAAAATGGACGCAGACGCCATAGGACACCTAACTTCTTGGAAGCTGATTTAGCAAGAGTAGAGATATGAAATTGCCAGTTTAGATTTTTAGCAAAGGATAGACCGAGTGTGTTTAATGTGGTGGAGAGGGGAAGTTGAGTGTCATTGAAGAAGAGGGGATAGTTATCTGGAAGGTTATGTCGAGTAGATAGTTGTAGAAATTGAGTTTTTGAGGCATTGAACAAAACTAGGTTTGCTCTGCCCCAATCAGAAACAAGTGAAAGATCAGAAGTTAAGCGTCCTATAGCATCTCGCCTTGAGTCATTTAATTCTTGTTGGGTTGGGCGTCTGTTGTACGATGTTGAAAAATGCAAGGTGGTGTCATCAGCATAGGAGTGGATAGGGCATTGAGTCAGATTTAGGAGATCATTGATGAATAATAGAAAGAGAGTGGGTGATAGGACAGAACCCTGAGGAACACCACTGTTGATAGTTTTAGGAGAAGAACAATGACCGTCCACTACAGCAGCAATAGACCGGTCGGAAAGGAAACTAGAGACGAAGGTACAGAGAGAAGGATAGAATCCGTAGGAGGGTAGTTTAGAAATTAAAGATTTATGCCAGACTCTATCGAAGGCTTTCGATATGTCAAGGCCGACAGCAAAGGTTTCACCGAAGTCCCTAAAAGAGGATGACCAAGATTCAGTTAGGAAAGCAAGAAGATCACCAGTAGATCGGCCTTTACGGAAACCATACTGGCAATCAGAGAGAAGGTTGTGAGCTGATAGATGCCTCATTATCTTCTTGTTAAGGACAGATTCAAAGGCTTTAGAAAGGCAGGAAATCAAAGCTATAGGGCGGTAGTTAGAAGGATTGGAGCGGTCACCCTTTTTAGGGACAGGTTGAATGTGAGCAAACTTCCAGCAAGAAGGATAGGTAGAAGTAGAGAGACACAGACGAAAGAGTTTGACCAGGCAGTGAGCGAGTTCGGAAGCACAGTTTTTGAGAACAACAGGAGGGACTCCATCCGGACCGTAAGCCTTCCGAGAATCAAGGCCAGAGAGGGCCTGGAAAACGTCATAATAAAGAATTCTAATTTTAGGGATGAAGTAGTCAGAGGGTGGAGGAGTAGGAGGAATATGCCCAGTATCATCCAAAGTAGAGTTGGTAGCAAAGGTTTGAGCGAAGAGTTCAGCTTTAGAGAAAGAAGAGACAGCTGTGGGGCCATCTGGTTGAATTAAAGGAGGGAAAGATGAAGAAGTAAAATTGTTAGAGATATTATTGGCTAGATGCCAGAAATCACGAGAAGAGTTAGAGTTGGAAAGATTTTGACATTTTCTATTGATGAAAGAGTTTTTAGTAAGTTGGAGAATAGATTTGGCATGATTACGGGCAGAAATATATAGGGCATGAGTTTCAGCAGATGGATGGCTACGGTACCGTTTGTGAGCCACCTCTCCATCATTGACAGCACGAGAACAAGCAGAGTTAAACCAGGGCTTTTTAGCTTTAGTATTAGAGAAATTATGAGGAATGTATAGCTCCATGCCAGAGATAATCACCTCTGTTATGCGCTCGGCACACAGAGAAGGATCTCTGACATGGTAGCAATAATCATCCCAAGGAAAATCAGAATAGTACTGCCTCAGGTCTTCCCACTTAGCAGAGTTGAAATGCCAGAAGCACCTCTGCTTAGGCGGGTCCTGAGGCTGCACTGGAGTGATAGGACAGGTAACAGAAATAAGATTGTGATCGGAGGAGCCCAACGGAGAGGAAAGTTTAACAGAGTAAGCTGAAGGGTTGGAAGTTAGGAAAAGATCAAGAATGTTGGGCGTGTCTCCAAGGCGGTCAGGGATACGGGTAGGGAACTGCACTAGCTGCTCTAGGTCATGAAGGATAGCAAAGTTGAAGGTTTGTTCACCAGGTTGGTCAGTGAAAGAAGATGAAAGCCAAAGCTGGTGGTGAACATTGAAATCCCCTAAAATGGAGATCTCAGCATAAGGAAAGTGAGATAGGATGTGCTCCACCTTGGAAGTCAAATAGTCAAAGAATTTTACATAGTCAGAGGAATTAGGTGAGAGATATACAGCACAGATGAATTTAGTTAGAGAGTGACATTGAAGTCTTAGCCAGATGGTAGAAAATTCTGAAGATTCAAGATTGTGGGCACGAGAGCAAGTAATGTCGTTACGCACATATGCGCAACAGCCAGCTTTGGATTGAAAATGAGGATAGAGAAAGTAGGAGGGAACAGAGAAGGGGCTGCTGTCAGTAGTCACAGACAACTGTGTTTCAGTTAGGAAGAGAAGATGAGGTTTAGTGGAGGAGAGATGGTGTTCCACAGATTGGAAATTAGATCTAAGGCCACGAATGTTGCAGAAATCGAGAGTAAAAGTGTTAGAGGAAGTGTCAAGACACCCGAGGTCGTCAGCAGAGGGGCAGTCCGACTTGGGGACATTTGTGGTCCCCTCCCCAGATGGGGACTCGAGGCTGGGTGTGGTGAAGCCATTTTTAAATTTTGATTTGAAGAGAGTGTAAAAGTGTAAGGTGTAGTAATGTTATGTAGGTAGTAGAAGAAGTTGTCTTTAGAGGGCAGGCTGCAGCTGCTCTCTTGTGTAAATGAGACACTAAGGGAACCGGGAAGAGAGGACACGGGGAATCACTCAGTCTGCAGCATTGCCTACATCCCCGTAAGTACCTCTCCTGGAGTATTCCACCGGGCGGCAGGTGTCTACTGCCTACTCCATATAATGCAAGAGTTAACCAGTATCTTCACTCTTTCATCCCTTACACTGGTAAACTCTGAAACTCTCTTCCTTTGTCTGTTTTTCCACCTGTCTATGACTTAAACTCTTTCAAAAGAGGAGTGTCAAGACACGCCTTGCTTCTTTTCTCCTACTGTCCTCTTTACAGGGTCTGGCGACAAGCGGTACCCTTTTAATGTAAGAAAAAAAGAATGCAAAAAAAAAACAACACAGATATACATATACACACTCGTAAACAAACTTAAACACACACACACACACACACACACACACACACACACACACACACACACACATACATACATACATACATACATACATACATACACACGCACGCACACACGCACACACACACACACACACACACACACACACACACACACACACACACATTTATATACATACATACATACATACATACATACATACATACACACGCACGCACGCACACACACACACACACACACACACACACACACACACACACACACACACACACACGCGCACACACACACACACACACACACACACACACACACAAACATACACACACACACGCGCGCGCGCGCACACACACACACACACATACATACACATACACACACACACACACATACACATACACACACACACACACACACACACACACACACACACACACACACACACACACACACACAAACACTAAAAAAAAACATACACACAGGAACAGACATTAAATGTTGACTGTATTACATTGAAAGGTCAAGGTCATAGGGGAGGATCAGGAAAAATTCAAAGTCGTTATTGTTATTTTCCAATGGCCACCTTTAGCGCACCAAATCTACAAGATTTAAAAAAATCCATAATTCAGTCAAAATAAATTCAGTCAAAATACAACTCAACTTGGTAAAATTACACCAACATCACCTTTATGAAATCAACCCCTCCATCAATCATCTAAAGGTTATGGCGGCGGAGGTACTACTTGCACTACACTGAGTGCTCCTCTATAGTCAAACCAGCCTATATTGAGCTCTAGGATGTGACTAGTATGGTCGGCAGTGTTGTCAGATCACCAGAAAATACTTTTTTCCGTTGTAAATAACTTCCTTGGCTTGGGTGTGCAGAACACGAGTGCAATGTAGGGTAACCTATATTGTGGGGCCGGTGGGCGGTGGGCGCGCTCTGTCAAGCACACTGGGGCGACAGAGTTGCATGATGAGCTACGTTGCAAGTGTAAGGGAAGGTTTACCGAGCCGTTGTCTTATCCTTAAATCACAAGCCATTCATAAAACCATGCATCTGTATAAGTGATAAACTGTATGTGATAAACAGTATGAGAGATCATTATCGGCCTGTTATCGGTGAACGTGATAATCATGTTGGAATCCCACAGCCACGCCCGAGAGCTCAAAATAGGCTGGTTTGACTATAGTTGTTCCCTCTGTATATTTTGCCTCCTCCTCCCCCTCTTCGTACATGGCCTTCCACGGGTGCGTCTTCGCCTGGTAACTAAGTAGTGAAGTGACGCGAGAGGTCGGTCAGTGACAGCAGGAGGAGGAACACTAGGAGATGAAGGTAAGGGTGCAGAGTGAGTGTGGTCGGGGCGTTGCTGTTGATGATGAACTTCGGGTATTTACCTGCTGTAGGAAGAAGGTGTTGAATTAGGAATATGACAAATAATGAGTTAATAATGTTGTGTGTTGTTGATTAGTTCAGCGATTTATTTATTTATTTATTTTTTATTTTTTATTTTACATTAAAAGGGTACTGGCTAAGGGAAAACAAAAATAAGTTATGAATGTTGTGCAGTTGACTGGATAGATAACACTGTGCAACAATGTTTTTGTTTATGTTGAGCTTAATATGTTTCTTTACTAATTTAGACATGCTGATTACGAACATGACATTGTTTTTTCCCTAGTGTCAATATTTTTTGTATGAAAAAGGAGTATGTCACTTTTCAAAATGTTAGTCCTATTTTTCACGACTACTATCACCATCATCACCATCACCACCACCAACCATATCCATATTAACCCTACTCACCCTTCACCCTAACACACACCCTTACTCACCCTGAAGCACGCGCACCTTCACACTGGTGTCCTTGGAGTTGGATGGTGTGCACGTGTATCTTCCTCCTTGGGTCTGCTGCACCTCGTTTATTTGTAGAATGGACGTGGTGACCTCCCGCTCTGCAGACCCCACCCCACCCGCAGCAATAGTAGTACCATTGTTTGTTCCGGTGAAATTCAACAGCTATTAAAGGGATAGTTTGAAACAGTTATTTACTACTACTACTACTAATAATAATAATAATAATATTACTACACAACTACTACTACTCCTCCTCCTCCTCCTCCTACTACTACTACTACTATTACTGCAACTACCACTGCTACTGCTACTACTACTACTAGGAAGACAACAGTCAATCAGGTTCCAGCTCCGTTTAATCCAGTGTGTAGTGCATTTTCCTATGCAGGACGCTGTGCACTGTTTCACCCCCTGTAGCAGTGACCCCTGGTACCTTTGTAGCGGAGGTAGTCTGCTACGTAAGGATTGGAACAACACCCTGACTTGGTTTTGTTAGTTTATTGCTGCAGCGTTGGTTGTACACACAGATAGCTTGTTGAGTTGACAGAGAGCCTGGAGATGGTGAGTGATGTTTGAGGTGAGGGGAGTCACGAGGCTTGACTCCCCGACGTGAGCTGTGTGTTAGCCTGTGGTAGACTCGTGGTTGACTGAGTGAGTGAGTGAGTGAGTGAGTGTGTGTGTGTGGCGGCTTATATTGGGCTCGCCGACCTGGTGGTCAGGTGAGGTGAGGTCAAGTTAATCTCGACCTCAGCCGAGGTCTCGAGGGAGGTCATTATAGGCTCAAGCTATGGGTGTGTGTGCACCTGGTATGTAGGTGTGTGTGTATGTGTGTTGTATGTAATTGTTGCTGTTGCTGCTGCTATATCACTCCCCCCCCCTTAGTGACGAGGTAAGAGGAATGGAAAACAATATACATAACACAACAGAGACAAACATATGCTGTAAATGGTCTTGATGAGGTGGAGAGGCATGATGTCGAGAGGCACCGCCAGCGTGACTGCGGTTGCAGGAGTGCCGGGGATGTAGAAGTCACCTGGGCTGCTGAGATGCGAGGATCCGTGAGGAGCGGCAGGAGAAGCAGTGACGACGGTTGGAAGACGACTCGTGCTGACAGCAAGGGCGGTGGTTACGGCTCTTGTGCTGTGTCAGCGTGTGGGCGTATATGTTGACGTCGAGCGGTGACTGCAAGACTCCGGACGGGCCGTGTGGGCGAGGAGCAGCGGGCGTGGCAAGCTCCTGGGCCGGCCGCTTGTGTGAGCGGCAGCGGGCACAGCAGGGCAGCGGGGCGCGGCAGGCTCCTGGCGGCTGGGGCATCGTCAGCGGAAGCGACACGGGAAGCAGCAGGGCTTCAGATGGGCCGCTACATACCATGCTGTGGTGTGATGCAGCAGGCGGCGGCAGCGGTGGTGCGTTATGCTGGGATGTGAGGCAGCAGGCGGCGGGCGGTGGTGTTGTTCCATTGTTTCGGGTCACTCCGGGGTCACCAATTGTAGCGGAGGTAGTCTGCTACGTAAGGATTGGAACAACACCCTGACTTGGTTTTGTTAGTTTATTGCTGCAGCGTTGGTTGTACACACAGATAGCTTGTTGAGTTGACAGAGAGCCTGGAGATGGTGAGTGATGTTTGAGGTGAGGGGAGTCACGAGGCTTGACTCCCCGACGTGAGCTGTGTGTTAGCCTGTGGTAGACTCGTGGTTGACTGACTGAGTGAGTGAGTGAGTGAGTGAGTGAGTGAGTGTGGCGGCTTATATTGGGCTCGCCGACCTGGTGGTCAGGTGAGGTGAGGTCAAGTTAATCTCGACCTCAGCCGAGGTCTCGAGGGAGGTCATTATAGGCTCAAGCTATGGGTGTGTGTGCACCTGGTATGTAGGTGTGTGTGTATGTGTGTTGTATGTAATTGTTGCTGTTGCTGCTGCTATACCTTAAGTCCCGAAGGTGGTCACCTACTATCAGAGCCTTAGGGCCGTACTATTAAAATCTTTCGCCAGGGTAGGCAAGCCTGGCGAGCGGGGCGAAGCATAATTTCTTACTTTTAAACTCCACCAGCCCTTCGCATGGCAAAGGGCTGGTTGGAATAGTATTGGAATCGGTGAGTGCGGGTGAGACCATGGATGAGAGACATATATGTCTCTCATCCATGGGAGAGACCGCCCTAACACTGAACGAAAAGCATTTTTTTCGTTTAGTTTATAATTTGTATAATACTTTTAATCATCTTATGATGTAGAAAACACATTGTAATATTATCAATGAGCATTACAAGCTTGCCATTGAAAAATAAGTCGTGTTTATATTGTTTTTAAAGACCGTCGAAGTTTTACAGCGACAGGCACAAGAAGAGGAAGAACAAGACTTACCAAGGTGAGTGTATATTGACTTTCCAACCAATTATTTTTGGTTTAGGTACTATTTTGCATAATATTAGGTTTTCATTGGATGTTTTGGGAATGGCGTGCTTAAATTAGCTATAGAGGCCTACCACCCTTATAGTCATTATAGTGATACGTGCCTGTAATATCAGTGTGCTCCCGCCCCACTAAAAAAGTTATATTTTTGGGGTTAATCAGGTGAAATTTAATGAGTTATAACTTTTGTTATAATTATAATGTTTTACTAACTTCTATCTTATTTAGTGTATGATTTCTGCTGAAACGTATGATTCCGCCTCCACACCGATCAGAATAATTTTCGTTGTAGTACACAGGATACTTTACTATACTGAACATCTGTGAAGGTTGCTTATTGGCTATAGGAATGAGAATTAGAAGATAGGTGGAAGCTTTGTTCTTCAGATTTACCTAGTGGAATAGGTTCTATAGTTTTGCCCAATTAAGAAATGTTACTTGAAACTATTTTTTCAAGTTGCCTTTCTCATAGATTTTCATGTAATTCACCCCTAAAGTTATGGTAGGTTTTGTTAGGAAAAAAGTTTATTATTATCAGTGTGCTCCCGCCACACTAAAAAGTTATATATATGGGGTTTAATCAGATCAAATTTAATGAGTTATAACTCTTGTTATAATTATAATGTATTAATTTGTTATGTTAGGTTAGATTAGGTGAGGTTTACTTCACCAAACCTGAAACCACGCTTTCCCAAGGGGTCTCCAAGCCTGTTGGCAATAGACATATAAAAATTAGAAGATAGGAGGTGGAGTCATTATTCTTCAGATATACCTATTGTGATACTAAAGTGTTGCCCAATAAAGAAATGTTACTTGAAACTATCTTTTCCAGTTGCCTTTCTCATACATTTTCATGGAATTCACCTTTAAAGTTATGGTAGGTTTGGTTAGGAAAAAAAAGTGTATTATTGTAAATTGTAACATCCCATGAATTTTGGATACTTTTCTTTTATAACATTTTGCCCGCAAATTATTTTTTCATCACGAAATTAAATGTGATGTTCGGATATATAGATCTACCTTTACATGAATGTTAGATTGTAATATGTTTCATATATTTTCCAGATTATGGATGCACTGCTAGACTTTGAGAATATAAATGTGCTTGATGCAGCTGAAGCAGACTGACTGAGGAGGAATTTACATTTAGGTTCAGGCTATCAAAGCATAGTCCGTTGAATATTAAATCTAGTCTTTCCAAACCACTACAACCCATCTTTCTTGAAACCTGATAATTACAGTTAGTTAGTGCTATCTAAGGTACAGATAGTTGGATTCTTTTTGGAGATAAGAACTCATTTAAGTTTCTTCAATAAGTGATTGACACTTCATTTCTTTGTCATAAATGTTCACACTACTGAAGGAAATGAAACATGACATAATTGAGCAGTATTATTTTTTTTCCTTGTGTCTCTATTTGATGGTATCCCATTTTTGTATTGTTTGTTAATAAAACTTACTGAAATTATTTAAAAAACTTTAATATAACAATCCTTTGTATTGTAGTCCTTAATTTCTATTAAATTGTGCCATTTTCTTTTGATATATGGTCATGTATTAATGCCAACAGTAAGGAAATAATAGCTTCAGAGAAAAAATATTGTAGTATAAAACAGTCTCTGATGCTATTTATTGTTATAATGATTGTAACTGCCTTATTAAGATAGTGAGATGATAGCAAAAGTAGAACTGACCTACGATATACAAGCAAGCAAACTTGTTTGTGTTTGTAAGTAAACCACACTTTACTGACACTTTACTACTGCTCAGACGATATCGATATAACTATGAAGTTCTACATACTATACAGAGTGCACTCCACACATCTGTGAAGGTTTCAGGCTGTGCTCGTCATTATAAGTAAATACAGGCCATATACGAAAAAAAATTTGGGTGAAATGTTTAACTTTTGCGTAATAAAATATAAAAAGCTTATATAACCAAACCAAACCATACCTAACCAAATCTAACAACATAATTTAACCTTAACCTAACGTGACCTAATCATAACCCAACATAACATAACTAACCTAACATAACTTAATATAAATCAAAGACGCTTTGAGAGTTAGATAATGGTTAACACCGCCTGAAGCCTTCACAAATGTGTTGAATACACTATGTACGATTTCATATTTATATTGATATCGTCCGAGCAGTATAGTTATGCAGATTTACCGTTTTGTCATTTATGACCTAGTTATGTTCTCTGACGAGATCAATGAACATATCCTTATTCACAGTGGATAAAGGATTCGCCCTAAGGGAGACAGCGTTGGTGCTTGTTGTCATTCTGCAGATGTAAACAAACATATTTCCTGCGCTTTTCCTGCTACTTTCCGCTATAGTCAGACACACCTTAGAGTGTGGCTGGGGTGTTCCGGTCGTGGGGAACAACCGTGCTACAGCGTTGCCACGTGTAGAGATTTGCCGCGCAAATTGAAATCAATTTCGTATTTTAAAAATTTATGAGGCCCGAATCGTGTATCTGGCAACATCATATGTCAAATGTGAAGTTTTCTTGAGTGATAAGATGCATTATCCAGAACGAAAGGGAAATTCATTAATAGGTACTGCTTTTTATTAGCAACACTGTAAAATATGTATGCCACGTTTCTTTATATGTTTATATATATCTTATCCATTATAAGTTTACTGTTTCTTCATACATTATAATACTATGAATTAACGTGTATGCATATTTCCTGATCATGTCTGCCATGGTTTTACTTACATTAAAACATTTCTACAATGCGGATTAAAAGACACGTGGCAGAGCTGTAAAAGGGTACTCCGGTACCAACCACAACTCCGCTCGCCAACCACACGCTAAGGCGAGTCTGACTATAGTCAAGCGGGAATATCATCATGTTTAGCGGTAGCGGACCACAACGCTCGCTTGCCAGGCGAACGTTCGGATCTGTTTTACAAGTAAGGAATCCTCTCTCGGTCCCAAGTGCGCCCCAAATTCGCCATACTTCCGCCCAGGTTTTAATAGTACGGCCCTTAGGGTATCCATAGCCCGTCACAGGTCGAGAGTAGGCAGTAGACACCTGCCGCCCGGTGGAATACTCCAGGAGAGGTACTTACGGGGATGTAGGCAGTGCTGCAGACTGAGTGATTCCCCGTGTCCTCTCTTCCCGGTTCCCTTAGTGTCTCATTTACACAAGAGAGCAGCTGCAGCCTGCCCTCTAAAGACAACTTCTTCTATTACCTACATAACATTACTACACCTTACACTTTTACACTCTCTTCAAATCAAAATTTAAAAATGGCTTCACCACACCCAGCCTCGGAGTCCCCATCTGGGGAGGGGACCACAAATGTCCCCAGGTCGGACTGCCCCTCTGCTGACGACCTTGGGTGTCTTGACACTTCCTCTAATAATTTTACTCTCGATTTCTGCAACATTCGTGGTCTTAGATCTAATTTCCAATCTGTGGAACACCATCTCTCCTCCACTAAACCTCATCTTCTCTTCCTAACTGAAACTCAGTTGTCTGTGACTACTGACACCAGCCCCTTCTCTGTTCCCTCCTACTTTCTCTATCCACATTTTCAATCCAAAGCTGGCTGTTGCGCATATGTGCGTAACGACATTACTTGCTCTCGTGCCCACAATCTTGAATCTTCAGAATTTTCTACCATCTGGCTAAGACTTCTACCTATCCTTCTTGCTGGAAGTTTGCTCACATTCAACCTGTCCCTAAAAAGGGTGACCGCTCCAATCCTTCTAACTACCGCCCTATAGCTTTGATTTCCTGCCTTTCTAAAGCCTTTGAATCTGTCCTTAACAAGAAGATAATGAGGCATCTATCAGCTCACAACCTTCTCTCTGATTGCCAGTATGGTTTCCGTAAAGGCCGATCTAATCTACTGGTGATCTTCTTGCTTTCCTAACTGAATCTTGGTCATCCTCTTTTAGGGACTTCGGTGAAACCTTTGCTGTTGGCCTTGACATATCGAAACCCTTCGATAGAGTCTGGCATAAATCATTAATTTCTAAACTACCTTCCTACGGATGGTATCCTTCTCTCTGTACCTTCATCTCTAGTTTCCTTTCCGACCGGTCTATTGCTGCTGTAGTGGACGGTCATTGTTCTTCTCCTAAAACTATCAACAGTGGTGTTCCTCAGGGTTCTGTCCTATCACCCACTCTCTTTCTATTATTCATCAATGATCTCCTAAATCTGACTCAATGCCCTATCTACTCCTATGCTGATGACACCACCTTGCATTTTTCAACGTCGTACAACAGACGCCCAACCCAACAAAAATTAATTGACTCAAAGGCGAGATGCTATAGGACGCTTAACTTCTGATCTTTCACTTGTTTCTGATTGGGGCAGAGCAAACCTAGTTTTGTTCAATGCCTCAAAAACTCAATTTCTACAACTATCTACTCGACATAACCTTCCAGATAACTATCCCCTCTTCTTCAATGACACTCAACTTCCCCTCTCCTCCACATTAAACACACTCGGTCTATCCTTTGCTAAAAATCTAAACTGGCAATTTCATATCTCTACTCTTGCTAAATCAGCTTCCAAGAAGTTAGGTGTCCTATGGCGTCTGCGTCCATTTTTTTCTCCCTCTCAGCTGCTTGCTCTGTACAGGGGCCTTATCCACCCATGTATGGAGTATGGCTCACATGTCTGGGGGGGCTCAACACATACAGCTTTATTAAACAGGGTGGAGTCTAAAGCTTTTCGCCTCATCAACTCTCCTCCTCTAACTGACTTTCTTGATTCTTTAAGTCACCGCCGATATGTTGCATCTTTATCTATCTTTTACCGCTATTTTCATGCTGACTGCTCTTCTAAACTTGCTAACTGCATGCCTCCCCCCCCTCCCGCGGCCTCGCTGCACAAGACTTTCTACTTCTTCTCATCCTTATTCTGTCCATCTTCCTAATGCAAGAGTTAACCAGTATCATCACTCTTTCATCCCTTACACTGGTAAACTCTGGAACTCTCTTCCTTTGTCTGTTTTTCCACCTGCCTATGACTTAAACTCTTTCAAAAGAGGAGTGTCAAGACACCTCTAATGTTAACTGGATCTCCACCCCTTGCTTCTATTCTCCTACTGTCCTCTTTACAGGGTCTGGCGACAATCGGGATTTTTTTTACTTATTTTTTTCCCCCCCTTAGCCCTTTTAATGTAAAAGTAGTGGTGACCGTTAACTCAGGACTATCTGTGCGTGTTGGCATAGTATATTGTAATGTAGGTGTAGACACAGTGAGGAAGACTGAAGGTGTTGTGGTAGCCTTGCCTGGCGCTTTTTAGAAAGGCAGCAGTTAATCATGCCCGAGTTCCTACAATCCACTGTGAAAGTGTACTTTCCTTTACAGGACGCCGTACACTAAAGTCACCCCCTGTAGCAGTGATCCTGGTACCTTAAATCCTGAAGATGGTCACAAGCTATCAGGGCTTTTACCTTTCCTTAACCCGTCACAGGTCTTGAGTAGTAGTGTAGAGAGGGTGGTATGTAGTTGTGAACCAGCTGGTGATTTTATAACAATACTACGATTGGAGGCCTCCTGGCTACATAAACGACTAAGTAGGCGGTTGTAGAGTAGCTAGCGTTCGGGCATGCGAACCTAGGGTCCCGGGATCGATCCCCCGATATTCGCTGGCCACTTTTCTTTGATATTACCGCCGAGTGGCCAAAGATTACTTAAAATTGCTGCCATACACTGTTCTCAAACAGGACATGCAAAGTTATATGCATTTGAAGCAGTTCAGCAATTAACCTCTCTCGCACTCATCGTTAGAGAAAACGTGAGAAATTCGAGGCGTTACTATAAAAAAATCTAAACCTGAGCCACTAACGGGCGGAGGTCGACGATCAATTAAGCCTCCATCAATGCCTACCGGCCACAAAAGGTATATCAGGTATAAAATAAAATAAAAAAAAAGTTATTCTGTAATGAACATTGACAGCGTTTGAGGGCAGTCCATTCCATATATTTACGATTCCATTGAAGAAAAAGTACTTGGCTTCGTTAGTTATAAAGCGTTTGCCAATTATTTTTAAGCCATTGTTACGGGTGATGTTTGAACGGTCGATAGTAAAGTAGTCGTCCGGCTTTAATTTTGTAAATCCTTTGAACATCTTGAATACTGTTAGAATGTCTCATCTCAGTCTGCGTTTCGTAAGAGAAAATAGATTAAGTTGTTTAAGAAGTTCGTCGTATGGTTTATTGTGCAGTCTTGGAATAAGTTTGGTTATTCTATTGCACCAAGGTTATTTTCTTTAACTACGTTTTTGAGTTGAATGTTACCCATTGAATAATTTATTTGGGTGTTATTATTTCCAACGTGGAGTACGTGACCTTTTTCTAAAGTTCATTTGCTATATTTTGGAACAATCGACTAAAGCATTAAAATAGTTTTGCATTAGTTTGTGCTGAGTTTCTGAGTTAACCTTATTAGTGATTTTTGTGTCGTCGGCAAATTTTGAAATTTTGCATGTGATACCCTCGTCGATATCATTATGTAAGTTGTAAAAAGTATTAGTCCCAATACAGATCCCTGAGGAACGCCGCTGTTTACTTCTACCCACTCCGACCAGGGCCGCATCAAGACAATCTAGGGCCCCGGGCACCTCATCCTGAGGGGCCCCCCTTATCCTATCCCATCCTGGCCATCCCCTTATTTTTTAAGGAAAAAAATAAAATAAAGGTAGTTAAACAGTATATATATATATATATATATATATATATATATATATATATATATATATATATATATATATATATAAATATATATATATATATATATATATATATATATATATATATATATATATATATATTGTGAATTCAGCTCACAAAATCATAAACCGTAAGGTAATATAAATCAATGTTCTCTAAGATTCAATTTGCATACATTAATTAGCAGCAGTTGTACTTAGAATATTTAGAAAAAACATGTCTTTCAATAAACTAAGTTCTTATAAAACAAAATTGTAGTAATCAAATATACTAGATGAAATACTTTACTTTACTGATGAAAGTGTATGTAACTAAAAGTTAGCCTTTCGAGCTTTCATAGCAGCAAACTGGAAAACTACATCTTCAAAGTGAATCACACGTGTTAGATCATTTTCAATAGACATGATGGCAAGACAGTTCAGCTTATCTTGACTCATTGTAGCACGCCTTTCACTTTTCACCAGTTTCATTTTTGAGAAGCTGCGTTCTGCTTCACACACTGTGACATGCAATGATAAAATTATTCTCAAAGCTATGAGGACATTTGGAAAAGTTGCTTTCAAATTCTGATGTTTTATGAACTTGAGCATTGACAGTGGTCAATCCAATTTCTCTTTCAGTCTGATCATGAAATCATAGAAATGTTCAAATTCATCAGCACAGTCAGAATCAAAATCATCTCTGTATTTTGATGTGAGTTGGAGTACTCTAGCTGGCAAATGCTCTTTATTTTGATCTGAGAAGCATTTAAGAAATGCAAAATCATTTGCTAGTCCTCGGGTGTAAGCTTCTTTACGTTGTGCAAGACAAGTCCGTAGTTTATCGATGATTACAGTGAAGTTTGCACTTTGAACATCTTACCTGCTAGGGAGTCTGTGAATTCTTCATCTGGCGATTTACTTTCATCAAAATACCTTTTTCGTGTTCTTAGACGTTTTACTTCATATTGATAATGTTGGTTTATGCATGGCATGATGTTTTTTGCATCATCTTCGATCTCATCAAATTTGCCACGGAGTTGCTGTCAGCAAATCGATAATTCCTTTTGCAGAATTAGGCTAACTTTATTGAACCGAATAAGTATTCTGTTCCACATTTCAGTCCTCTCAGTCACGACTTCAACTCAAATCTCTCTCGGCTACCCATATCAATCAAGATGTATCGAAATATAAGATCTCAAGAATTATCAACTGTGTAATACCATCCCATTGCCAATAATGGAATCAAACACGAATCAAATCGACTCTAAAATACTGTTGTCAAGCGGTGGGATGATGTCCTTCTAAGCGACAAAAGAATCCAAGTCTTCCCAGATCAAAAGCTCGCCTTCACCGCCCATCGCCACCCGTCACCGAGCGCCATCATCGCGTGCACATCATCGCCCCTGGCAATTCCTCGTCTGCGTCTCCGAAATTACGACCCTTCGTCGCCCCTTCTGCAGTAGTCTCCGTTCAAGTGAGTCTACCGGAGTGAGTATCATTGCCTGTTCCTGCTCGTCTCGACGTCCACATAATCAAATCATCACGGATCATCGGGAACCCTCTCTCCCTCAAAATGCATCGTCTACTTCAAGTAACCAGTTCGAGTGGAGGCCCCTCATCCCTCCACTCGGGGCTGTATCCTCATCAGGCAGTCATCAAAGTGGAAGTCCTTCCCCCTGCCTCCTCATCAGTCTCTTCAGGCAGTCAGCAAGTGGAAGTCCTTCCCCCTGCCTCCTCATCAGTCTCTTCAGGCAGTCAATCAAAGTGGAAGTCCTTCCCCCTGCCTCCTCATCAAGTGAGTTCAAGTCAAGCTAACTAGAGTAGAAGCGGTCATACCACTACTCGTGTTGCCTTCAGGGAGCCAGCTCAAGTGGGACACTCCAGCTGATTCCTCCACAATATCGTGTGGATCACAACTCAAATCATCACGGATCATCATCACCCTCTCCCTCCTTGGCTGCACGTGTCATCTCTCAGACACCCTTCCTCAACGGACGTGATCTCCAATATATCTGCAGCCTCCACATCAAGTGCATCTTCGCGAAATTAGGTATTTCTTAATCCTTCATTCCCAGGGAAGCGCTGTCATCCGCTCCCATTCCTATGTACCTTCTATTTAAAATTCGTGTAAATAGATCTTGCTATTCAGCTGTATCACGTATTCATCGTATCAATTCAAGTTCGTGTAAATTGTTCATATCATGTTCCTGTGTCATTTTATATATATATATATATATATATATATATATATATATATATATATATATATATATATATATATATATATGTATATTCATGTGTCATTTTCTATATATATATGTATATTCATGTTCAATTCTATGTATTCTTATTCATGTGTTTGTTGCATTGTATAATTCCAAACAACTTCATTTTCAACATTCCCCCTCTGTCTTATCTTAACATACGAGGACGTATGTTTCCAAGGGGAAAAGCATTGTATCATACTATCTAAATAGTATTCATAATCCCTCTGTATTAGGAAACCGAGAGAGAGAGAGAGATGGTATATTCACACCTGGTCAT
>JAPQNM010000015.1:79772-89772 GCA_029783475.1 Metacarcinus magister | reverse complement strand
ATATATTAGAGTATCTTTTGAGGTATACTCAATACAGATGAATGCGCCAGTATTCTCCGCGCCCGAAATATACCAGAAGGTAGAATGGTAAAACAGCTTGAGGTTTTGTCGATCTTATTTGCACGATATAGATATATGATACAATTGATGGGAGACTGGATTTCTTGTCGCCGAGAGAGAGTTGATGGATGAGTGAGCTGAGTCTGAGCCTGTTTGAATGATCGATCTTTGCCTGGATGACCAGCAAGAGGTGAGTCATGAATGTGGTACAAGATAGTGGGCACGAGGGCTTCTGGAATGACAAGCTGAGACGCATGATGTAAGTCATCGTCCTCAGAAATGACAGTACTTGATTTATAGAGGACCTCATCTCGAAGCAGAAAGGAGTCTGGGGAGAATGGCAAGCTTGGAAGGTTACTGGCATCACCTGACTCAAGGTAGTAAATAAGACGAGTTCAGAAATGGTTAGAGCGTTGAGAGGATTTGACTTCCTCAAGAGTAGGGAGTGACTGTGATGCTGTAAGCAGGGCAACAGGAGCGACATGACGGGACAGAGCGTCAGCGACAGAATTAGCTTTACCTGGGATGTACGCGAATGAAGGATTTTATTCTTGAACGGTGAATTTTCCAGTTAAGCTGGTTTCTTTGAACAACTCTGTGACAGCAAAATGATCGGTCAGAACGTGGATACGATATCCGAGTATTTTGTCTCTGAAATGACGAAGTGACCAAACCACTGCGAGAGCTTCGCGGTGTGTGACGCTGTAGTTGCGCTCAGCAGCATTGAGCAACCGACTGGCGAAGGCAACGGCGCGTGATTTACCGTTGTTGTCACGTTGCATAAGGACAGAGCCGATACCTATGTTTGACGCGTCAGTGCAAAGGGTAAAGTCCTTGTTGAAGTCGGGAAAAGCGAGGACGGGAGCGTTGCATAAGGCTTGTTTGAGGGTAGTGAACGCATTCTCTCGCTCGTCTGTCCATTCAAATTCTATGTGCCGTTTAAACAGTGATGTGAGAGGTTGAGCGATTTTACTGAAATCCTTGATGAATTGGCGATAAAATCCTGCGAGACCAATGAAGCTACGAACGTTATCAGCAGAATTAGGAGTCGGGAACTGTGATATTGCATTAATCTTGTTATCAAAGGTGTGGATACCATCTTTGTCGACTTTATGGCCTAAGAATTTGATTTCGCGTTTGAGAAACTGACATTTACTGAGCTTTAGCGTCAAACCGGCTTTCGCGAAACGTGACAGAACGTCCGATAAGGTATCGAGATGCTCAGGAAGGTCTTTGGACGCGACTATTACGTCGTCCAAGTAGCAAAACACCGAATTACCTAAGAGGCCAGAGGGAGTCGAGTTGCCATACGTTTGAAGGCGTACTGGCCAGATGATGTGGTGAAAGCTGTGTAGGGCCGTGAACTTTCTTCCAGTTCGACCTGGAAGAACCCAGACTGAAGGTCGAGGGTAGAAAATACACTGTTTGAATGACCTATTGACTGGAGGAGATCAGATAAAACTGGCATTGGAAATCGATCGGGAATCGTCGCGGCGTTTAAACCACGGAAATCGACGACGACTCTCCACTCACCATTGGACTTAGGGACGAGAAACAGCGGGGCATTGAATGGCGAGGCCGCAGGTTCTATGATGTCCTCGTCCAGCATGGCTCTGACAGCGTCGTCCATCAACGTTCTGCGGCTATGCGAGATGCGATATGCCGGGACGTAGGTGGGTGTCGAGCCTGGGGTGAGGTGGATGGAATGGTAGACAGCATTGATCTTTCCAAGAGGTTCACCCAGAAGGGAGACACAGGACCTGTAAGCCGATAATAGGGCGAGTAAATCTGGTCTCGACTCAGGGAATTCTACATCACCAAGATGCTGAGTAAGTAGAGGGGAAGGTTGTGATGGAGAGTCTGTGACAAGTGGTGCAGACAAGGAAATATGACAAGGGGATGAGTCGACAGGGGTGATAGGGGCAGGATAGGGGAGAACTTCACCTAGAGTCACGCCGGATTTAAGGAATATAGGATGATTAGTGAGATTCTGAATTGCAATACGGCAAGAACCATCATCCTCGAGAGTCGTAAGAACTGACTCGAGAGCGACACCTTTCACTCGGGCAGAGTCGGGCAAACATAAGACGTCTGTCCCGGGGAGCACACCTTTGATGGCAACTCGCACCAAACAAAGGTCGGTCTGTGTGACTACCACAGAGGAGGTCAAAACAGCACTTCGCTAAGCGAGTCGGCTGGCGTGGAGGATGACAAGGAAGGGGCAGGTGTTACTGAGGGTGACTTGGGCAGAGAGGGAGAGACGGGAGGTAAGTCATGGCAAGACGTGGGCGTGGCGATATAGACATCAGGTGAAGACGGAGACTCATGGGAGGGAGAGGCAGAGATGAAGGTACCATTCTGGGCAATTTGATGAGTGGAAGGGAAAAGTGAGATGTTGAAATGTGCCATAGTATGGTAGCCTATTAACATGTCAGCTGAGAAACATACATCATCAATGACATAGAAACAATCTGATATGGAAGGTTCAAATGGAGACAAGGAGACATCGAGGAAGACCTTGCTATGAGGCATGACAATGTTACCAGAGATACCACTAACGGTGATGTCCGGAGGATAACTCTGAATTTTATGCTTCGAGGCGACAGAGAGTTTGTCAAAAGCATGAGATTTGATAATGTTTACCGCGGCGCCATAATCGAAAAACGCGCGGCATGTCTGAGAAGCTGATTTGACAGCAGCAGTAAGACCTTGAAAAAATCCGGAGGATTTTACAGGAACACAAGGGAGAGGCGCTGGCTGAACGTCAAAGTGAACGCGTGTTTGAGAAGACGTGCTGGAGGCGGAAGGTGAGGCTGTCTTAAGAATTGGTTTAAGGATCACGGAGCGTTGTGAGGCTTGGGCGCGAGTCGTTTCCCGAATAGTGAGAAGAGGATTGTATCTCTGATTTATATAATCGGCATTCCGTTAGTGAGTGGCCACGTCTGTTGTGAAGGGAGCAAAACGCATTCTGATTGTATTGAGAGCGGCCTTGGTCGTCGAGCAAAACGTGGCAGTGAGCTTGACCTTAGAGTCCGCATCGGTGACAAGTTACATTTCTCGACGGTGAGCAAGGACGAGATTGTGATCTATAGCGTGATAAAGGGCGAGAACGTGAAGATGGTGTGAGACTGGGAGAATTGTGGTACTGAGAGACTGAACTCACGGGTAAAGAGAGGGGTGTCTGAACTATACTGACTGGTTGAGGAACGGGCGGTGATTTCTCGGATATTTTTTTACAAAGATAGTACAAGAAATCTTCTTTACTGAACTTAATGTCGCTTGCAACTGTGAATGCCGGTGAGTCGAGCTGGACAAGGAACAGGAAATAAGACATGAGACGTTTGAAATCCTCAGAAGATATTTTTCCATTTTCGTCTATCCACTGTGATGATTTCATCTGGTCTGTTAGTTCTGCACTTAGAGAGAATGCAATATTTTCTGCTTTATAAACATCGTGCGTAGAACGGGCGACATGATTGAGAGTTTGAGCAATTTTAAGGAAGGAATGAGTTGCACCTAATTTAGAATGACCAGAAAAATGAGAAATTAAGGCGGCAGTGAACTCATCGTACGTGGAGAAACTTAGGAATTTATCAGTCTTTATCAATTTACCAGCAAGGCTAGAAGGATCGTGACAAATGCGTGATTTTAAAATGGCTAATCTCTCAACGTCTAAGCGAGCAGAGCGACGTGTACATTCGTCAGCGACACGACGAACAAAAGCGTGAACTGACTCAGAGTCTGTACCAGAAAATAGAGGAATAAAGACGTTATCTGATATGAGAGTGACTTGAGGGATGGGAGCGTGAATTGGTTGGCCGACAGACATCGTGGAGGAATGTGCAATAATTTGAATTCACTGAACAATAGGGAAACGAACGAAAATAGACGGGAAATTGAAGCACAATGAAGAAAGACATACAATCAGGAAATAATAATAAGTACTTAACTAAATCCGTAGGGCGGAGATCAGGATGATGTAACACGTGGCGGCTGGACAGGCCACGTGGTGAGGTGTATGGGCGGTGGAAGATAGGCGGGCGTTGGATGGGCCACGTGGTGAGGTGGTGGGTGCTGAGTGGTGGAAGATGGCGAGCTGGGATGATGTAGAAGCTCCGGGCGAAGGCGACCGGACGAAGGGCAGGACGAAGATGGAGGTGGACTTGATGATGTGGACGTCGAGACGGGCAGGGACAGGCAGAGCAGGCACCGATAGAGAAGCTTCTTGAGGTACCAGGTACGGCGAGGAGGCTTGTGCTCACTCAAGTAGACTCACTTGAGCGGAGACTACTGCAGAAGGGGCGACGAAGAAACGTGACTGCAGGGACGCAGACGAGGAATGCCATGGGCGAGGTGTGGCAAGGCGGGCGACTGTAGGGCTGTGGTCACGTAGGGCTCCGGGTGGGCGCGAGGTGTGGGCGGGCGGGTGGGCACGTGGTGATGGCGGGCGGGTGGGCGCGTGGTGTGGCAAGCTCTTGATATGGGGAGATTTGGGTTCGTTTTCGTCGCTTAGAAGGACGAAACACCGCTGCTACCAGTATATTAGAGTATCTTTTGAGGTATACTCAATACAGATGAATGCGCCAGTATTCTCCGCGCCCGAAATATACCAGAAGGTAGAATGGTAAAACAGCTTGAGGTTTTGTCGATCTTATTTGCACGATATAGATATATGATACAATTGATGGGAGACTGGATTTCTTGTCGCCGAGAGAGAGTTGATGGATGAGTGAGCTGAGTCTGAGCTGTGTCTGAGCTTAGAACGGGGGAGAGTCTCTATTTATCTCCGCCGGAAAGGCGAGGGACAAATCTATGTGAGAGAGAGTAGTATAACACAGGTGAAGCGACCTAAACACTAGGGCTCGCTCTGTTGGACACCTGGTGGAAGGCAAGGCTTGGTTGGACTCGTGAGACCTCGGCTCTCCTGGGAAGGAGGGCGGGCTGGAAAGTGATCTTGACAATGGAGGCCCTCTGAGACAGCGGCTCTCCTGGGAAGGAGAGGCCTCCAGAGACCAGGCCAGGATGCGGAAATACACACACACACTCTCTCTCTCTCTCTCTCTCTCTCTCTCTCTCTCTCTCTCTCTCTCTCTCTCTCTCTCTCTCTCTCTCTCTCTCTCTCTCGGCTCCTAATATAAAGGAAACTACTTAATACTATGTTACAGATATATATATATATATATATATATATATATATATATATATATATATATATATATATATATATATATATAAGTTGTGACATATCATTGATTTTAGATGATTTCTCCATTAAGTGACAAAAAGAATAAAATTACATTATGCTTACGTCTTATATGTGATATGGTCAAACAACAAAGGCTTAAATAATTTATTACATGCCTCTAATTCTCTAAGACCTACGAACTGGTTTTGCAAAAACTAAGGTTTAAATGAAACCGGATGTCGTGGCTGGTGTGTCTACGAGGGAAGACAGAACGGAACGTGGATCATCCCGCTCTGGGCTGTAGCCGTGGGCTGGGAAACAGGTGCCAAGTGTGGCATAAGATATTCAATTGAAATAAGTAGCGTACAAAAAAAGGGTAATACATTTATAAAATAGAGCATTGAGAAAATTTTACAATTATATATGGTAGGGAAGGATGTTCAATAGTTACAAGGATAAAAAGTACTGGAACGCTCTGCCGGTAAGTGGAGCGCCACACAGAATTTTAATTAGGGAATTTTACCATAGTAAAATAGTAAAAAATTGTATAGCTTATGAGCTATATTGGGTAGTTAAGTAAAGGTGAGGTGGGCGTCAGGTCACATGACCGCAGCAGAGGTGGTTCTTTTTCCACTAGGGTTACATAAAGAATGTGAAGACTATCTGGAGCACCTGAAAGGGGTTGTGTCCTGTACCAAAATTAAACAATCAGAGACCGTCAGTATAACACGAGTGGCAACACTATGCATCAAGGAGGTGGCTGGAACATGATTGAGAAGTATCAATTACCAACCGGAATCCTGTCATGGTGGATGGAATACAAAATCTGGATGCGTAATCAAGTTGTAGAAAAAAAACTTGGCAGTCATAATTTCATTTTGTATCAGAGTGATACAACTGCAGAAGTACTGTATGATCGATTCTCCGGAAGTAGTGAGAGATAAAACGAAGAAAAAAGTCTTTTTGAACAGATGACCTTTATGTCTCGTTAATGTGAAACGACGATCGAAACTTATGTCGATGAAGAGTCTTAGCTCAACCACTGGAAGTCCATCACAGAGGTCTGGGTCATGGGAGATATCTCTCTCACCCTGAAAAGACCATAGCATTTTTTTCTTGAGCGAGAAGGAAAATCTGTGAGAGTACGTCCATCAAGTGATAATAGTGTAAGTGAGAAACGTGAAGAGACGTATTTAAGCAGTGTTTATTATTTCTGAATTACTCATGTTGACAATGTACAAATACGATAGACAAAGAGCTGACAAGCTATAAAGAGCTGAAGGAGCAGTGAGTGTGTTGTAAAGACATATTCAACTATCCATATTGTATGTGAGTCCTCCAATCAGAAAGCCTCAAACTTCTGGGTTGCAGGTTGTGGCTGTTGATCCGTCCATTAATGAAGCTGCACCCTTTCCTAATGAAGTCAAAGAGGCTGTGGCATAAATGATTGGTTGAAAGGCAGCTGGCATTTGTATTATTGGTGCTGAAAAGCTTAAAGCTTGAGGCGACGCCATGATTCGTGGGTTGCATTTTGTCTTGACTGCTGTATGGTATTCAGGTACCATTCCTCCTGACTGGAAAAAGGGGGTTGGTCGTCCCTATCTGGAAAGGTAAAGGGGACCGTCAGGATTGCAACAAATACCACGGAATAACGCTGTTCAGTGTATCAGGCAAGGTGCTCGCCCATCTGCTACTGATGCGAGTTCGCAGTCATTTGCTGAAATATCAGAGACCTGAACAGTCAGGGTTCACACCTGGTAAATCAAAAACTGACCGTATCCTAGCGCTTCACGTACTGATGAAACGTCGACGTAGATTTCGACAAGGGATGCTTCCAGCCTATGTCACTCTGGGATCTTGTACAGTTTTGCGTGATTCCTGCAGGGATTATTGGTCTATTAACTGGCCTGTACTCCATGTAAACTGTAGAGGAGGCATGTCCAGCTTCTCTCCTGTGAATACAGAAGTGAGGCAGGGATGCATCTTTGCTTTATTACTTTTCAACACCTGTATGGACTAGGCATTGGGCAAAATTATAGACCAAAGTAATTTTAGAGCATCAGTCGGCAATACAAAAATCACTGAACATATTTTTGCTGACGATGCAGTAATCTTTGCTGAGTCACTAGAGGTTTCAGGTGATGGCTCTTGAGGCACTGCAAGAGGAGGCGAAACCTTTAAGACTTCAGGTCTCCTGTCCTAGGACTGAAGATCATGTTTTTGGAAGCTTGTTGATGAAACAGGACAATCTATTCAAGCGAGTGGCGAGGACATTGATATCTTGGACAGTTTCACATACCTTTTTTTTATGTCTTGCACCTGTGGCACCGATAGGCTTGAATGAAGCGTTAGATGGTCGGCACATGGTAGCACAGGTTATATGTGTATGGTAACGCCTCGTTTCTTTGTTGAGAGGCTCATGCTGCCCGTGGAAGCTCCTCGATGCTTATAACTGTGTAGGCCCGTCGAGGATAGTGTTATTGCAGCATGTGGGTGATCTTTGGCCGCTCTGCATTTTTTCCTTATTAGAGTGGCCAGCCCGTCTGGGGACTCGAACTCGGGACTCAGAGCTGATATGCCCCCAACGCTAGCCACTAGGTAATCGCCTCCTTGGTAGCGTGGTCCATAGAAATGGTGGGTCACGTCAAAAAGTCTTACGGTGTATTGGCTTGGCCCATGGTGTTATGGACTCGCTCAGCACGAGTATATGGCGTTGTCAGTACCTGTGCAGACGGACAAAGATTGGGATCTGCAAGTCACTGGTGATCCCTGTGTCGTAACCAGATAGCGTGATAACGGGGGAGATGGATACTGTGTCAAGGTGGAAGATACATGTGGATTTGTGGAAATATAAAAGTATCGAAACAGAAGTAGCGATAGCGCGGTAAACGAAAACAAGTGACTGTTGCCTCTGTAAATACGATAGCAGATATCTTTCC
This sequence comes from Metacarcinus magister, assembly GCA_029783475.1. Taxonomy (NCBI): domain Eukaryota; kingdom Metazoa; phylum Arthropoda; class Malacostraca; order Decapoda; family Cancridae; genus Metacarcinus; species Metacarcinus magister. Next base: position 81,588 of record JAPQNM010000015.1, on the reverse strand, counting down.
AACACACCGGCTCTCAGATGACCAGGCAAACTAAAGGACAGATTATGGAGATTATCAGAAGACCAAATCTGTAGTCAGCTAGGTCGTAAACACATGCCGGCTTCCTTTGTAAACCCCGACGCAGATTAGAAAACCAGTAAGGTAATCTCGGGAAGGTACACAAAGGCCCCTCCAAACATCTGTTTGCAGAATTCTAAGGGAAAACTCACCTTTATATAAAGAAGCAGAACTCTAAGGGAAAACTCACCTTTATATAAGGAAGCAGAAGCCTAAGGGAAAATAACATATATGTTGGGGCCTCCCAAAATGTTATCTTGCGAGAATTGGTAACTGCGAGTTTGAGTGTAGATTGTAGTCAGATTGTAGCGGCCTATAAAATCACTTCACTCAGCCTTTCCACTTTGGAAGGTGCAACCATCTCAGCTCAGAATGGAGATTCTGAATATTATGGTAAGTGGAAATTCCGTTCTAATGCAGTCATTTTAGCAGCTGTAGGATGTTATTTTAAGGATATTTATTTATGTAGGATTGTGATGAACAAATATTATGCATTGTTCCAGTATTTGAATATTATGTGTTGCTCCAAATTATGGATATTGTTGTGAGCTCCTAAAGATATTATCTAATGTGCCTGTTCATTTATATATGTTAAATATTGATAAAGGAAATAATGTTGGAGCAGGATTGTCAACTTGATTGATTAAATATAGAAAAATCAAAGTGTTCTGTACCCCGTGACCAAAGTATATGCTGTTTAACAGAACACGGAAACGTTGCAATAACGTGCAACGAAACCTGTCTTACTATATGGCTGTGAGACATGGACACTGAACACCGACATGAAGAGGCAAATTGATGTCTTTGGTACCAAGTACCTTCGCAAAATCATGGGGTATCGCTAGAATGACTTTGTGACAAATCAGCAATTGCTCCATGAGACTGAATCAAGGCCTATTACCAGCATAGTCCGCCAACTTCAAATCCAGCTATATGGGCATGTGGCACGTTACCCAGAGGCCGATCCTGCTTTTTTGGGTTGTTTCTAAATGGGCTAACCCGGGGTTGAGGAGGCCAATGATTTTGGTTGGGGCAAGTCGATGCTTCCTGTAGGGAGTTACTTTGTACGGGAAGGGTCCCTTCATGGAGACTCGCGCTGGGTGATCGCTGGGGTCGGCGTCGTAGGGTGTGTGAGGCGACGCTCCCCTTGGCGTACGCCCCTAATAATTGATTGATGGTAAAGCAAAATGATATATTATAAATAGGTTACTGTAAGTAGAAAATCTTTTATAGGTCTTGCATTACTTTTGCTATAAAATGGCTTTAAAATTATACACTGCAGGCCTTGTTCACGTACTCGGGCAAGAGTGAGGGAGGAAAAACTGCAAGGAAAAGAAAGATAATAGATTAATCCGAGAAGAAACTTTTTTATATTCATATTCGCTGTTCTAACTAAATTTGGCATTAGTTGGAGTTTTACACTCCTTACACTTAGTCTTGCCACAGGAACAAATGTCCAAGTGCGCATTTTTTTTTCGACTTACATATGCATAGCGGTAAAAAAAAAAGTAAATATAAAAGAAAATATATGTATTAAAGATTTATTGTTCAGAACGTTTTTTCTTACCTGTCATTGCATCCTTCACTTCTTCCCTCCCTCATTCTCACATAGGCCTAGAAGGAACGAAATATTATCAAAAATACAACTGCTAACAAAAACAAATCGAAACGAGCGTACTATATACGCATAACAAATTTTTTACTTGAAATACTGTATTGTTCTACCTGTTTAAATGTTTGCTGTAACTCATTGGATGAC
>JAPQNM010000015.1:62272-72272 GCA_029783475.1 Metacarcinus magister | reverse complement strand
GTCAGTTTTGATTTATTCGAAAAGATCATCAAAGTCAAGATGGTTACATTCCTCGGAATAAATAAGCAAATAACAGAAAACCAGCACGGATTTCGAAGGAATAGATCTTTTCTGACTAATCAGTTGATTTCTTTAATGACGTTTGCGTGAGTTTGGATGTCCGGGAGCCGTGTGATGTGAATGACTTTGATTTTCCATGTGCATGCACATGGAAAAAAAGAAAATCTATGTGCGTGGATTGGCTCTCAGACCGCTAACAACATGTTGTTCTAAGTAGTGAAGGATCTAATTGGCAAAACGTAACTAAATGTGAGCCTCAGGGGTTGGTCATGTCAATCGGTTCAATTTCGTCCCGTATTGATTATATTATCATTCTCCTACGTTTTCTTGAGGTCTTTTCAGGCTATTGAAAGTTTTCCGCTGTTTTCCTTGGATGCTTTCCCACCTACCTCTAGTGCGGATTCTAAGACTACATTAGTTAGGTTGTTATTTAACCCCTCCAGTCCGGGCACGTTGCACCCAGCACTTCATTTTCTAAACGCTGATTTTGCTCGATTTCGATTGTTTTCACACTGCCCTCACTCTCAACCTATATATTGTAATGACATAAAAAATATTTATTACTTTTCTTCAACTCTTCTTCTTTCCAGTGGTACCATCCCCATGTATCTACGATGTGTAGTTATAGAGATATGACGAGTTAAAGGAGACACTGTCTGGGCGTGCGGAGAGGCTATTGTTCGTGCGCGCGGAGCGGCTGTGGCTTTGTATCCACCACCTCTCGATATATGACCGTACGATGAAATGCTTGGAACCTCAGTTACAGCGAGAACCCGGATTGCATTGAGGAGGGCGTCATGAGCGCTGAGGGCTGGAGTGTGGTGTCGAAGTTAGGGGTGGTGCACTGGTGCACTGGGCTGGCTGGTTGCGGCCAGGGGTTGGGACGCGCGCAGATCACGTTCACGTGAATCAGCCATTGCTAGGGTCCAACAGGAACTGAAAGGTGAGCGGAATGTGGTCATGATAGCACGCAATACCTCGCTGCGTAGCGAAATCCGCTCGAGGTAGCCCTATTTAGCTAAAAAGTAGCTATGACGGATATATCCGTCACCCGGACCCTAGGGGTTAAACTTTCTATATTTCCATTCACTTCGTCTACTAGTCGAAAATACGCGTTCTGGATTCTATTCGCAAACTCATCTGACTTCTTTTTGACTGTTGAGACATTTGGCTTCATTCTGAATAGCTTCTCTTTTTCTCTTTTAAAGTCCAACGTTACTTTACATCTTTATATCTGAATTTCATTCTTAGTTTCACCGATCAGGCTTTTCCATGTCACTTTCTTGCTTGCCTTACGATCAAAGAATGTGTTCATTATCTTTAAATTCTTCTTCTCTGAAAACCCTACAAGCATGTCACCTCTATCACTTCGAGTATCTAGTATTCCAAATTTTCCTTGTGCTGTCATTCCTTCACTCTTTTTCCCAGCCTTTGCATTAAAGTCACCGATTATGGAAGAATAATTAGTTTTGTACAATTTCAAAGCTACTTCTATATCTTCATAAAAATGTTCTACCTCCTCGTCGTCGTAGGCTGATGTTTGTGCACAAATCTGTATGACTTTCATTTTATACATGTTGTTTATTTTGATTATTTAGCCTTATTTAGACTTACACTATAGAACTTTTCTATATTTCCTAATAGTTCTTTGTTCACTAACGGCCAAATTATTAAACAACCCTTCCCCCTTCGATGAAGAGGCTGCACGAGAGGATCGTTCCTTGGACATTATGATGTAAATTATTTTGGCATTATTAAATACATACATTGGAAATATAGATGTAAATATTAGAAGACATCTATTAGAAAAGCAATGCCATTATAACTACATAAGGTCAACAATAAAATACCAATACAGTAAGAGATCAGATAAGGCGACATTATTTCTCCTAATCTGTTCACAACGGTTTTAGAGGAAGGTTTTAAGAACTGAAATGGGAAACTTCAGGAATTCAGATTAATGGAGAATATCAAAATAATCTTTCGATATACTGATATTATTGTTCTAATGACCGAATCTACACCAACCGTAGAGGACACAATTCACACTGTCGCTCACCAAGTAGCCAGTTTCAGTTTCTGTGTTTATGAGCGTATAATGAAGACTAATCTTGTTAGTGTTGCGGAATGTTTCTCATTTTTGCTTAATTCCCAGGAAGTAGACATGGGCGGCACGATATTCTCTGTGACGCGGAGACGGTGGCAGGTGGTGGATTTCTCCCCAGCTCTGTACGTCGACCATTCTAACATGATGTATGCCCGTCCCGAAGTGTCCTCCGACATGAATGGATTTACCAAGCCATACACTTTGCTAGTAAAGTAGCAGATTTTATAACATTTACACATTACTGTTCTTACAAAATTACATCATGTACTAATAATGAACTAACCATCGTCGAATTTTGAGCATAATATCCTACCTCTTTTGCTTAGTTTTTGAGCACTTTTAAAAGATAAATGCTAGATATCGACATGGTTGGACGTGTGATAAGTAATGTGTTGCAGGTATGGCTGGCGGTCTTCTTTGCTTCACTGATGATGTTCTCCGCTACACTCTTCATCCTTAGGGGAGACGCGGCTGTTAAGGCGCTGACGAAGTATGTTAGTGTATTAACCCTTAATGCTAAAGGGGTCAAGCCAGCTGTTTTGTTTTATGAAAGACCATGACAGTGCATTTTGCTATTAATAAATTCATCACAATTCCTTCTGACACTGTGTAGATAAAACAAAGAAATCTGTTAGTGGAGAGGACATTTATGCGATTGAGGCTTAAAATAAAAGATGAGCAGCTATCATATTGTTGTTGAGTTAATGTTACAAGCGGGATTATCTATATATAAAGAAACAGCTGTTTTGAGTTGACCAATGAACGGTACTGCAGCGATGCAATAATGTGTTACGGGGCTGTCACACTAGCACTTTTACCGATAACTTTTTTCCGTCAACTTTGTGAAAATCGACAATATTTGGAGCGCCAGCCGTCACACACAAGCAGTCGTTATCGACAATTTCTGAAGCGCGCCGTCATATACACACACAGCTGTTCGTCTACACTGTTTTCGTCCTCAGTAAACAAACATGACTCCAACACCCAGGCAAGCATTAGCTTCTCTGCACTTCATTATGTGTCATGTCCATCGAAGACGAGCCAAACTTGCTAAAAAACTGAGCTGAGTTTAGAGGACCACGAGACTATGAGGAACTGGATCAGGTGGATAAGAACCAGTACCACAAACTTTTGCAGTTGGTGACACCTCTCATTGCAATGAAGGATACCGGAATGAGGAAAGCAGTGACTGTAGGAGAGCGTCTCACACTCACACTTCGCTACTTGGCTACAGGTAAGATCTTACGTGAAACCTGTTTGCAGATTTAGAATTGCTAATTTCTTTTTCACTTTACAAGTATTTCCTCATAATCACAATATTTAAAACGGTATAATTTTACATCTTCACCAGAATAGTTTGGAGAATTCAGGGTTATATGTTTGCATTACCTGATGTATTTCGAGAAGGTTTTCTTGATTACATTTCTGTCGCAAGTTCTTAGTTTGTGAGATATTCAATGTTTTTTGTGAGATCTTCTCTTCGAAAAATAAAGTTTAGTTTGGTTTGAACAACGTTCTGTTATTTGTCAATGTAGGTTAAGGTTTGGTTGATTTAGGCTAGGTTAGGTTAGGTTAATTAAGAAGATAACAAACGTTCTCTATGACCAAAAGTAGGGAGTTTGGCGAGGTGCAGACGCAAGACGTGAACGTAAACAGACGCCATTATGGTGAAAATGTAAAATTTTACCTTCAAAACATTTACAATTCATCACAGTAATACCACTTTTTCTTCTTGTGTTGATCATGGCCATAATACCCGGGGAAACAAACTATCATAATCAATTCAAAAACCTTGTTTTATATCTAAAGTGGTAGGTAGGTAGGCCAATATATACGTGTTTAAGCGTATATGATTATTAATGAATGACTGTCTTTCTTTTCAGGAGGATCTCAAATTTCACTTGCCTGCCAGTTTCACATCAGTAACAGCCTGATCTCATCTATTATACCTACAGTATTCAGAGCCATCTACAACGTTTTACAACCGGAGTTCTTACACCTCCCAACCAACCAAAGTGAGTGGCAGGAAGTGGCAAAGAACTTCTTCACTCAATGAAATTTTCCAATGTGCATTGGGGCGCTGGATGGCAAGCAAGTGATAATTTCAAAACCACCACGTTCTGGCTCTGAATACTATGACTATAAAGGTAATTTTAGTCTCATAGTGGTGGCACTAGTAGATGCAAACCATAGGTTCATGTATGTTGACGTAGATGCAAGTGATCGAGCCAGTGACGCTGGGGTGTGGGAAAGATGTGGCCTCAGAGCTGCTCTAGAAGAAAATAAATTACATATTCCACCTGTTACCTGTATTCCATTTTCCAAAAGGTAGTGCCCTTACGTCATTGTTGGAGATGATGCATTTCTCGGAAAAAAATATCTAATGAAACCTTATCCTGGGAGAGACCTCGAAGAGGTTAAATTAGTGTTCAATTATCGTCTGTCTCGTGCAAGGCGCACATCAGAAAATGCATTTGGTATCTTGAGTGGAAGATTTCAGGTTTTTAAGAAAGGTGAAAAGATCCTGATGTACTAGATCAGTCCCAACTTGTCCATACATAACACTGTGAACACTATGGACCATTTGGAAGGTGAGCTCTGTTTCTGTTTAAAGGATGTTAACCTTTGCATGTAGTTATATTGTTTTTATCAATGACAATATTGTAAAAATAATATCTAGTTATGTATATACTGGTATCAATATTAGTTATATTATAATGTTATCATACAGTATTCATTTTAAATGTCAGGCATGGGACACTATTACTAATAAGATATTTCATATTATGACTACTAAATCATGTTACATCTTTATTAAGTTTTTATATCATTATTGTTGCCTTTGATTACCATACTGGAAACTCCTATATTTTGATGATATGAAATAAAATTACATATAGCATTATAGTACTGTACTTTATTCAGCCTAAAATTTTTTTATGCCTCTGTCTCCGGTGATCTTATAAGATTTTACTAATTTTGGTAATAATGTGGTTCCTGGATGTTCAGGAGATTCATAATTTGAACAGTTACATCTCGCTGCCCCTGTGGAGTAAACTCCTGCAGCCAGCTCCCAACGGCTTTGCCAATATTCTCGCAGAAGCTCACTTTTGGTGGTGGCTGCACGAAAGAGTGTCGCAGGTCCCTTATAGCCTCCATGCACTAATCATTATAAGGTGTTTTTGCTCATTGTCTTATTTTTTTTTTATGCTGCGAACTGTTGAAGTGGTGTCAGACGGTGATGGTAGTGGTACATGTACCTTGCTTGTTACAGGGCAATCTTCTGGTGATGAAGATGCAAACCTGCTAGTGGAGATGAAGCAGGATTCTTTAGTCTCATCTTCATGGATAATGATGGAACAATTGTCCTGGAAGGAAGAAAAATGCTTACATGTACATGCGAAATATTTCTTTTCTGCAGGTGCATTTGGAGCAATTACAAGTACTTTGATTTTTCAAATGTAAATTCTAAGTAGCTACAAGTACTAAAAATTTTGTACTCAAGTCCAAGTATAAGTACTGGTACTTGTACTTGGACCCAAACCTGACATGGAACTAAAGAAATATTCATTATGATTGATGCTTAATGGAGCAGTTAGAGGAAATAATTTACTATTCACTGAAATGCAAAACCAGTTATGTATATTTGAACAAGATTGTAATGGTCTTACTTCATCAGTGAAATGTTGTGTTGCTTGCGTTTTATAACGGTCCAGGGTGTCCTTGAGGAAGGACATCGGTTCAAAAAGGTCCCATTTGGTGACATATCCACAAGTGGATCCACTAGGAGTAACCTGCGTCTTGCGGTACTCTTTTAGAAGATAGGTCATCAAGTTATTAAACTTGGATCTCACTTGGTCGGTAAAGCAATAAAATCTATAAAATTCCATGTAATCACTTGAGTGGTGAGGCAATGTGCACTTAGTGCCATTACACAAATCTAACCCAGTCACCCGGAGACGGTGGACACAAGGCCACCAAACACAGGTGCTGTACCTAATTTCTACTTATTGTTTATTGTCTGTTAGTACATTTAAACCACTTGGTAGCCTACACCTAAAATAGTTTAATGAGCAAACCTTCAATATTAACTTAGTTTGTCTGCTCTAACCTTAACCCAAACAAAAATGGCCAAATCCTCTATTTAAACCGAACTTGTTACATGCATCTATAACATAGGTAAATATTAGCTTTATTGTTGCTTCCTATTTGTGTTATTTTATTTCCAGCTTCCATTTCATATATTATTTTCTAGTTCCAGAGTGTTTTGAGGCGTAATTTGTTGTGCAAATGAATAATAACCCAAATATGACCATAATAAGAACATAATAATATAAGGAAGCTATAAAAGTCCTGGAAGCCTACACATGATAGTTCCTGTAAATAAATAATTTTGACCCCCAGTAGTAGGGAGGGCAAAGATAATGAAAAAAAATCCTTAATTATCAGAGTAATGCTTGCTACATCCTTGCACTAGTTTCACCCTACAACATAACAATTTTACCTGTGGAAAGCGTTGCGAGTTCTGCAAAGTTCTCCCGGATATCACTCGTGACGGTGTTGTAGGATGCTCATTTCAACACTTTCTTCAAGTACATTTCATTGTTTGGATCCCAGAGACAGCGGTGGCTTCTTATCTGCTCAATCAGATATTCTTCTGACAGTTTTGTCCACCTAGGATTAATTTTTGAGTCCATGGTGTACAGGAACCGAAGAGTTGTTTGATAAATGCAATTAAAGTCTTCCGCCTCTACGGTCTAGTTATGCGAGACACTGTTGGTTACTTTAAAACCACAAATTAAATGTAACGTCATGTGAAATTATAAAATTTATTATTTGGTATCATTTTAGAAATTTGAATTTTTTTTGTTTAAATACAAGCTAACCATTTACTTCGAATAATTTCATTTCATCCACTATGCATTCTGATTTGACTATAAAGTTGTAGGCAACTTACAATATGAAGACGATCATGTCCGTCTGACTGATTCAGACGGAAAAAGTTGTCGAACCGAGAAAAAGTTGACGGAAACAGTAAAAATTGTCGGTAAAAGTGCTAGTGTGAAAACCCCTTTAATCAACCAATTGTTTTTTCAGCATTTCGTTCAAAGTTTATCGCAACTTTAAAATACGATTACTGCACACTTTAGGTGCAATTTTAGAGAATAAATTTATATAAATTAATTTATTGAGAAAAAATTGGAAACATGCTAAATAAATTATTTCCGTTGACTCTGTTATCTAATAAGAGTTTTCAGTCTATGTAGATAAACAAAATCTTGTTGAAAATATCCAGTAATTTTCATCAGACTCGTTTTTCGTATCTAAAATAAATATTATCTCCCATATAGCACTTTTGGAGAAAGAACTCAAAATTTATTATTCAAATTTTCACAAAAGTTTTCCGAACGTAAATCAAACAAAATATATTTATTACGGTCGTGAAGGATGTTTCATATGCAGTGAAAAATAATATGAAAAATTGTCCGACAGCCCAAAATGATTTTAAATTTCAATTATTAGACCATTTTGGTGTAAACATAAAAAACATTTTGGATTTAAGTGACTCATTCAGCTAGTGCACAGTGTTATAGTGATAAATACCCCCATACCTGTAGATGGGGGATGTATACTCGCAAAGTAGCATCAATGAAACATTTATAATTAACTAAGCTGCAATTAGCCGATTGTGAGGCAGTGAAGTAATTAAAACGAATCCCGAAAGACCTTGGGGGAATGAAGCAGAGTTCCAATATTTATCATTCTTCCACGTGCGCCCCTACAGTACGGACGCTTTTAACTTCTGGTGCTTCCTTATCGTAAGGCCGTATCCAAGGTCTCGCCTATTCTGTCGTTCTTTCTACTGCTAACGGAGCGGGATTTTTTCGTCATGGTTAGTATTGTTTTTTTGTCTGTGTTGGGGCACGCGTTGCTCCATGTATCCTTACTGCTAGTACCATGGAGGAGTGGTGGCCTCTGCCACGTGGTTAGCTAGTTAAGAGTGCTCTGGTGGGGATCCTCGCTTCCAAGGCTCCCCCATGTCCCTCAGGGGCATGTGGATCATGTTCTGGGCTTACTCCCTCCGGGAAAGACTCTGACAGTAGTCTACCTGGACACCATGGCAGTCTTTTGAGCTTTTGAAAGCCGGTGTTTAAGCTGGCATCCACCTTTGACGATGCGTTGCCTGCGACGTTCATTGGTGAGTCGATAGCTGGTGTCGTCCTTTGACGTACAACCTACCGGCAACGTTCATTGGCTTAAGGCAAACATCCTCCTTCGGCGACGCACTACCTGTGAAGAACATTGGAGACGTTCATTATCAACTCAGTCCACCATTGACGACACGGTCATCCGCCATTGGCGACACTGTCGTTCCACTATTGGCGACACACTCATCCGCTTTTGGCGACACAGTCGTCAGACATTGGCGACACGGTTGTCCACCATTGGCGACACGGTCATTTGCCATGGGCAACACACTTGCCGACCGTTAGCGACACATTTGTCCGCCTTTGGTGACACGGTTATTTGCTATTGGCGACACGCTCGTTTGCTATTGGTGACAATGATATTGGTTCGCCATGGACATCACGCCAAGCCCGTCTACCTTCACCTATGGCACACATGGACAATCTCCAATTGTCTTTCAGTCACTTGTGTCCTCACAAGATCTCTAGGATCTGGTATCTCAGCTTTGGGACATGGTTAGTCACTTAAGGCTGCTTTCACACCAAACGAGTCGAGTCGAGTCAAGTCACATAGAGTCTTGACTCTATGTGACTCGCTAGTCAAGTTAACACAGTTTTCAAAGCAATTTTGCAGGAATCATTCACACCAGGGGAGTCGAGTCGAGTCGAGTCATGCTGAGTCGAGACGAGTCGAGTCATGTCGAGTCGAGTCGAGTCATGCCGAGTCGAGTCGAGTCAAGCCGAGTCGAGACGAGTCGAGTCATCACGAGTCGAGTTGAGTCGAGTCACGAATGTGGCGAGACCCATTTTTGTCGTCAGTCATCGTGAGTCAATGTGCAAGATGCAGCTTGAGGATTTGACAATGGGACGTCTGTAGTTGGTATCCATTTTCTTGATAGAAATTCCTGTTATAATAACCAGCTTCTTGAAGTTTTCAGTTGTCATTCTGAAGAAAATGTGGAACTTGTCTGGATTATTTAGGAGATCAGGAAACAGATGACTAATAGCACCAAACTCAGGTCTCTTGGTATTGAGTTCATGCACCTATACTCTGCTCCTCTTTCTTCTTCGTCGCCGAAACCACAACAAAGCATGTAGGACAGTGAGGGAATGTGTGTCCATACTCCCTGCCATCTGACAAGTTAAATGACTCTGATGACTCGACTCGACTCGACTCGTTTGGTGTGAAAGCACCCTTAAAGGACGAAGGAGAAAGTGAAATCGTTCCCCTTCTCTTTCCTCATCTTCCTTTTCTTTCTTCGAGGATAACTGTTCTCAAGGTTCTTTCCGTGGTTCGGAGTTTATAGTTTCCGCCAAACAGCCAAGGATATCTCCCTCTCCAGGTTTTGGGAGCATGCTTTTTCCCTCTCCACATCCTATGACAACCACAGGTATCTTTATTTCCCTTCCTCTTCCCGAGGCTCTTCCTCTTGGCGAATCTTTTTGTCCGACGATAAGCCCGTCACCTTGCAGGGCAAACCTTGATTCTCTGCCTTGGTATCTAGTACATATGTTGAGGTACGGGCAACAGTGGGACATGATGGACATGCATTTGTCCAGTACCATAGGATGCATCTCTCGAAGAGGGATTCGCAACCTTCTTTTCCGGTGGTCTCAACCTCCCTATATATATATATATATATAT
>JAPQNM010000015.1:47272-54772 GCA_029783475.1 Metacarcinus magister | reverse complement strand
TGTCTTCGACTGCGAGTGCATCGGGGACTTCAGGGGACGGCATGAGCCTCCACAATCGTCACATAAAAAATACTGCCTGGACCACTAAGGCTCCTTTCACACGTGTCAACTTTTCGCTGTGCACCACCACGGCCCAACGCCGTGCATTTCAGAGAATGCGCCGTTGTGTGCACGACCACACAACGAAGCGCCGTATCTTCATTTGCCTGAGTCTTACCTTTTGTATTTTTCAACATGGACACACACGACCACTTGCTTTTCCTTTGCCTTGCCTCTGCCCACTGCTTCAGCTAGTGATCCCGCGCACACCTCCCACGTCTCAATTCATCCTAGCTTCCACTTCACACTGCTACACCGGTATGGTATGCGAAAGTGAAGCTCTATGCGAGACTTTGCCACCCGTTCTGCGCGTGCGCGGGAGGCGAGTTTGTTGCCAGGCGTACAACTCATTCTTCTGAGCGGGACGTAAAAATTGTAACCACAATTCAGTTGCACTCCAGCTCCGGCGCACTGGTAACCTCCCGTCTCTCTCTCTCTCTCTCTCTCTCTCTCTCTCTCTCTCTCTCTCTCTCTCTCTCTCTCTCTCTCTCTCTCTCTCTCTCTCTCTCTCTCTCTCTCTCTCTGTGCCTAGGGCATCGCCGCTGCCAGACGTACGCTTCATAAAATCGTAGCTTTTATTTGCATGCAAACCTATTTCTGTGGATTAGGAACTAGTTAAAAATTATTATATGGCTAAAACGATCTTTTAAAGATGCATTTCCTAGCACTTCACGCATGAACACAGCAAAATAGGCACTGCTACAACTGAGTCCAAGCAGGCGGTGGTCTAGTGGCTAGCGGTCGGGCATACCAGCTCAGGGTCCCGCGTTCGAGCCTCGGCACGGGCTGGCCACTTTTCTTCGTTACTACCGCCGAGTGGCCTAAGATCACCCACATGCTGCCATAACACCATCCTCGCCGGGACTGCAACGTTATATGCGCGAGGAGCTTCCGCTGGCAGCATGAGTGTATCAATATGAAGAAACAAGGCGTCACTTAAAAAATCTAACCCGCGCTACTAACGGGCGGAGGCCAACCATCTAAGGTCTCCCTGAAGCCTACCGGCGCCATGGGTAAAAGATAAAAGAAGGTTGTAGGATTTTGGGCTGTGGCTTGTCACATTTGGTGCAGTTTGTGACGTCACCGTACCTCCGCAGCCTTTTGTGGATCGAGAGTAAGCGTTAGCCTACAACCTGCACAGTTACAACATTGTAAATGTTCTGTTGATCCCAGCCCAGCACTGTCCAGTGCCCAGCAGAGACGAACTCTTCCACCACGCCCCGGGGTACAGTGCAGTGACAGTTTAGTGACAGTGACCCGTTGTGCATTGCTCAGTGCCTTGTTTGTCTATTCACACAGCCGTTTACTCCATTATTTTGGAGGCGGGAGACGGAACGCCGAGCGCCACATCTCCTCTCAACCACGCCCAGCAGGTGACTGGCATGCAGTGGTGCCAGGTTCCCACAACAATATTTCCCTAAGCAAGCCATCAAAATTTCCCTTTTCAACATAAACTCTCCTTTTCTTATTTGAGGCTATAATACAACTTTAACTGCTCGTAGTATCTTTGCAGCTACAAAACTACCTCAATTACAGCCTACTGAAGCAGTGTGAGAGAGAGAGAGAGAGAGAGAGAGAGAGAGAGAGAGAGAGAGAGAGAGAGAGAGAGCGAGAGCGAGAGCGAGAGCGAGAGCGAGAGAGAGAGAGAGAGGAAAAAAAATTACAACTAACTTACGGTTTTAATGCTTCGGAACTTCTGTTTGATATATTTCTTCGGTCATCCTACTGAGGTTGCTTGGAAGAATCTTGAAATTATAGCATGTAGCAGAATCACATGTCGCTTTGGAGCAGTCCATTTAGTGTTGTAGTGTTCAGCTTGTTTCATGTTTTTGTTTTCACCAGATTTATTTGGGAGAAAACCCTCTCTACAGCTGTACTTGATCGGGGCAAGCACATTAGTCTCAGCATAAAACGCCAAAGCAGAGGAAACAGGGGGGAACCATCTCCTTTTTCATTGTTTTCACTGCAAGCCAAAAGTTAGACATACTTATATACTGTCAAGCCTCAAGTCTGCGTTTCGCAGTAAACGCCACTCGCTGTCAAATCCATTTAAAGCCTCAACAGCGACCATGTTAGAAAAATGACACTCCAATGGTTGAATAGACTTCACAGTTTTCTTGAAAATGCTTTGGGGATCCATAGCTTCATAATTTTGCAGGACTGGATCAGAGAGTTAAATTCTTTACAATGTTTGAGATACCTCTGCGATGTAGAAAGCTTTCCCATTTTATCAACTTTCCCCCTAGAATCTAGGGGGAAAGCTGATAAAATGGGAAAGAAATGGGAAAGAAATGGGAAGAAATGTCAAAATTGACCATAATCTAGGGCCTAGATTATGGTCAATTTTGACATTTCTTCCCTTTTTCCCTCCATAGGTTTATTTTCCCCTAGAAAAGAAGTTTTCCTAGACCTGGCATCACTGCTGGCGCGGTTTGAGTGAGTGACACGGCCTGTCTGCACGGCCGACGCGAGGCTAGAAAGCGCACGCACATACTCCCTACTGCATTCCGTCACACTGTCTTTTCTTAAAAGTTTGTGCTAAAACCCCTTTTCCTCTCGAGTTTTAGAAACCACCTGCTTACTCACGGGCCTTCACAGTTAACCATGGCAGAATCACCGTCTTCCTCTGAGTGCAGTGACACCAAACATGCCCATGTTGCTGTCTTGTCATGCGATGATCCTGGCAGTCCCCCCAAAATCCCAAGCAATCCCCCCCCAGTCCCCTCCTTTTGACACCTCATCTTTCTACTCACGCTCCGCACAACACAGACTTCCTTCATCTCATTAGATATTTGGAGGAATCAAGACTGTCAGCTGGCGTTTGACGGAGACAGGAAGATAAAGACAGACGAATAGAGGAAGACTTACGAAGGAGGCGAGAAGAGGCTGGAAGGAGGAATGCAGATGAAGCAAGACGCAAGGAAGACAATGAGCGTTTCATGTTTTTAGTACAGATGTAGTCGGCTCCTTCCACTGTAGGTGGGGCGGAGGCCCCGCCCACTCAACACCCGCTATCTCCACCTTACTCATCTGATCCTCATATAACACTCAACCCTCCTGCTCCCACATACGACCCTTTGGCAACCAGTCCCGCAGCTGCTCCACCTGTCACCACAGCTGATGTCACAGTTGCCACTACAGTCGTTGCCCCACCTGTCATTATGACTACGACTCCTACGCCTACAGCCGGCACCCTTGCGGGCAAACCTGTGGCTCAGAGTCCCTCCACCCTGCAAGTTGACTCAACCTACCAAGTGTTCAGGCAATGGCGTCAGCAGTGGCATGTTTTTTCAGTCATATATGACCTACAGCACCTCTCCAGGGAAAAGCAGCTCATCCATCTACGGATGTCAGTCTCCCTGGACGTTCAACGGACTCTGGAACACACTCTTGGGATTGCACCTGACACACAACTAACTGTAGCCGAGGTCCTCGATGAGTTACAGTCCCATTTCAAGAGCCAACGAAATGAGCTCCTCCGCCACCGGGAACTCATGTGTTGCAAACAGGCAGCCGGCGAGCCTTTTTCTGAGTTTTATGTCCGCCTGAAAAACTTAGCTGAAGAGGTCGGCCTATGCTTAGGCGACCCAGTGACTTGTGCTGAGACTCAGCTTAAGATGGTGTTGTTCATAGTCGTCAGAGAGGAGGAGTTGGTTCAACGCCTCATCTCTCTGGACACAGGGGCACCTCTCCAGGACGTGGTCACCTGCTGCCGCTCATTTGAAGCTGCTCCAAACACAGCATTCGCCATCCAGTCTGCACCAAGGTCAGCTGTGCGCCGTTTCCGCCTACAAGAAGGGTAAACGACGCGATCAGGCGACCTACTCACCTCAGCCATTGTTCTCAAGTCATCAAGGGAAGCCCCAGCTGCTGATGCAGCCCAATCCTGCCAGTGTTGTACCTACCGACATGAGCCCGGTCAGTGCCCTGCCACTGAAGGGACCTGCAACAACTGCGGACGAAAGAACCATTGGGCAAGTGCTGCCAAGTGCCTTGTCAAGAAAGTACGATGTCTTTTCGGCAAGAAGACCGGACACTACGACAAATTCTGCCGAGTGAAGTGGATGGACCACGGCCAGGGCAAGTCACACTTTCCTGCACGGAAGTTCAGTTCCTGCTGCCGCGTGGCTCACGTCCCCTTTCCAAACGGCACGGCTCCCAAGCCCGTGTGTGTTCACTTGGTGTACGGAGAGTCCACTTCACGACTCCAGATGTTACCAGACACCGGTGAAGACGTCATCGTCATCGGCCAGCAACACCTTGGCATGCTTCAAATCCCCAGAAGCAGCCTATACCTTCTACCTTGCGTCCACACGCTGACGGCGGTTGGATCAGAGATGTCACCCGCCCTGAGATGTTTTGAAGCTATCTTATGGCTCGGGCAAAGATCTTGTGTCGCTCAGATACAAGTGCACGCAGGCGTCCAGTCTTCACTCCTCTCCTATGGTCACTGTAAAAAAATGACCATCATATCACCGAAGTTCCCGAAGCCAACAGCTTGTGGCGTGCTGGGAAACAGCTTTGCATCCCTGATGCTCTGTAGAGAGGCCAAGTTAGCCGCCCCACACCGGAGGACGAGATGGCGTGAACCGACGCCGCCGCATACTTACGACACGTTGTGACCTCAAACGCCAGATACTCCGATCAAGATACACCAAATCATGACGCCGATAGAACTCCGAGCCGCATCGAGCGCGGACCCGTCTTATGCCCGCCTTACCCCCTGCGTGATGTCCGGATTCCCGTCCAACCGGTACGATTTACACAGCTTTCTACTCTAATATTGGAAACTTCACGACGGGGACGGGGACGGGGAGATGGTTCTATATGGCTAGAAAATTGTGGTTCCTGCTGCTCTTCGTCGTCGCACCTTCGCACGTCTCCACGACAGCCATCGGGGTGTGGAAGCTACTTGATGTCGGGCGGGGCAAACTGTGTTCTGGCCTGGCATAGTAGACTCTAAAATCTCTCTCTCTCTCTCTCTCTCTCTCTCTCTCTCTCTCTCTCTCTCTCTCTCTCTCTCTCTCTCTCTCTCTCTCTCTCTCTCTCTCTCTCTCTCTCTCTCTCTCTCTCTCTCTCTCTCTCTCTCTCTCTCTCTCTCTAAAATCGTCAGTGCTTGCGAGCCATGTCAGGCGTTACAACCCAGTCAGCAACAGAAACCCATGATGTGCGACGACAACCCACCAGGCCCTTCGAGTCCGTTTCAGCAAACTTATTTACAGTCGCGGGGAAGTCCTTCCTCGTCATTGCAGACCGACTCTCAAGATTGCCTGTGGCTGTCTTCTGTGGTATGGACATCACCGCTTCGCACACCACTAGATATTCTGCCGCTACTTTAAAAAAATATTTATTTTTTTCTTTCTATATCATTAACCGTTGGCGCCAGTAGGCTTATGGAGGCACAGATGGACTTGCCTCGCCTGTTATTTGACGTAGGTTATCAGATTTTTATAGTGACGCCTCAAATGTTTACGTTCTCCCTTGAATATGTTGAGAACGTGCGAGGCTAATCATTGCTACAGCCTCAGATGCATATAACGTTGTAAGTCCCGTCTGAGGACAGTATGGCAGCAATTTGGGTAGTCTTTGGCCACTCGGCGATGATATCAAAGAACGAAAAGTGGTCAGCGAATATCGGGGACTCGAACCTGGGACCCTAGGCTCGCTCACCCGAGCGCTAGACCACTGTACCACCGCCTCCCATAAACTACTGGGAAGTGGGTGTTCCGAGACCGAGTGTGTTTAATGAGGAGGAGAGAAGACACTGAGTGTCATTGAGGAAGAGGGGATAGTTATATGGAGGGTTATGTCGAATAGATAGTTGTCGAAAATGAGTTATTAAGACATTAAACAGAACCAAGTTTGCTCTGCCCCAATCAAAAACTAGTGCACGATCAGAATTAAGGTGTCCTCTATAGCATCTCACCATGAATCACATAATTCCTGTTGGGTAGGGCGTGTGTTCTACGACGTTGAAAAATGCAAGGTGGTGTCATCAGCATAGGAGTGGATAGGGCATTGAGTCAGATTTAGGAGATCATTGATGAATAATAGAAAGAGAGTTGGTGGTACGACTGAACCTTGAGGAACACCACTGTTTATTGTGACCGTTCACTACAGCATCAGTGGAACGGTCAGAAAGGAAACTGGGGAAGAAGGTACAGAGAGAAAGATGTAATCCGTACAAGGATAGCTTTGAAATTAAAGATCTATGCTAGACTCTATCGAAGGCTTGCGATATGTCAAGGCAAACAGCAAAGGTTTCACCGAAGTCCCTAAAAGAGGATGACCAAGATTCAGTTAGAAAAACAAGAACATCATCAGTAGACCAGCCTTTCCAAATACTATGCTGGCAATCTGAGAGAAAATTGAGAGCTAATAGATGCCTCAATATATTTGTATTAAGGACAGACTCAAAGGCAGGAATTCAAAACTATAAGGCGGTAGTTTGAAGTATTAGAGCGGTTACCTCTTTTAGGGACAGGTTGAATGTGAGCAAACTTCCAGCAAGAAGGATAGGTAGAAGTAGAGAAATACAGAAGAAAGAGTTTTACCAGGCATGGAACGAGCTCAGAAGCACAGTTTTTGAGAACAACAGAAGGGACTCCATCCGGACCGTAAGTTTTCTGAGAAACAATGCCTAAGAGGGCATGAAAACGTCATAGTGAAGAATTCAAATTTTAGGAATGAAGTAGTGAGAGGGTGGAGGAGTAGGAGATATATGCCCAGTATTATCCAAAGTAGAGTTAGTAGCAAAGGTTTGAGCGAAGAGTTCAGTTTTAGAAGAAGAAAAAAAACAGCTGTGGAGCCATCTGGTTGAAGTAAAAGAGGAAAAGATAAAGGAGTAAAATTGTTGGAAATATTATTGGCTGGATGTCAGAAATCCGAGAATAGTTAGAATTGGAAAGATCTTGATATTTTCTATTGCTGAAAGAGTTTTTAGTAAGTTGGAGAATAAATTTGGCATAATTACGGGCATAAATATAAAGGACATGAAATTCAGCAGATGGATATCTACGGTACTGTTTTTGAGCCGCCTCTCTATCTTTGACAGCACGAAAACAAGCAGAGTTAAACCAGGGCCATTTAGCTTTAGTATTATAGAAAGTATGAGGCATGTATGACACCATGCTAGAGACAATCACCTCTGTTATGCGCTGGGCACAAAAAGAAGGATCTCTGACATGGAAGCAATAATCATCCCAAGAAAAATCAGAATAGTACTGCCTCAGGTCCTCCCACTAAGCAGAGTTGAAATGCCAGAAGCACCTCCGCTTAGGCGGGTCCTGAGGCTGCACTGAAGTGATAGGATAAGTAACGAAAATAAGATTGTGATCGGAGGAGCCCAACGGAGAGAAAAGTTTGACAGAGTAAGCTGAAGGGTCGGAAGCTAGGACAAGA
>JAPQNM010000015.1:2854-12854 GCA_029783475.1 Metacarcinus magister | reverse complement strand
TTATGAATATTTATTCTATGACTAATAATTAATGAATTTTTCATTTTTACTAATTAATTTCTTCCTCATTTTCTCGAAAGCTATGAGAGATATATGATATATCATTGCATCATCTAATTTACCTAACTAGAATCTACAACTGTCATTATGAATAATTGCTCTAGGACTAATAATTACGTAGTAAAATAAAACCGTATATTCATTTAAAAACAAGACTTTCCTCCTTATTTTCTCGAAAGTTATTAGAGATATTGGAAATATCATTGCAGCATCTGATAGACCTAATTAAACTGTACAACTGTAATTATGAATATTTGTTCTATGACTAATAATTACTCAGTAAAATGAAACTATATATTTATTTAAAACATGACTTTCTTCCTCATTTTCTCGAAAGCTATTAGAGTTATTGGAAATATCATTGCAGCATCTGATAGAACTAATTAAACTACACAACTGTAATTATGAATATTTGTTCTATGACTAATAATTACTCAGTAAAATGAAACTATATATTTATTGAAAACATGACTTTCCTCCTCATTTTCTCGAAAGCTATTAGAGATATTGGAAATATCATTGCAGCATCTGATAAACCTAATTAAACTGTACAACTGTAATTATGAATATTTGTTCTATGACTAATAATTACTCAGTAAAATGAAACTATATATTTATGTAAACATGACTTTCCTCCTCATTTTCTCGAAAGCTATTAGAGATATTGGAAATATCATTGCAGCATCTGATAGACCTAATTAAACTGTACAACTGTAATTATGAATATTTGTTCTATGACTAATAATTACTCAGTAAAATGAAACTATATATTTATTGAAAACATGACTTTCCTCCTCATTTTCTCGAAAGCTATTAGAGATATTGGAAATATCATTGCAGCATCTGATAGACCTAATTCAACTGTACAACTGTAATTATGAATATTTGTTTTATGACTAATAATTACTCAGTAAAATGAAACTATATATTTATTTAAAACATGACTTTCCTCCTCATTTTCTCGAAAGCTATTAGAGATATTGGAAATATCATTGCAGCATCTGATAGACCTAATTAAACTGTACAACTGTAATTATGAATATTTGTTCTATGACTAATAATTACTCAGTAAAATGAAACTATATATTTACTGAAAACATGATTTTCCTCCTCATTTTCTCGAAAGCTATTAGAGATATTGGAAATATCATTGCAGCATCTGATAGACCTAATTAAACTGTACAACTGTAATTATGAATATTTGTTCTATGACTAATAATTACTCAGTAAAATGAAACTATATATTTATGTAAACATGACTTTCCTCCTCATTTTCTCGAAAGCTATTAGAGATATTGGAAATATCATTGCAGCATCTGATACACCTAATTAAACTGGACAACTGTAATTATGAATATTTGTTCTATGACTAATAATTACTCAGTAAAATGAAACTATATATTTATTTAAAACATAACTTTCCTCCTCATTTTCTCGAAAGCTATTAGAGATATTGGAAATATCATTGCAGCATCTGATACACCTAATTAAACTGTACAACTGTAATTATGAATATTTGTTCTATGACTAATAATTAATGAATTTTTCATTTTTACTAATTAATTTCTTCCTCATTTTCTCGAAAGCTATGAGAGATATATGATATATCATTGCATCATCTAATTTACCTAACTAGAATCTACAACTGTCATTATGAATAATTTCTCTAGGACTAATAATTACGTAGTAAAATAAAACCGTATATTCATTTAAAAACAAGACTTTCCTCCTTATTTTCTCGAAAGTTATTAGAGATATTGGAAATATCATTGCAGCATCTGATACACCTAATTAAACTCTACAACAGTAATTATGAATATTTGTTCTATGACTAATAATTACTCAGTAAAATGAAACTATATATTTATTTAAAACATGACATTCCTCCTCATTTTCTCGAAAGCTATTAGAGATATTGGAAATATCATTGCAGCATCTGATAGACCTAATTCAACTGTACAACTGTAATTATGAATATTTGTTCTATGACTAATAATTACTCAGTAAAATGAAACTATATATTTATATAAAACATGACTTTCCTCCTCATTTTTTCGAAAGCTATTAGAGATATTGGAAATATCATTGCAGCATCTGATAGACCTAATTAAACTGTACGACTGTAATTATGAATATTTGTTCTATGACTAATAATTACTCAGTAAAATGAAACTATATATTTATTTAAAACATGACTTTCCTCCTCATTTTCTCGAAAGCTATTAGAGATATTGGAAATATCATTGCAGCATCTGATAGACCTAATTAAACTGTACGACTGTAATTATGAATATTTGTTCTATGACTAATAATTACTCAGTAAAATGAAACTATATATTTATTTAAAACATGACTTTCCTCCTCATTTTCTCGAAAGCTATTAGAGATATTGGAAATATCATTGCAGCATCTGATAGACCTAATTAAACTGTACAACTGTAATTATGAATATTTGTTCTATGACTAATAATTACTCAGTAAAATGAAACTATATATTTATTGAAAACATGACTTTCCTCCTCATTTTCTCGAAAGCTATTAGAGATATTGGAAATATCATTGCAGCATCTGATAGACCTAATTCAACTGTACAACTGTAATTATGAATATTTGTTCTATGACTAATAATTACTCAGTAAAATGAAACTATATATTTATTTAAAACATGACTTTCCTCCTCATTTTCTCGAAAGCTATTAGAGATATTGGAAATATCATTGCAGCATCTGATAGACCTAATTAAACTGTACAACTGTAATTATGAATATTTGTTCTATGACTAATAATTACTCAGTAAAATGAAACTATATATTTATTGAAAACATGATTTTCCTCCTCATTTTCTCGAAAGCTATTAGAGATATTGGAAATATCATTGCAGCATCTGATAGACCTAATTAAACTGTACAACTGTAATTATGAATATTTGTTCTATGACTAATAATTACTCAGTAAAATGAAACTATATATTTATTTAAAACATGACTTTCCTCCTCATTTTCTCGAAAGCTATTAGAGATATTGGAAATATCATTGCAGCATCTGATACACCTAATTAAACTGTACAACTGTAATTATGAATATTTGTTCTATGACTAATAATTAATGAATTTTTCATTTTTACTAATTAATTTCTTCCTCATTTTCTCGAAAGCTATGAGAGATATATGATATATCATTGCATCATCTAATTTACCTAACTAGAATCTACAACTGTCATTATGAATAATTTCTCTAGGACTAATAATTACGTAGTAAAATAAAACCGTATATTCATTTAAAAACAAGACTTTCCTCCTTATTTTCTCGAAAGTTATTAGAGATATTGGAAATATCATTGCAGCATCTGATACACCTAATTAAACTCTACAACAGTAATTATGAATATTTGTTCTATGACTAATAATTACTCAGTAAAATTAAACTATATATTTATTTAAAACATGACATTCCTCCTCATTTTCTCGAAAGCTATTAGAGATATTGGAAATATCATTGCAGCATCTGATAGACCTAATTCAACTGTACAACTGTAATTATGAATATTTGTTCTATGACTAATAATTACTCAGTAAAATGAAACTATATATTTATATAAAACATGACTTTCCTCCTCATTTTTTCGAAAGCTATTAGAGATATTGGAAATATCATTGCAGCATCTGATAGACCTAATTAAACTGTACGACTGTAATTATGAATATTTGTTCTATGACTAATAATTACTCAGTAAAATGAAACTATATATTTATTTAAAACATGACTTTCCTCCTCATTTTCTCGAAAGCTATTAGAGATATTGGAAATATCATTGCAGCATCTGATAGACCTAATTAAACTGTACAACTGTAATTATGAATATTTGTTCTATGACTAATAATTACTCAGTAAAATGAAACTATATATTTATTGAAAACATGACTTTCCTCCTCATTTTCTCGAAAGCTATTAGAGATATTGGAAATATCATTGCAGCATCTGATAGACCTAATTAAACTTTACGACTGTAATTATGAATATTTGTTCTATGACTAATAATTAATCAGTAAAATGAAACTATATATTTATTTAAAACATGACTTTCCTCCTCATTTTCTCGAAAGCTATTAGAGATATTGGAAATATCATTGCAGCATCTGATAGACCTAATTAAACTGTACAACTGTAATTATGAATATTTGTTCTATGACTAATAATTACTCAGTAAAATGAAACTATATATTTATTGAAAACATGACTTTCCTCCTCATTTTCTCGAAAGCTATTAGAGATATTGGAAATATCATTGCAGCATCTGATAGACCTAATTCAACTCTACAACTGTAATTATGAATATTTGTTCTATGACTAATAATTACTCAGTAAAATGAAACTATATATTTATTTAAAACATGACTTTCCTCCTCATTTTCTCGAAAGCTATTAGAGATATTGGAAATATCATTGCAGCATCTGATAGACCTAATTAAACTGTACAACTGTAATTATGAATATTTGTTCTATGACTAATAATTACTCAGTAAAATGAAACTATATATTTATTGAAAACATGATTTTCCTCCTCATTTTCTCGAAAGCTATTAGAGATATTGGAAATATCATTGCAGCATCTGATACACCTAATTAAACTGTACAACTGTAATTATGAATATTTGTTCTATGACTAATAATTACTCAGTAAAATGAAACTATATATTTATTGAAAACATGATTTTCCTCCTCATTTTCTCGAAAGCTATTAGAGATATTGGAAATATCATTGCAGCATCTGATACACCTAATTAAACTGGACAACTGTAATTATGAATATTTGTTCTATGACTAATAATTACTCAGTAAAATGAAACTATATATTTATTTAAAACATAACTTTCCTCCTCATTTTCTCGAAAGCTATTAGAGATATTGGAAATATCATTGCAGCATCTGATACACCTAATTAAACTGTACAACTGTAATTATGAATATTTGTTCTATGACTAATAATTATTGAATTTTTCATTTTTACTAATTAATTTCTTCCTCATTTTCTCGAAAGCTATGAGAGATATATGATATATCATTGCATCATCTAATTTACCTAACTAGAATCTACAACTGTCATTATGAATAATTTCTCTAGGACTAATAATTACGTAGTAAAATAAAACCGTATATTCATTTAAAAACAAGACTTTCCTCCTTATTTTCTCGAAAGTTATTAGAGATATTGGAAATATCATTGCAGCATCTGATAGACCTAATTAAACTCTACAACAGTAATTATGAATATTTGTTCTATGACTAATAATTACTCAGTAAAATGAAACTATATATTTATTTAAAACATGACATTCCTCCTCATTTTCTCGAAAGCTATTAGAGATATTGGAAATATCATTGCAGCATCTGATAGACCTAATTCAACTGTACAACTGTAATTATGAATATTTGTTCTATGACTAATAATTACTCAGTAAAATGAAACTATATATTTATTTAAAACATGACTTTTTCTCCTCATTTTCTCGAAAGCTATTAGAGATATTGGAAATATCATTGCAGCATCTGATAGACCTAATTAAACTGTACAACTGTAATTATGAATATTTGTTCTATGACTAATAATTACTCAGTAAAATGAAACTATATATTTATATAAAACATGACTTTCCTCCTCATTTTTTCGAAAGCTATTAGAGATATTGGAAATATCATTGCAGCATCTGATAGACCTAATTAAACTGTACGACTGTAATTATGAATATTTGTTCTATGACTAATAATTACTCAGTAAAATGAAACTATATATTTATTTATAACATGACTTTCATCCTCATTTTCTCAAAAGCTATTAGAGATATTGGAAATATCATTGCAGCATCTGATAGACCTAATTAAACTGTACAACTGTAATTATGAATATTTGTTCTATGACTAATAATTACTCAGTAAAATGAAACTATATATTTATTGAAAACATGACTTTCCTCCTCATTTTCTCGAAAGCTATTAGAGATATTGGAAATATCATTGCAGCATCTGATAGACCTAATTAAACTGTACGACTGTAATTATGAATATTTGTTCTATGACTAATAATTACTCAGTAAAATGAAACTATATATTTATTTAAAACATGACTTTCCTCCTCATTTTCTCGAAAGCTATTAGAGATATTGGAAATATCATTGCAGCATCTGATAGACCTTATTAAACTGTACAACTGTAATTATGAATATTTGTTCTATGACTAATAATTACTCAGTAAAATGAAACTATATATTTATTGAAAACATGATTTTCCTCCTCATTTTCTCGAAAGCTATTAGAGATATTGGAAATATCATTGCAGCATCTGATAGACCTAATTAAACTGTACAAATGTAATTATGAATATTTGTTCTATGACTAATAATTACTCAGTAAAATGAAACTATATATTTATGTAAACATGACTTTCCTCCTCATTTTCTCGAAAGCTATTAGAGATAATGGAAATATCATTGCAGCATCTGATAGACCTAATTAAACTGGACAACTGTAATTATGAATATTTGTTCTATGACTAATAATTACTCAGTAAAATGAAACTATATATTTATTTAAAACATAACTTTCCTCCTCATTTTCTCGAAAGCTATTAGAGATATTGGAAATATCATTGCAGCATCTGATACACCTAATTAAACTGTACAACTGTAATTATGAATATTTGTTCTATGACTAATAATTAATGAATTTTTCATTTTTACTAATTAATTTCTTCCTCATTTTCTCGAAAGCTATGAGAGATATATGATATATCATTGCATCATCTAATTTACCTAACTTGAATCTACAACTGTCATTATGAATAATTTCTCTAGGACTAATAATTACGTAGTAAAATAAAACCGTATATTCATTTAAAAACAAGACTTTCCTCCTTATTTTCTCGAAAGTTATTAGAGATATTGGAAATATCATTGCAGCATCTGATACACCTAATTAAACTCTACAACAGTAATTATGAATATTTGTTCTATGACTAATAATTACTCAGTAAAATGAAACTATATATTTATTTAAAACATGACATTCCTCATTTTCTCGAAAGCTATTAGAGATATTGGAAATATCATTGCAGCATCTGATAGACCTAATTCAACTGTACAACTGTAATTATGAATATTTGTTCTATGACTAATAATTACTCAGTAAAATGAAACTATATATTTATATAAAACATGACTTTCCTCCTCATTTTTTCGAAAGCTATTAGAGATATTGGAAATATCATTGCAGCATCTGATAGACCTAATTAAACTGTACGACTGTAATTATGAATATTTGTTCTATGACTAATAATTACTCAGTAAAATGAAACTATATATTTATTTAAAACATGACTTTCCTCCTCATTTTCTCGAAAGCTATTAGAGATATTGGAAATATCATTGCAGCATCTGATAGACCTAATTAAACTGTACAACTGTAATTATGAATATTTGTTCTATGACTAATAATTACTCAGTAAAATGAAACTATATATTTATTGAAAACATGATTTTCCTCCTCATTTTCTCGAAAGCTATTAGAGATATTGGAAATATCATTGCAGCATCTGATAGACCTAATTAAACTGTACAACTGTAATTATGAATATTTGTTCTATGACTAATAATTACTCAATAAAATGAAACTATATATTTATATAAAACATGACTTTCCTCCTCATTTTCTCGAAAGCTATTAGAGATATTGGAAATATCATTGCAGCATCTGATAGACCTAATTAAACTGTACAAATGTAGTTATGAATATTTGTTCTATGACTAATAATTACTCAGTAAAATGAAACTATATATTTATGTAAACATGACTTTCCTCCTCATTTTCTCGAAAGCTATTAGAGATATTGGAAATATCATTGCAGCATCTGATAGACCTAATTAAACTGGACAACTGTAATTATGAATATTTGTTCTATGACTAATAATTACTCAGTAAAATGAAACTATATATTTATTTAAAACATAACTTTCCTCCTCATTTTCTCGAAAGCTATTAGAGATATTGGAAATATCATTGCAGCATCTGATACACCTAATTAAACTGTACAACTGTAATTATGAATATTTGTTCTATGACTAATAATTAATGAATTTTTCATTTTTACTAATTAATTTCTTCCTCATTTTCTCGAAAGCTATGAGAGATATATGATATATCATTGCATCATCTAATTTACCTAACTTGAATCTACAACTGTCATTATGAATAATTTCTCTAGGACTAATAATTACGTAGTAAAATAAAACCGTATATTCATTTAAAAACAAGACTTTCCTCCTTATTTTCTCGAAAGTTATTAGAGATATTGGAAATATCATTGCAGCATCTGATACACCTAATTAAACTCTACAACAGTAATTATGAATATTTGTTCTATGACTAATAATTACTCAGTAAAATGAAACTATATATTTATTTAAAACATGACATTCCTCATTTTCTCGAAAGCTATTAGAGATATTGGAAATATCATTGCAGCATCTGATAGACCTAATTCAACTGTACAACTGTAATTATGAATATTTGTTCTATGACTAATAATTACTCAGTAAAATGAAACTATATATTTATATAAAACATGACTTTCCTCATTTTTTCGAAAGCTATTAGAGATATTGGAAATATCATTGCAGCATCTGATAGACCTAATTAAACTGTACGACTGTAATTATGAATATTTGTTCTATGACTAATAATTACTCAGTAAAATGAAACTATATATTTATTTAAAACATGACTTTCCTCCTCATTTTCTCGAAAGCTATTAGAGATATTGGAAATATCATTGCAGCATCTGATAGACCTAATTAAACTGTACAACTGTAATTATGAATATTTGTTCTATGACTAATAATTACTCAGTAAAATGAAACTATATATTTATTGAAAACATGATTTTCCTCCTCATTTTCTCGAAAGCTATTAGAGATATTGGAAATATCATTGCAGCATCTGATAGACCTAATTAAACTGTACAACTGTAATTATGAATATTTGTTCTATGACTAATAATTACTCAATAAAATGAAACTATATATTTATATAAAACATGACTTTCCTCCTCATTTTCTCGAAAGCTATTAGAGATATTGGAAATATCATTGCAGCATCTGATAGACCTAATTAAACTGTACAACTGTAATTATGAATATTTGTTCTATGACTAATAATTACTCAGTAAAATGAAACTATATATTTATATAAAACATGACTTTCCTCCTCATTTTTTCGAAAGCTATTAGAGATATTGGAAATATCATTGCAGCATCTGATAGACCTAATTAAACTGTACAACTGTAATTATGAATATTTGTTCTATGACTAATAATTACTCAGTAAAATGAAACTATATATTTATTGAAAACATGATTTTCCTCCTTATTTTCTCGAAAGCTATTAGAGATATTGGAAATATCATTGCAGCATCTGATAGACCTAATTAAACTGTACAACTGTAATTATGAATATTTGTTCTATGACTAATAATTACTCAGTAAAATGAAACTATATATTTACTGAAAACATGATTTTCCTCCTCATTTTCTCGAAAGCTATTAGAGATATTGGAAATATCATTGCAGCATCTGATAGACCTAATTAAACTGTACAACTGTAATTATGAATATTTGTTCTATGACTAATAATTACTCAGTAAAATGAAACTATATATTTATGTAAACATGACTTTCCTCCTCATTTTCTCGAAAGCTATTAGAGATATTGGAAATATCATTGCAGCATCTGATACACCTAATTAAACTGGACAACTGTAATTATGAATATTTGTTCTATGACTAATAATTACTCAGTAAAATGAAACTATATATTTATTTAAAACATAACTTTCCTCCTCATTTTCTCGAAAGCTATTAGAGATATTGGAAATATCATTGCAGCATCTGAT
>JAPQNM010000014.1:10272967-10277967 GCA_029783475.1 Metacarcinus magister | reverse complement strand
AATTATCAAAGCTATAGCTTCGTTGGCTGTCGACACCGGCGCAGCAGTTAATGTGCTCTCTGAAAAAGCATATCTTGCACTAAATCGCGCTTTTCGTGGAAGCCGATTACCTCTTCGCCCAAATGACCATAACTTAATGGGTGTTAATAGCGGACTTTTTTTTTTTTAATATTTTTGGTATTGTTCGTCTCCACATCTCCCTAGGAAAAGGTACTTCAATCAAACGTTTGGACATTTATCTTGCATCTAACTTCTCGTTACCCACAAACGGGTTAATAGGTTTAATGTCGATGAAGTCAAACAAAATGGAAATTCATCCTAATAGTAACTTAATTAGATACCAGATTAAAAACTTTAAGGCCATGTGTCTTGCTTCTTGGTCGGAAACTATTTGTGAGGATTATAAAGGCATTTTTTATAGTACAAGCTGTGTCTACACTCACGGTAAATGACCCGGTATCTGAACCTAACAGAGATAGAATTCCATTACAATCAAATGATCCCAACGATAATTGGACCACTGTGAAGGCCACTGTAATTGAGGATCATGAAATTCCCCGCCATGTGGCAATGCATATTCCAGTGTCAGTTCCATAAGCCACCGTAGGTTGTGATATTTGCCTAGAAGGTCCTATTCATATCAAAAGGCTAGTTGTAGAATCCACACTTAATACGGTTCGTGAAGGACATAAGACGGTCGCCCTTGTGGTAAATACTACTGGTGGTCCGATAAAACTTAAAACTGGAGTCCTAATGACTATAGCGTTAGTTTTTGACCGACCAGTGTTACCGGAACCATTAGAGTTCCCTGCTTCGTTTCTCGCCTCTGTTTATCAAAATACAAGCGTTAATAACACGGCTTCTGTACCAACTTTAAAATCATGTGTTTCTGTATCAGACTATCCCGAATTACGGCACTCATTGTTAGAACTTTTAAACCAATACCGTGATGTTATTGCTTAACCCGGAGAAGCTTTAGGTGCTACTGATTTCACGGAACACCACATACAATTAAAACCAGGAACTCAGCCTATCTATGTGCCTGCTTATCGATTACCCCACAGCAAAAAGGCAATAGTTGAAAATTAAATTAAAAAAATGTTTTATCAGGTGTTATACAACCTTCCCATTCACCGTGGAACTCACCCTTATTCCTCGTTCCTAAAAAGGACGGAACTTATAGGCCTGTCATAGATTTTAGGCTAGTCAATCAAGTAACTGCGGACGATAGGTATCCTCTTCCTGTTTTACGTGATTTGTTGATGTCTCGAACAAGGTAATAAAATTTTCAGTAGTCTTCATCTTATAAGTGGCTATTGGCAGGTGCCCATGAACCGTGTGTCAAGTGAGGTCACAGCTTTTAGTACCTCCTCAGGTCATTGTGAATGGCTTCGCATGCACTTTTGACTTAAATACGCCCCAAGAATTTTTTCAACGGATGGTTAATAATTTGTTTTCCGCCACACCATCCATATTAAGCAAAAATGTTTATGTATATCTGGATGATATTATAATTTGTGGCAAAGACCCGGAGTCCAACTTGGCTACTTTAAAAGCCGTGCTCCTCAAGCTTAAAGAAGCAGGTCTCTAAATAAATGTGAACTTCTTAACAATAAAATAACTTTTTTGGGTCATATCGTCGACGGCCACGGAATTCACACTAAGGATGATAAAATACTTGCAGTTAAAAGGTTTCCTCAACCCCAAAGTGCAGATAACGTACGTTCTTTTTTTGGGTTGTGTAGATACTATAGACCTTTAATAAACAATTTTGCAGCCATGGCATTGCCATTGTTAAAAAATGATGTATCCTTTCATTAGAATGCTGCACAAATAAAACGTTTTCATGAAATAAAAGTAGCCCTTACCAATGCTCCTGTTTTAGCGTTTCCTGATTACGAGTCTCCTTTTATATTATGTACGAATGCCTCAGCCCAAGGACTTGGTGCAGTCTTAATGCAAGAAGACGCCCGTGGTAAAAACTTCGCTATAACATACGCGAGTAGAACTTTAAACTCCGCAGAGAAAAACTATTCAGACACTCATCAGGCGACTCTCGCTGTTATTTGGGCACTCAAAAAATTCAGGGATATTATTCTAGATTATCCCATTAAAATATATTCAGACCATGCAGCCGTCACCGAACTCTTAAATGAAAAAAAAATATTGGTACGTCTAGCTAGGTGGTTTTTAACAGTACAGGAATTCAATCCAGTATTCAAGCAGCTTCCTGGGCGAGCCAATGTAATAGCGGATGCCCTTTCTAGGAATGTACTCGTATGGATTGTGGCAGAACTGCCTCCTGTTATACTGAATTTTACCCTTCAAGACTTAGCCAATGCCCAACGCCTACATTATGTTTGGAGTAAGGTCACATATGCTCTGGAAAGTGGTGATGAAACAAGCTTGCCAAAGCTACTAATTTCTTTTTCACAATTTTTTTTGCCTCAAGACGGAGTGCTATCTAGATATTGGCCTCATAAAACAGATCCTGTGGCACAGTGTGTGATAACTGAGACATATATACCTTTGCTATTAAGGTTAGTTCATGATGAGGTTATAGCCAGCCATTCAGGCAAGGAGCGAACTCATTCAGCAGCCCGCAGAAAGTATTATTGGCCTACCATGCGCGTAGATATAGACGCGTATATTTATAAATGTGTCAAATGCGCTCAGCATAAGGGTAATTTGCCAAAACCTGTGCCAATACTAGAGTATCCTCCTCCTGAACAACCATGGGACGTTGTTGCAATGAATTTACTCCAACTTCCCCCTAGCCATAAGGGTTCCAAATACCTTTTAGTATGTGTAGATCTCTTTTCTAGGTATGTTGTTTTAGCCTCGGTAAAGGAAAAAACTGCCGATGCGATAGCGCATGCTCTTATAGCTAATTTAATTTGTCCCTACTCAACACCAAGATTTTTATTAAGTGACAACGGATAGAGTTTCGCAACGCACTTCTAGAAGAAATTTGCAAGTTGTTTTCCATAAAGCAAACCTTCACGGTGACATATCATCCCGCGAGTAACGGCCTTGTAGAACGTGCGAATAGGAAAATATTAGAAATTCTGCGCCCGGTTGTAAGCGGTTTGCAATTGGGAAGATTGGCTACCCCATGTAGCTGCAGAGCATCAATGGTAGCAATTGCGAATCAACGGGACAAACCCCCCATTATATACTATTTGGGGTGGAAAAGAGACTCCCTTATGACTTATTAAATAGCCCTACAAATCCAGTTTACAATGTTGATGATTATGCAAAAATTCATTCACATGTTTTCTCGAATATTCATAAAAAATGTTAAATCAAAACTACTGGATTCCAAAGCTGCCATATGGGACCATGTCTAATAGTACAGAAGTTAAAATGTAATAAGTTTGAGATTTTGAATCCATGGTTAAATACATTGGATGTGGTGCAAAATGATAGGCTTAAGATAACTAGTGCAAAACCTGATCTAACGTCAGTAGATATTGCCAGGAAATGCACTGCTACTCGTCTGGATAACACCAAGATTCCAACTACCCCATCTCACATATATAACCTTCGATACGGAAGTAAGATTGTGATTAGAGGAGCCCAACAGAGAGGGATACGGGTAAGGAACTGCACTTGCTGCTCTAGGTCATACAGAAAAGTAAAGTTGAACGTTTGTTCAACAGCTTGACCAGTGAAAGAGGTTGAAAGCAAAAGCTGTTGGTGAACATTGAAAAAATCCTCTCTGAATGGAGATCACAAAATAAAGGATATGCGATGGGATGTACTCAACTTTGGAAGTCAAATGTTCAAATTATTTTTCATAGTCAAAGAAATTAGGTAAGAGATATGCAGCATAGATATATTTAGTTAGAGAGTGACATTGATGTCTTCACCGGATGGTACAATTTTCTGAAGATTCAAGATTGTGGGCACGAGAGCAAGTAATGTCGTTACGCACATATACTCAACCTCCAACTTTGGATTGAAAATGAGGATATATATATAGTAGGAGGGAAAAGAGAAAAGGCTGCTGTCAACAGAAATCTGTGTTGCAGACAACTGTGTATCAGTTTAGAAGAGAAAATGAGGTTCAGTGGAGGAGAGATGGTGTTCCACAGATTTGAAATTAGATCTAACACCACGAATGTTGCAATAGTCAATAGAAAAATATTAGAGAAAATGTCAAGACAAACATGCTTGTCATCATAAGGACAATCTGATATAAGGACAATTGTGGTCCCCTCCCAATAGGGGGACTCCGAGGCTTAGCATGGAGAGACAATTATACAAAAAATTGGGTTGAAGAGTATAAAAGGGTAAAGTGAATGTAGTGTTATGTAACTAGTAGTAAAAGCTGTCTTTAGAGAGCAGGCTACAGCTGCTCTTTTGCGTAAGTAAGACACTAAGGCAGGGGCGGGCAACCTCCAGCCCGCGGGCCAGATCCGGCCCGCGAAGGCCTAGCGTCTGGCCTGCCACAATACTCGGTATTAATATTGCAATCCGACCCGCGAAACTTTCTCTCTCTCTATCTCTATAGTGGTGTCCCTGAGCGTTAATCCCATCTGGGTGAGGTCATGTCGCCATCTG
Source organism: Metacarcinus magister (assembly GCA_029783475.1). NCBI lineage: Eukaryota > Metazoa > Arthropoda > Malacostraca > Decapoda > Cancridae > Metacarcinus > Metacarcinus magister. Next base: position 10,273,401 of record JAPQNM010000014.1, on the reverse strand, counting down.
AATATCCTGAGGCAGGTCACCTGGCCTGTCCTTTGTTAGCTTGGAAGAGGGAAGGTGACTAAGCCCCACCCACACGCCAGGGTGGCGTGACTAATGAAGTTCAAATGTGACCTGCCGGATCGAATCACAAGTGATCAGAGCTTGTCCCGCTGCGCGGCACCACCAATGGGCAAAACATATTCGGCGCCGTGTTTCAGTGCGTGTTTCAGTGTGTGGAACAGCACTCCCTGGACCTCTCCCGTCTTGTGTAACGACCGACCGACCGACGGTGCCCCGGCGATGACTGGGGAGAAGAATGGCGCCGCTTCGCTGCTAGTGCGCCACTGTGACGGCGCCGGACACACTCAGCCCATCCACAAGGTGCACTACATCATCCACCAAGAGTCTCTGTGCGCCAAGTCCGTCAGCGTCGTTGATGTCATGTCTGTCGTGGT
>JAPQNM010000014.1:10225467-10267967 GCA_029783475.1 Metacarcinus magister | reverse complement strand
CCTCAGGGTTATTACTTTACTAATAACAATATATTGCTATAGCATGTTTCAGCTTTAACTTTTAATATAATAATGAAAAATCACTGATTTCACGACAAAGAATAAATCATATAATATGAAGATTTTCTATTTAATATATATCCGTGAGCGCATGTTGGTGTTCGTGTACATGTGTGCCTGTATGTTTGTGTGTGAATGTGTCTGTGTGTGTGTGTGTGTGTGTGTGTGTTTTATATATCATTAACCGTTGGCACCAGTAGGCATATGGAGGCACAGATGGACTTGCCTCGCCTGTTATTTGGTGTAGGTTTTTAAAAATTTTTATAGTGACGGCTTGAATGATTAAGTTCTCTCTTGAATATGATGAGAACGAGTGAGGCTTATTACTGCTACAGCCTCAGATGCATATTAACGTTGTAAGTCCCGTCTGAGGACAGTATGACAGCAATTTGGGTAGTCTTTGGCCACTCGGCGGTGATATCAAATATTGAAAAGTGGTCAGCGGATATTGGGGATTCGAACCCGAAATCCTAGGCTCCCATGCCATAACGCTGACCACTGTACCACCGTGTGTGTGTGTGTGTGTGTGTGTGTGTGTGTGTGTGTGTGTGTTTGTAAGTAAATAAGTAAGTAAGTAAGTAATTGTTTATTGCTAATAACAATGTCAATACATAATTTTATAGTACGTACAAATTACATTTACATTAGCCACAGTCCGTCGAACCGTAGCTCCTTGACGGATGTTTTTATGAAATTAATATAAGCTTATGGTAACAAACAAACAAACAAACGACTGAATATGATAGAGAAAATGATGGAAAGCAATGACATGAGCAAAGTGATTATAGCACAATAAAAAAAAAGTTACACAAGATTATAGATACTGCTGTGAGAACAGATAGACCTTAATTTCCTTTTTGTATATATCGAAAATAGTAGTTGTAAGAACCTTTTTTATCGAGAGGCAGACTATTGAAAAATTTAGTCCCAAAACTTATGATGCTGTTTTTGAATATTGTGGTTTTAAATACTGGACAGATTAAATTGATAATATTATTTATATGGTTTACAACATAGTCAGTTAAATTGAATATCGTGTTGTGTCTCTGATTTTTAAATATTAGTAAAAACATGATATATTTATGAATAAAGGAAAACTTCATAAGTTTGGCCTCGGAAAATACATGGTTAGTAGAGTCAAGTTTTTTAAGGAAAAAGATGCATCTTAAAACTTTTATTTTGGGCCATGGTTAGTCTGGGAAAGATGGCCACGTGCACGCCCATATTAAAACACAGCTGCTTTCTCTGTACAGGGGCCTTATCTGCCCATATATATAGTATGGCTCTCATGTCATACGGTCATAAAGTCATACGACACTACTAAACAGGGTGGAGTCTAAAGTTTTTCGTCTACTCAGTTCTCCTCATCTAACTGACTGTCTTGATTCTTTAAGTCACCGACGCAATGTTGCATCTTTATTTATTTTCTACCACTATTTTCATGCTGACTTCTCTTCTGAACTTGCTAACTGCATGCCTTCCCTCCTCCCGCGGCCTCGCTGCACAATAATTTTTACTTCTTTTCATCCCTAATTTGTCAATCTTCCTAATGGAAGAGTTAACCACTATCTACACTCTTTCATCCCTTACACTGGTAAACTCTAGAACTCTCTTCCTTGGTCTGTTTTTCCACCTTCCTATGACTTAAACTTTTTCAAAAGAGGAGTGTCAAGACACATCTCACACTAAATTGGACCTCCCCCCCCCCTCCAACCAATGTCTATATTTCTCCTACTGTCCTCTTTACAGTGTCTGGCGACAAGCGGGATTTTTTTTTACTAACTGTGTTTTCCCTTAGCCAGTACCCTTTTAATGTAAAACATATATATATATATATATATATATATATATATATATATACATATATATACATATATATATATATATATATATATATATATATATATATATATATATATATATATATATATATATATATATATATACACAAGACATGGAGAGAAAAAAATCAATGAAGCTACACACCATAACATCGCTCGGTCACTTACCATCCCCGCTCACGCAGAGAAAGAAAAGGTGTGCTTACCCATGTTATAAAGGTATAATTGCTAACCTGGTTCATGGCTAGATTGATTCATAATCTTCTGACAAATGCTGCTGCCTTCTAGAATGAAGGAAAGTATAGAAGCTTAGAGCGTTCTTAATACAACAACTAAAAGGCAATAACACAACATTGAAATACAAAAGCGGATAGACGGTTGTGGGATCCAGATATACAGGTAAGGAAACCTCTATTGCATCAGTGAATTCCGTCTGATAAGAGAAAAAAAAGCACTGATAGAGAATTTGTTACATGTGAAATTTCTGATATATTAAGGTTCCTTAACCCTAGATCGCTGACCATGGATTATTGGATATATCCTAGTAATGATATTAGTTGTAAAAGAGTTTGATGTGCAAATAGTTTAACCTATCTGAGAGAAGGTGCAAAAGCAGGTTAGAATGTAAATGGGAAGATGTCATTGATTTTCTTTAAAATTGATGTTTGGAGCAGGTCCAAAGCCGCGTGCAAGTTAGCCGACACTACATCCAGGTCCCCCGAAATAGAGTGCATATAGGCAAAAGGGTAACGAACTAGTAGCTCATCCTATACCAACGTCACCCGTCCCTGGTGGGCTGACAAGGTTTCAGATGGATAGGAGCAGAGGCAAGTAGTAATTCCCGGTGAGTAAGAACAGGAATCAAGAAACACATTATAATTTGCAACAATGACAAAAATTCATAATCAATTGTGAGTATGCATATTATACCCGTGTATGGTATTAGTATACACATTAACATTAGAAGCAGTATTAGCACTATCTAATTCTGCACAATCGACAAGCGACTGGTCTATAGAAGCTCACGTCTTTATCAGCCGATCGCAATGCATAACTTTAACAAAATTGATAAATGGGCCATGCACCTCAAATTTGTTGCCATGCAACTGTAAAATAACTTTGCGTGAAACAACAACTTTTGGAGAAAGTTTGGAACTCCTTTCAGGTAGGCAAGCCATTACTGTATATCTGGCTTCTATAGTGAAAACAGTCGCATGTTTGTGGTGACGTGTAAATATTTCAGCTCAAGAAGCTTTAAGTTTTGCTCGAAATTCTGCAAGAATATCAGAAAAAAATATGCAGATACTGTTTTGCATAGTTGTCAATATCATAGACTGGACTATGCAGACTGGCCAGGTTCCTAGGTAAGTCTCTTGTCAACACCATACTAGCTAGAGTGAGGAGATTTTCCAGTTGACTCAAAGTCTGAACTAATTATGCAAGCTGTGACTTGCTGAAGCCAATCTTCCCAGTTGGCATGTAGACGAATGGAAACGAATGGGGACGAATGGCAAAAAGTATTGTTCTATTAGCTCTTTTCACCAAGCCATGTGATGCAGGGTGATAGGCACCCGTGAACGTATGCTGCGAACAAATTTCTGCTAATTAACGCTTTTCTAAATTATGCACCGTTGTCACTCAATAACATTTGTGGTGTTTAGTATTGGCAAAAGAGATGAGTCACAAGTGCAAATGCAATACTTGTAGTGGTTTGTTTTCTTCACTGGTGCTAGGACCACAAACCTTGAGAAAAGATTTACATATACAAGAAGATTCTGTGAGCTATAGTGACTTCTAGGTAGTTAAAGAAGATATATAGTGACGATGTCCAACGGCTGTTCAGGTGGTGGATATTTGAACATCAGGGATGTCCTGTTTACCTATCCTTTATGTTGTGCACAAACCTGGCAACATAGTCTTCAATATCAATGCGCATAATAGGCCAATTGTAAATTCTACGCGCTGTACTAAGAGTTGGTTTTCTACACAGATGCCCCGCAATAGTTATGTCATGAACAAGTTAAAGCACTGCAGGAACAAAGATCTCCGGTATAACAAATTGCTCAACAGGATCCCCCTACATCATGATTTCGCTGTGTGATTCCGAGTTCTTGAAGAGTAAAATTTGGTACAGTATTAAACAACCCCGACAAGCCCGTTGGGCGATAGTGCGACTGTATCAATAATAGCACTACCTGGTAGGTATTTTAGTTTTGGTGCAAACTCCTGAAAAAGAGCAGTACCAACGCGCAACCTTACCTGTTTATTTTTTTGCCCTTGAAGAGCTCGGTTACAGCTGAATGTCCAGTTTAGAGGGTAATTGGGTATCCCAAAATAACGTCAAAGAAGTAATTTAATGACCACACAACCGCTAGTTTTTCAAAGTGTGTGAACGAAGAGTTTGATTCTGCCGAATTAAGCACATGATTATTGCGGCTCTCATAGCTCTGCAAGATGACTGCAACTAAGCCTAAGGCATAGGCATCCGTACATAAGAATGAATGGAGCCAAATAGTCTGGAAAGATACGTACTGGTGCATTATTAAGAGCAAATCTCAGATCCTGGAAACTTCGTTCATGAGCCGCATTCCAATTTAAAGAAACATCCTTTTTGAAAATTCTTGTGAGCTGTGACAATATTGCAGCAATTTATTTATCAATAAAAAGATGATAATACAAAGCAAGTCCAAAAAAAGATCTTACATACTCAGATTTCTTAGGCTGAGGAAAATTCTTAACAGTTTTTACTTAAGAGCCCATTGTATGGATTCCTTCGCAATCAACGAGGTACTCATGGAATCTAAATTTAGCTTTCAAGAATTGACACTTAGTGAGCTTTATTTCTAGCTCTGCACCTTGCAGTCTTTGAAAAACTAATATTAAGTGGTCCAAATGCGTTTAAAAATCTTTGCTACCGATGATATCATCAAGAAATACAAAGACTCTCTTGCATAGCATACCAGCAAAATGAGAGTTCATCATTCATTGATAGGTATGCGGTGCAGATTGTAATCCAAACGGCATTTTCAACCATTCATAACGGCTACTATTTTTTTATTTAAAATTTTTTTTTTTTTTTAATTAATTATTTTTTTTTTTTTTTACATTAGAAGGGCACTGGTCAAGGGAAACCAAAAACACGTAAAAAAAATCCCGCTTATCACCAGAACCTGCAAAGAAGACAATAGGATAAATAAAAGCAAGGGATTGGAGTTTCAGTTAACATTAGATGTGTCTTGACACTCCTCTTTTGAAAGTGTTTAAGTCATAGGTAGGTGGAAAAACAGACAAAGGAAGAGAGTTCCAGAGTTAACCAGTGTAGAGGATGAAAGAGGTGTGCTAAAAGCTGTTACTTCACGTGATGCAGGCGCCGTGGGAACCTTACAGTATCCAGAAAGCAAGTCAAGGCTAAAGAACATTTTATTTACTCGACCTAAATGCATTAATATATCACTTAGAGCTGCTAAAGGGTAATGGTCATCAACAGCAATGCCATTGACGAACGGGAAGGCAATAACCGGCCTGAATGACTAATCCTTTCTGAGAACCAGAAGTAAACGAAAATTCCACGGAGAGTGAAAACATTGAATCACTACCTGATCCAACATGTCATGAATGAATTCATCCACAACCGCATTCTGACTATGAAGTAAGCGATAAGTTGGAAAATAAACCAGCCTAGTTTTTGATGTTAACTTGATATGGTGTACCACTCGATTGGTTACACCTAATGGTTCTGCGGAGAGTGCAAGGACATCGCTGTACTGTTCCAAAAGATCCAAGAGCCTATGCCCCATTTTTAAACAGTCCAACACGTTGACAAACGAACGTAGGGCTGGGCTTGGCCAAGCTTGTTGTTAACAGAGGATTTAAGCACAGGAGAGACACATGCTGTAGAAAATTATAATTGTTCAGGAACCGCGATTTTGTCATATATTAAACACTTTACAAAAATACCTCAATGTTTAATCATTATTGGGCTACCAGAAGTATTGACGATCAGGGCCTCGTTAACAAATCCCTCGCGGATAGTGTCAAGGGTCGATTCAACTTCTAGACTTTGTAGACTATCAAGTCCGTTGAGGCAGACATCGTTCCCGATGGGAGCATCCGGGACAAGAATCAGAATCCGTTTTGCCACACGATCTAGTATTTCATGATCTCCAACTATAGTGGCATTAAATCCATATATTCGTTATGTCTTCATACTCACGCCGTCCGGGAATTTGCACCAACGGAATCGTGAGTTATTGTTCAATCTTTGGAACTTTCACTGAAAAACGAGGAAGAACGGGTGGGAGGGATTCCATGGGTAAAGGATTATTCATAACAATGAGGCGTTTTCCACAGTACTTGACTGCATTTTTCTTGGAATAGATTACTATCCGATGTGATTTCATGGTAGTTAACCGCAGCAATCTGTCAAATGCTAGGCTGAATTTGGTAGTTACATAGAAATCCGTAGGAATGGGCTGATTAGCCTTTGATAACTTAAGATGTTGGGACATTTTTCCCAAAATTTCTAAGGTAGAACAGGTGACACCGAAGAATGCATTTACCACCGAACAAATTCCGCTTTAGAGTCTAATATGATTCTGCGTTAATCACATTCCTTGCAGCGTCGGTATCCACGGCTAAAGATAAGTAGTGCTTTCCCAAAAGAGTGCAGCCACAATAGTTGAATATTGACATGTCAGCAGGAACTGCCGATGTGTCCTGTTTATGAAGTTGGGGTTTTATCCTGGCTTGTTATGGGGAAAGTGCGAAGCTTCCCCCGCCGATGTTGCTCCAATAGCTAAAGCTTTCGTTTGTTTCTTATGGAGCATTTTGGCAATGTTACTGTACTGTTTAAATGTGTGATTACACATTCCGTTAATTAAACAGTACAGCAGGGACCCATGTTGTGTGGTCCAACGAGACGGTGCGGTTGCTGATGTTTGCTTCTGGTATGTATGTATGTATGTATGTATGAGAAGTACCACGAGGTAGTGCTTTGTTTGTCACCAAGCTCCTCGGTTGGGTGCCGCATGTGGGCAGGACACATTCACTTTGGGTATTTTCCATAGGAAAGGTAACTTTCCCAAGTTATCATATGTATCTAGATAATTTAATTAATCTAAGAGCTATCCAGTATTGTATGTTTTTCACTATAAAGTATTCATTATTATGTAACTAGTACATTAATGATTTTACTTATATTTTGTGTGTTTAGACTAATACTGATAATTTATAAACAACACATTTAGATGGCACCTCCCAGCCCCCTCCATTTGTCCTGGGGAGAGGCTGGGCGGTTGGGCACTGTTTCTTCTGAAGAAAAGATATAGCCGTGTGCGTCGGATGTGTTGTTGTGTGTACCAAGTGTTGTTTTTACAGCCCGAACTTCAAGTCTATAAAGTCCGTTCGTGGCTACAACACTCAGACAATAATTGTATAAGTGTGTATGTGTTATTCATAGTTTGTTAAATAAAACACAGAAAAAACACACTCCACTATTTAATTTCAAATCATCCACTGGTTTGTGTAATCTTCCACATAAAGCAATAATTGTGGTGGTTAACATATTAGTGAACAGCGGTGAGATTAATTAAAAAAGGTGGCAGTTAAAAAAAACAGTTGAATAGTGGATTATAAAATAATAACGAAACAATTATAATACACGAGTGAGCGAAGCCTTGAGAGATTTTGTGGAGTGTGAGGGTACTGAGGGAAGAATCTGAGGACACCCCCCAAGAAAAGGTCACGGTCAAGTTTTCCTTACCATAAACATTGACCATATACCTCTACCCTCCCTTGCTCCTCGCCTCTCGTCTCTCTCTAACAGCAAACACACACACACACGCACACGCACGAACTTTGGATACAGACATTAAAAAAAAAAGTAAGTCTTTTTGGGAAAACAACATTGATTGTTGCAAAGTGAGGCTGCAATCAGTTAAGGACGAGGTCGTTGTGGAGAAAAAATTCTCACTCCACTTCTGGCTACCTCCATCTCCCTAGCTGTCCCTCCTCCGGCCCTACAAACAGGGCCCCCCACCAGCTACCAGGAAGGTCCCCGGCCACCCACCCTCGGGCTCGCCCCCTTTTCCCCATGCGCCCAGCTGCCCCGCCCCACGCTCCACCCACACCTGCCGCGCGCCCACCACCCGCGGTGCTATGCCCAGTATCTACCCGCGGTGCTGCGCGTTTTCCCCAGACGCTCTTCTACCGCGAACAAGAGGACTTCACTTCCCAGTATCCACAATAAAAAACTTCGCGCCAATTGTGGGATCTTAGCGACGAAGACTTTTACAAGATATAGTAGGTAATAACACACATTTAGCTTGACACTACATTGTTATATATATCATTGCCTTCATATTTAATTGCCTAATGAGCCATATGAAAGGGGTTTTCAATATATATATGTACATTTGTCATTTTCTTTAGTGTTTTACGTTTTACCAATAACTATTTAAAAAATTTTCTTGTAAAATAATAAATTTTCTCATCTTTTACTGCTCATCCATTGTTATTATACAGGTTTGCTTTTTATTTTCAATAGCCTTAGAAGCACACGTATTAGGGTGACAGTTTATTGATTTAATTCATTATTTTATGGAACATCGCAAAACATCAGCCCTAGATAAATTAGCCAAGGAATTTGACGTACTTTGCGGAACTCAAACGAAAACAGCATCTGACGACAAAGACGGTATAGTTCAATCCTTAGTGACAGAGGATCCGGATATTGACAACACTCATTTATTAAGAAGTGGTCATCAATATCCTCGTCCACTTGCTTCTTCCACTCAAACCGCAAGCATGTCTAGTACTAATCCTTCTACTAGCAATAACCCTACTCCTCCCCAGACTAGTACTTTTAAGCTTTTACCCACAAGCGCGTCTATACGTGAATTTTCGGGAGCAGAACCGGATTATACTGGCCGGGAGTACATAAGTCTTTGTGAAGATGTCATGGATAATTCTGACGTTAAGGATGAGGGTGATAAGATCTCTTGTCCGTTCTCGACTTCAACCAAGCTCGGCAGCTTCTCGTATGATGCAAGCAACCTGTTCTACCAGGCCTCAAATAGCGAAAGACTATTTAACTTTTCGTTCAACCTTCCTTGAGACATTTGGTGATAATGCCTCTCACAATTTAGTCAAAAGTGTTAGCAATACAGTTGATCAATTGCACAAAGAGTTTGCGACAAAAGACCTATTTCAGGATCAAATATCAGCTGGTGTCATGGCGAAGGATTTGCTTAAATCCCTTGAGGATAATTTAAGGATGCCTGGAGATTCAATGTCTAAAATCAATGTGGAAAAATTTCTTGAGTTTCTTATATACATGATTGTTGAGAAAAGCCGAAACAGGCGAAGTAGTTTATCACTCAAATTTCACCCCACAGATGAACTCCATAATTTTGTTTTACAACTAAAAACTAAAATGAAGGAAAAGGAAGGGACATTCGCATGCCTGCGATGTCCACCTCAGCCGTAGCAAATGTAGCAGCGACTCAGAAACAAGAGTCAGCCTCTGATCAAACGTACGCAGCTGCTATGATGAATCGAAAATCGACCTATGTTTGCAATTATTGCAACCTTGAAGGTCACACATCAAGCACGTGTTGTATACGTAATAAAGATCGTAAAAAAGAACTACGGAAAAGTCAGGAAGCAGAAGGGTGGTCCACCGAAGCTGAAGCTAGTCGTTGGCCACAGCCCCGATATAATGACACGGTGCCCCCGAAAAAGCCTACAAAAACATGGCATGCTCCTGCTCCTCAAAATAGAAAAAATTTCTCACTTAGCCCATGGCACCACAGGTGATCAACGTCCCTTTTGTATCCTGCATAACAGCGCCTCACATTCAACTGATGATTGTTTTACAGTCATTTACTTGCGGAAAAAAGGACTTGACATTCAGCCCACTAAAAACAAGGGACCTGGTTATAATAAGACGTCGGGGGAAGCCATGCGCCCTGTCCATTTCAGGCCAGGTTAATAAGAGGAGAAATGAAAAATAAAAAGACTGCCATGATATCCAAAGATGATGCCATTTATGCTTCTATAGTAGCAGCCTGCAGTCAAGCCAGTATAATGGCATTATCAATTAAAATGGGTAAAGCTAAGGCTTCGTTGGCTCGACACCGGCGCAGCAATGTGCTCTCTGAAAAAGTATACCATGCACTAAAACAAGCTTTTCGTGGAAGCCGATTGCCTCTTCGCCCAACCTACCTTAACATAATGGGTGTTAATAGCGGACTTTTAAATATTTTAGGTATTGTTCGTCTCCCTACCTCTCTGGGAAAAGGCGCTTCAATCAAACGTTTGGACTTTTACGTCGCATCTAACTTCTCGTTACCCACAGACGGTTAATAGGTTTAATGTCAATGAAGTCAAACACAATGGAAATTCATCCTAATAGTAACTTAATTAGATACCAGAAAAAAAGTTTTAAGGCCATGGATCAGCCCATGTGTCTTGCTTCTGGGTCGGAAACTATTTGTGAGGATTATGAAGACACTTTTATAGCACAAGCTGTGTCTACACTCACGGTAACTGACCCGGTATCTGAACCTAACAGAGATAGAATTCCATTTCAATCAAATGATCCCAACGATAATTGGACCACTGTGAATGCCACGGTGATTGGAGATCATGAAATTCCCCACCGTGTGGCAATGCATATTTCAGTGTCAGTTCCACAAGCCACCATAGGTTGTGATATTTGCCTAGAAGGTCCTAGTCATATCAAAAGGCTAGTTGTAGAATCCACACTTAATATGGTTCGTGAGGGACATAATACGGTCGCCCTAGTGGTAAATACTACCGGCGGACCGATCAAACTTAAAACTGGAGTCCTACTGGCTTCTGTACAAACTTTAAATTCATGTGTTCCTGTAGCAGACTATCCCGAATTACGGCACTCACTGTTACAACTTTTAAACCAATACCGTGATGTTATTGCCTTACCCGGAGAAGCTTTATGTGCTACTGATTTCACGGAACACCACATAAAATTAAAACCAGCCTATCTATGTGCCTGCTTATCGATTACCCCACAGCAAAAGGGAAATAGTCGATAATCAAATTAAAGAAATGTTGGATCAGGGTGTTATACAACATTCCCATTCACCGTGAAACTCACCTTTATTCGTCGTACCTAAAAAGGACGGAACTTATGGGCCTGTCATAGATTTTAGGCGAGTCAATCAGGTAACTGAGGACGATAGGTATCGTCTTCCTGTTTTAAGTGATTTGCTGATGTCTCTCGGACAAGGTAATAAAATTTTCAGTAGCCTTGATCTTATAAGTGGCTATTGGCAGGTGCCCATGAAGTCAAGGGAGGTCACAGATTTTAGTACCCCCTCAGGTCATTATGAATGGCTCCGCATGCCCTTTGGACTTAAATCAGCCCCAATCACTTTTCAGCGGATGATTAATAATCTGTTTTCCGCCACACCATCCATATTAAGCAAAAATTTGTATGTATATCTGGATGATATTATAATTTGTGGCAAAAACCCGGAGTCTCACTTGGCTACTTTAAAAGCCGTGCTCCTCAAGCTTAAAGAAGCAGGTCTTACACTAAAACTATCTAAATGGGCATTTCTTAAAAGTTAAATAACTTTTTTGGGTCATATCGTCGACGGCCACAGAATTCACACTATGGATGATAAAATAATTGCAGTTAAAAGGTTTCTTCAACCCCAAAGTGCAGATAACGTACGTTTTTTTCTTGGGTTGTGTGGATACTATAGACCTTTTATAAACAATTTTGCGGCCATGGGATTGCCATTAACCCAATTGTTAAAAAAAGGATGTACCCTTACATTGGAATGCTTCACAAATAAAAAGTTTTCAAGAAATAAAAGTAGCCCTTACCAATGCTCCTATTTTAGCGTTTCCTGATTACAAGTCTCCTTTTATATTATATACGAATTCCTCAGTCCAAGGATTTGGTGCAGTCTTAATGCAAGAAGACGCCCGTGGTAAAAACTTCGCTATAACATACGCGAGTAGAACTTTAAACTCCGCAGAGAAAAACTATTCAGTCACTCATCAGGAGACTCTCGTTGTTATTTGGGCACTCAAAAAATTCAGGGATATTATTTTAGGTTATCCCATAACAGTATTTACAGACCATGCAGCCGTCACCGAACGCTTTAAAGTAAAAAAATTGTTGGGACGTCTAGCTAGGTGATTTTTAACAGTACAGGAATTCAATCCAGTTTTTAAGCCCCTTCCTGGGCGAGGCAATATAGTAGCGGACGCCCTTTCTAGAAATGTAGTCGTAGGGATTGTGGCAGAACAGCCTCCTGTTATACTGAGTTTTACCCTTCAGGACCTAGCCAATGCCCAACGTCAACATGATGTTTGGAGTAAGGTCATATATGCTCTGGAAAGTGGTGATGAAACAAGCTTGCCAAAGCTACCAATTTCTTTTTCACAATTTTTTTTGTCTCAAGACGGAGTGCTATCTAGATATTGGCCTCATAAAACAGATCTTGTGGCAAAATGTGTGATAACTGAGACATATATACCTGTGGTATTAAGGTTAGTTCATGATGAGGTTATAGCCGGCCATCCAGGCAAGGAGTGAACTCTTTCAGCAGCCCGCAGAAAGTATTATTGGCCTACCATGCGCGTAGATATGGACGCGTATATTGATAAATGTGTCAAATGCGCTCAGCAGAAGGGTAATTTGCCAAAACCTGCATCAATACTAGAGTATCCTCCTCCTGAACAATCATGGGGCGTAGTTGCAATGGATCTACTCCAACCTCCCCCTAGCTATCAGGGCTCCAAATACTTTTTAGTATGTGTAGATCACTTTTCTAGGTATGTTGTTTTACCCCCGGTAAAGGAAAAAACTGCCGATGCGATAGCGCATGCTCTTATAGCTAATTTAATTTGTCCCTACTCAACACCAAGAATTTTATAAAGTTACAACGGCAAAGAGTTTCGCAACGCACTTCTAGAAGAAATTTGCAAGTTGTTTTCCTTAAAGCAAACCTTCACGGTAACATATCCTCCCGCGAGTAACGGCCTTGTAGAACGCGCGAATAGGAAAATATTAGAAATTATGCGCCCGGTTGTAAGTGGTTTGCAAGACAATTGGGAAGATTGGCTACCCCATGTAGCTGCAAGCATCAATGGTAGCATTTGCGAATCAACGAGACAAATCCCCCATTATATACTATTTGGGGTGAAAAGAGACTCCCTTATGACTTATTAATTAGTCCTACAAATCCAGTTTACAATGTTGATGATTATGCAAAAATTCATTCACATGTTTTCTCGAATTTTCATAAAAATGTTAAATCAAAACTATTGGTTTCCAAAACTGCCATGTGCGCCCAACAACATAGACGTTCGTCTCCTTTTACATTAAAAGAAGGTGACTCAGTCATGATTCGAGTACCAGAAAGACATTAAAAATTATCTCAAGAATTCGTGGGACCACGTCTAATAGTACAGAAGTTAAAAGGTAATAAGTTTGAGATTTTGAATCTATGGTTAAATACATTGGATGTGGTGCATAATGATAGACTTAAGAGAACTAGTTCATAACCTGATCTAACGTCAGTAGATATTGCCAGGAAATGCACTGCTACTCGTCTGGATAACACTAAGCTTCCAACTACCCCATCTCACACTTATAACCTTCGCTATCGTACTGCATAGTCTTACTACTTCGATCTCATATTCATAGTATTTTTATTTTGTTCCAGACATGTTTGCCTTCATATATCTCATCAGCCTGAGTTCTGTTCTGGCTTCAGACCCTTCACACCTCAAACCGAGAGCCCTTACTGCCCTTCTAAGCCGAGTCTCACTAGTAGAAGATGTGCTGTGGGTTAAGTACTCTTATACTGCTCTTATCAAGATACCGAGCAAGTTAAAAGAGGTCACAGAACAACTCGATAAAACTTTAAATCAGCTAGAGATAGAGATATCAGATAATGCATCATTTGCAACTTTCATTCCTTTATTGCGTGCAAGATTTCAAAACTTAAATAACTCCATAGAATTGGCTTTGGAAAGTTATGCAGATCTTGATGTCACTAACCGCATGAAAAGGGGACTCATAGATGGTATAGGTATACTCTCTCGCATGTTATTTGGAATCGCTATGAACGAAGATGTAGAAGATATGAGAGAAAATTATAATCAACTTGCATCCATAGCTTCTTCTAACAATAAAGCTATTTATTTAAATTGCAAGCAAATTGCTCGACTTAATCAGCATGTCGATGATCTAGCAGTTTATAGTAAACAAATAAGGACTTCTATTACTACAATGGCAATCAATGTCAATAGCATGTATGATGTTATAGTAGTGAACCAAGCCTTGCCAGGCTTGGAAAACACAGTTAATTATCTTCTGCATGCTAATAACGTTATTATACAAAACATTGTGGACGCAGCGCGTGGAAGAGTGACTTCTTCTCTTTTCCCTGTCAAAGACTTTCTTCGTACACTGGCGTTAGGAGTCAAGGAATATGATTTATAGCCTTTGTTCGATGCCAGATGTATTCATCATTATTACCCTTTACTGGAGTCTGTGCTGACGTCTGATGCTGTAGTAATCCATGTTCCTTTGCAATCTGCTGATATATTTGATGTTTATAAGATATAATTTTTTCCTTTTACTGTGAATGGAACAATCATGACACATGACTTACCACCGTCAATAGTTCTGATTTCTGCTTATGTTTCATTGTATTCAGTTAACCTTGTATCTGATTTACTGAAATGCAAAACCGGGTATCTTCATCTGTATCATTGTCCAGCTAAACATTTTTGCCTTCTTACATATGAGTAACGCAGGTGTTTGTGAAGTTGAGTTGACCCAGAAAGTTGCTTCTAAGGCTCTTGCATTATGCCCATATAAACAATGGGCGCCTCAATAGTATTTCATCGTTCTTTCTTTAATTACCACTATTTCTTTTTTCACACAAACATATTTTGTGTCAATAATGTGTCCTGAAGATAAAACCTACAGAGAAGTTACAGGTCATCTTGCTGTAACCATTGAATGTTTTGTGCTCTCAAACACATTAAAGACCTTTCCTTCAAAACTTCAAGGTTTTACAATAAACTTGACAAGTAATGTTTTTCCTCCCTATCTTTTTGAGAGTTAAAATATCTCTAGTATCAAGTATGTTACCAACAGTCTCTCCGAGTTAACTTTTCTCCAATATCTCTGAATTAGAGTCTGCTGTTCAAGATTCTCTACCTATATATTTACATCCTTATGTGCATTATCCATATTTCATTGCTCCTGTTGTCCTGATCATTGTCATAGTTGAATCCCTATGTTGTGTTGTTAAGAAGGCTCTTACATTATATAGGCACCTCCAAAGCCGAGTTAATACTCGACCCAACACTGAAGACAACTAGGTTTTATACCATGTGTAACAAGGTTAGGTACATATTTTTATGCCATCGCGAGGGCGCGATTTGGTACCTGACCGAGCGATGTTGGCTTCTGGTATGTATGTATGTATGTATGTATGAGATGTACCACGAGGTAGTGCTTTGTTTGTCACCAAGCTCCTCGCTTGGGTGCCGCATGTGGGCAGGACACTTTCACTTTGGGTATTTTCCATAGGAAAGGTAACTTTCCCAAGTTATCATATGTATCTAGATAATTTAATTAATCTAAGAGGTATCCAGTATTATATGTTTTTCACTATAAAGTATTCATTATTATGTAACTAGTACATTAATGATTTTACTTATATTTTGTGTGTTTAGACTAATACTGATAATTTATAAACAACACATTTAGATGGCACCTCCCAGCCCCCTCCATTTGTCCTGGGGAGAGGCTGGGCGGTTGGGAACTGTTTCTTCTGAAGAAAAGATATAGCCGTGTGCGTCGGACATCTTGTTGTGTGTACCAAGTGTTGTTTTTACAGCCCGAACTTCAAGTCTATAAAGTCCGTTCGTGGCTACAACACTCAGACAATAATTGTATAAGTGTGTATGTGTTATTCATAGTTTGTTAAATAAAACACAGAAAAAAACACACTCCACTATTTAATTCCACATCATCCACTGATTTGTGTAATCTTTCACATAAAGCAATAATTGTAGTGGTTAACACTGACACACCGCTAGCTGCTGATTTTGATCGAAAAGAGTGATTATTTTCTTGAGGTTTATCCGACCCTCTCTCGGTGTCCACTCTAGAATTCGCGATCTTTAGCTGCCCTTTCAGCCTCCGGTAGCACCGTTTTTCATTATGTCCTGGCTTCCTGCAGATCGTGCAAACCTCTGCAGGCTTGGATACTGTAGTCGCATATGACATTTGTTCCTGCTCATTTGAAGCCGGAACCTCAACAGGACTAGGTGTTTCGATCAATTTGGTTTTAAGATCTATTACACATTAAATACCTCATCTCCAGGGTTAACAGACATTAATGTGAAACAAATAGAAACAAAATTATATCATTACCTTAACCTTGGTTTTGATGTCATTATCATTAGGCGTCCATTTCATATCCATCAAGATTTTGATAGTTTAAGTGGAAAGTTGGTTTGCTCCCATAAGCCCATCCCACACAGAGCAAGAGGAAGTGTTAGTTAGAAGTTCTTCAACAACATTAATTGATTGGTGTACTAATGTGGTTTGAGCTCCACTTCCAAATACATTAAAGAAATTTTTTTTGAATTTTGCATAATTATTTTCAATGTCTGCAAAGCTAAAAGCTCTAATTTGCATCAGATTTAACGCTCTCAGACCTTTTTTTTCTAGTCGAGAATGGATGAATCAGATTTTGTCGATATCAGTAACAAAATTTGACTCTTTTATTACATCGTCACATAAGGTAAAGAAATCATGGGCGTTATAATTCGTGTCATGATCGTTGAATGCGTGTATTTAAGCAAGGAAGAACCTTGATAGGAGTAATCATGTGTGAAGGAGGTGGATGTGGAAGTGGAAAGACCATGCTGAAGGGTTCATAGGAAGCCGGAAGTGTTTGATATTTTTTTTCCTGGCCTAGTAACTAACCAATTTACTTCATCAGAAGAAAGATCATATGAATTTATGAAAGCCTCATCGTCAGTTACTGATTCTACTGATGAATCACCTTCATCCGCTTTCCCAGCTTTTATTTGAAACACTCAAAAATTTCAGCTAGCTCTTTCAAATCGTTATTGCTTCGCTTACTCTTTTTAACCATTTACTGTTTACTTATTTAAAGTATACTAAATAAATGACAGGGATACATTGTATCGTCCAAAAACACCAATTAAATAACAGGGATTAATATCTTAGTTATGATTAGCAATGTTAGTACTTATTATTATTATTATCATTTATTTATTTATTTATTTCAAACTGCGAGCGAAGCGACCAGTTTGAAAGTTATGAAACGTTCTCATCCAAACTTTGTCTGTGTGTCTGTATGTATGTGTGTGTGTCTGTCTGTCTGTCTGTCTGTCCGTCTGTCTTCTATCTCCTAGACCACTAGAGGGATCGGACTGAAATTGTCAGGGGCCGTAGGCATCAAACCTTAGATGGTTATTATATATTAAAAACATATCATTATTATTTTGTATTTTTAAAAGTTATATGTGAAAAACCTGTATCTCGATTAATTAATACGTGTCCCACATATTCATATTTTCCTGGCACAGGAGACACCTTGATCTACCTCCTACCTCCCGCGTGCATGTCTGTCACGAGAATTTCTTTGCCTTGCAGCTTCACGTTGAGGGCGTTCAGGTGTGTAGTGATGTCCGTGAGCAGGGCCAGGTGAGCGAGCCATCGCTGGTCGGAAAAGTGATCTGCGTGGGGAAGGTTCTTCTGACGGAGAAAGGTGGCAATCTCCTGCTGCAGGTCGCAAACACGGGTCAGCATGGCCCCACGACTCAGCCAGAAGTAGAGCAGGTCATTGTAGTGCACGTTCACCTCGTCCATCAGTACTTGGAACTGGCGGTGGTTAAGGCTGCGGGAGAGGATGGAGTTGACGACCTTCACCACGACAGACATGACATCGACGACGCTGGCAGACTTGGCGCACAGAGACTCTTGGTGGATGATGCAGCGCACCTTGTGGATGGGCTGAGTGTGTCCGGCGGCCTCACAGTGGCGCACTAGCAGCGAAGCGGCGCCCTTCTTCTCCCCAGTCATCGCTGGGGCACCGTTGGTCGGTCGGTCGTTACACAAAACGAGAGAGGTCCAGGAAGTGCTGCTTCACACATTGAAACACGGCGTCGAATATGTCTTGCCCAGTGGTGGTGCCGCGCAGTGGGACAAGCTGTGATCACTTGTGATTCGATCCGGCAGGTCACATTTGAACTTCATTAGTCACGCCACCCTGGCGTGTGGGTGGGGCTTATTCACCTTCCCTCCTCCAAGCTAACAAAGGACAGGCCAGGTGACTTGCCTCAGGCAATTCAGGTGGCAACATGCCCTCACCCAGGAAATACCAGAAGGGATTAACGCTCAGGGACATAGCCCGCCTCACTACTATAAAGATAGATAGAGAAAAAGTTTCGCAGGCCGGATTGCAATATTAATGCCGAGCAGGGTGGCGGGCCGGACGCTAGGCCTTCGCGGGCCGGATCTGGCACGCGAACCGGTGGTTGCCCGCCCATGGTCTAAGTTAACACATACACACATACATGGACAATTGTAGTAGAGATCGTTAAGCCACGAACAGAATACGTAGTAGACTTGATATTCGTGCATTGAAACAACACAACACGTTAACACAACACAAAAAGGCTTCCACTAAGTATGGAGATTCTTTACATCTGGAAGGTCCTGGTGTCCACCCCCCGCTCCGAACAGTGGGTGAAAGAAGCTTGGAGCATGCCACATTAATTTAAGTGTTTTGCTTGTGAATGATCAATTATAGTCTAAACACGCTGTATATAAGAAAAATCATTGATGTATTGTTTACATAATAATGAACACTTTATAGTGGAAAACATGTAATACTGTGGAGATACTAAGTGAATCAAAATATCTTGTTACATATGGTATTGTTCTGAAGTACCAGCGTCTTCCCCAGGTAACACTTTTAAGAAGGCACAAGGGGACACCTCATGAGACACTAAACAGATACATACATACATAAAAACCAGTGCTGCCAACAAAATTAAAGAAAATCCAACAATGTCTGAATAAGTCATTATCTACTTAAAACAGTTGAACCCGAACGACCTGTTTGCCTTTTCCGCTTTCGCTACCACATTACGCTACCACTTCAAAATGCTACATCCTTGTACACATGGGGTACACCAGTTCGACTTGTACACCAATCTCTTCGTGTACATATATATATATATATATATATATTATATATATATATATATATATATATATATTTATATATGTATATATATATATACATATATATATATATATATATATATATATATATATATATATATATATATATATATATATATATATATATATATATGTACACGAAGAGATTGGTGTACAAGTCGAACTATTGTACCCCATGTGTACAAGGATGTAGCATGTATATATATATATATATATATATATATATATATATATATATATATATATATATATATATATATACACATATTGTGAGGAACTGCACCTGCCTCATCTCCCCTAAATTAGTGGTTGAACTACCACTCTAGTCTGCCGGCGCTGGTTCACCTCTCCAACTGCTTGTTCACCGGCTTCCCCGCCACTACCCCACCCCCTTGTCTAGGGGTAGGTGGGAAGTCTAACCGAGCCAAGCTCCACGTCACCGGACTGGAGAAAGACAGAACGCCTCAGCTCTCTCACCTGAGAACACCTCACCACCTGCTGATGGTTCTCAACATTCCGAAGGTATTTCTGAAGTCTTGGGCTCCGTTCCAGTGTGCCTTTCAACTGTACCTACACCATTCGACCCTCCCTGCTGTCTGAGGTGCAATCTACGTTGCCGAGTGTTGCTGCTACGCATCTCACCCTCCAGACAGCTGTACAGGGAGTTATTTGGGTGCAATACCCCTGCTCTGGTAATTGTTTACGAGCAGAACGTCGTTGGTGATTTATTTTAGCTTTTAGCCTACTCTTTGCTATTTTTGTGAGAGTAAATATTCTCGGGGTATCATACTCCATGATTTTTCTTCCCCGCAACTCTATAGAAGCATAATATTAATTGGTAGTCACCTCGGCCCTGACATATTGGCGACCTCGCCAGGATAAGAACTACCAATTATTTATTAACTCTTTACAGATTGTGGGTTGTAATCTGTAAGTCGCTGCTGCGCGCCGTTGCTGCCTGAGGCCCGGGAGTAATGTTATGAGAGTGTTTTGATTACCGTCAAACTCTTGATTTAGCCAGATTTTGCACGTGAGGTGTTGTCCAATTTTTATTTTGTGTTGTGTTCTCTGTTTGGTCTTCTCCATGTCTTCCTTTCAAGAACTGATGGAGCAGGGTGAAGCCCTCACTCTGCAGGGCAAGGAAATTGGCCAGTGGATCGTAGAACAGCAGAAACACGAAAGGGAAGAAAGACAAGCTGAGAGAGAAGAAAGACAAAGACAAGCTGAGAAGGAAAGAGAAAGAGAAGCAAGACAAGCTGAGAAGGAAAGATAAGAAAAACAAGCTATAGGGAAGAAAGACAAGCTGAGAAGGAAAGAGAAGAAAAACCAGCTGAAAGGGAAGAAAGAAAAGCACAAGCTGAGAGGGAGAAAAAGATCAAGCTGGCAGAAATTGCAGCTAAAGGTAAGCCTACCATCACATGATCCTGTTTCCAGACCTAGTCTACCACCATACAAGGATGAAGAGGACATTGCCACCTACTTAACTAGGTTTGAGCGACTGGCCAAGATGCTGGTTTTACCAAGAGATACCTTTGCCGTTCGTCTGGGTTGCCTCCTTACTGATAAAGCTGCCGAACTCTACACGTCCCTTCCGTCATCCACCACTGAGGATTACGAGTTACTTAAGCAAGCCTTGTTAACAGGCTTCAGTAAAACTCCAGATGGCTACCGGGTGGATTTCAGGTCAAACAAGATTAGAGTAGAACAGAACTACCTTCAATTCGTTACCCAGTTATCGAGGATGTTTGATTCTTGGGTTGAGTCTTCCTCTGTGGCCAATGTTTATGCTGATTTAAAGGAGTTTATCATCTTTGACTAATTTTTGTCCTCCTTATCACCAGAAATACGCCTATTCATCAAGGAAAGAAGGCCTACCAAGCTGAAGGAAGCAATACAACTAGCGGATGACTGGGCATCCGCCCACAATGCCTATCCTAAGATCTCTTCCTACAACAACGGTAAGAAAATATCCCCTCGACTTGCTACTCCACTCCAGCCTCTACCTTCTCCTGGGAGTCAGACTCTCTCAACTGTGACTTGTCACAATTTTGGGGAAGCAGGACATATACGACCACGCTGTCCCAGGAATCCTCGAGCATTCAAGGATGGAACTACTACCACGCCCCCTTATAAGGTTTGATTTTGTTTAGAAGACCATAAAGTGCCTAACTTCTCAGTTACGGGGACTATTAATGGGTCATGATCTTTCTCTATAATTAGGGATACCGGATGCTCTGGAGTTGTAATTTCCGAGGAAGCCTTGCCACACATTGACCCATCACTCTGCCCCAAAGTACAAGTATCTGACTATTTGGGACGCATCAACGAATTTCCTGTCGTTAAGTGTTACCTACGGTGCCCATTTTACACTGGTTGGACATATGCTGTAAGGGCCCCAATTAAATTTGCTAGTGCTCACGTTGGGAATATTCCCGGGGTACAAGATCCCGATAGTCCTGATTCTCTACTCACTAATGACAACGATCTTCTCCATAGTGACCATGACCAAGCGACCACCGACGTTTCTTTCCTACAAGATCCTCTGTCGCCTCTTGATGACTCGCCTTCGCCCGGAACCTCTCTCTCCTCTCAGGACAATGACAACCGCCCTTCTGGATGTCAGCATCTACCACCAGTTGAGTCCTCCACTACTCAAGTGTGTGCTGTGGAGACCAGAGCCGGTCGATCTAAACGGGTCCACTCTCTAGTTCTGCCTAAGCTCCATCCTTTGACTGTAACCCCTGATGAGTTTCGTCAACATCATGAATCCTGTCCTTCCTTGACGTGTTTACAAACAAAGGCTACCACTCAAGAAGTTAAGAAGGCACGGGATGGTGCCACATACCAGTTAATACATGAAGACGGCCTCCTGTACCGAAAATGTCTCTCCTCGGATCACCCTCAAAAGGTAAATGGCTTATCCTTAGTTGTTCCCAGTGATATCCGTCCTGTCATCCTACGTGTTGCTCACGAAGGTCCTTTGGCTGGACATTTCTCCCACCGGAAGAACTAGATGAAGGTATTGCAAGACTTTTATTGGCCAGGGATGTGTGCAGACATCCGGGATTACTGCCGTTCCTGCGACAAGTGTCAACGTATGTCAGCTAAGGGACGGGTACGTCCAGTACCTCTTCAACCGTTACCCGTCGTAACTGAACCCTTCTCCAGAGTTGCCATTGACTTGGTAGGTCCCTTGTCTCCACCGTCTTCTGAAGGGCACCGTTACATTGTAACTCTTATTGATTTCTCCACTGGGTTTCCAGAAGCCATGCCTCTTAAAGATATCGACACCATATCTGTATCTGAAGCTCTGCTAACCATCTTCGCCAGAGTGGGAATCCCCAGGGAGATCCTTTCCGACCGTGGGACTCAATTTACTTCCCAGCTTATGGCAGAGCTACACAAACTACTGGGAGTAAAACCCATCTTCACCACGCATTTCCACCCCAGCGGAAACGGGCGAGTTGAGCGGCTGCACGGTACCCTGAAGTCTGCCATTCGGAAGTTTGTGCTCTGATAAGACCAAAGAGTGGCATCGATATTTAATCCCTACTTTGTTTGCCCTCAGAGAGATCCCTAACGACCGGACTGGATTCTCTCCTTTTGAACTCCTCTATGGCAGGTCAGTGTGGGGTCCCCTCTCGGTGCTCCGTGACCTATGGGAAAACCGTAGGATCCCCGAAGATGAGAGATCGTCCTTCCGTTACGTCATCGAGCTACGGGAGAAACTGACCGAATGCGCCCAGCTTGCTGCCAAACACGCGGATGTGAGTATCGCTTGGTATAAGTCTTACTTTGACGTAAGATCTCAAGACCGCCAATTCCAGCCGGGCGAGGAGGTATTGTTACTACTGCCTAGTGACTCCAGCAAGATGTTTGTTGCTTGGAGTGGCCCTGACAAAGTTTTGGAAAAACGGGGTAAGGTGGACTACTTGATCGACATGCCAAGAGGACCTAAACTTTACCACGCCAATATCCTCAAGAAGTACCACCGGCGGGCCCAAGTTAACCAGCTACAAGTCTTCGACGAGATTTCACCTTTAAGCGAGCTCGAGGAAAAGGGTAAATCATTCTATTTGAATGAGGGTATTGATGATTTACCTGAGCTTGTTTTAATACCTGATGGTCCAACTAATGGTGAAGAACCTGTCATTAATCCTGCTCTCACTTGGAACCAGTGTGCTCAGGTTGAAGACCTGTTTCTCACATACCAGTCTAATTTTTCTGATCATCCTGGCTGCACCAAGACTGTCGAGCACGACATCACCCTCACTACAACGGAGAGAATACAAGCCAAGATCTACCCGGTGCAAATCCATCTCCAGCACTACTACCAGGAAGAAGTTGAGCAACTGTTGAGTCAAGGAATCATCCAACCTTTAACCTCTCCACACTGCTCTCCGGTTATCATGGTCAGGAAGTCCGACGGTACGTATCGGATGGTCATTGATTACAAGTTACTCAACTCCGTTACTGTTTTCCATGCTGAACCATCCTGCAGTATTGAGACAGAACTGCATAAGTTCGTTGGTGCTGAGTTCTTCTCAGAGCTAGATTTGAGTAAGGCATATTACCAGGTTCCACTTTCTGCTAAAGCTCGACGCTTCACTGCGTTTCCAACTCACAAGGGCCTGATGGAATTTACTCGGATGCCTTTTGGTCTCGTTACGGCCTGTGCCACTTATATTCGCTTAATGAGGATTGTGCTTGCTGGTTTAGCCAATGTTTCATTTTATTTTGATAATATTTTTGTGTATTCATCTGATTGGACCACTCACATCTCTGCCCTCGAGTCTGTTTTCGATAGACTACAACAGAACGGTCTGACTGTCAAACTTAAGAAGTGCCGGTTTGGAGCAGAGTCCATCAACTATCTGGGATTTGTTTTGTCACGCGTCCATCTTCAACCACAAGTTGGCAAGTTGACTGCCATCGCCTCATGACTCCTCCTACCACCAAGAAGTTACTAAGGAGTTTCCTAGGTTTGATATAATTTTACAAAAGCTTTCATTCCTACGGCCTCTGAGCTTACCGGCCCCTTCTCTGACTTGTTGAAGAAGCTGGTACGGGATCCCCTCCAGTGGACTGAAAATCTGCATGAACGGTTCAAGCTGCTGAAGGAAGCCTTGACTTCGGGACCTATTCTTCGTCTTCCGGACCCCAGCCAGACCTTCGTCCTACGTACCGATGCTTCAAACAATGGATTAGCAGCTGCACTCCTACAGTACCATGATGATCGTTCACATCCCATCTCCTACGCCAGCCGGAAACTACTTGATCGGGAACGACCATACTCTACCATCAAGAGGGATTGCCTGGCCATCGTGTTCGGCATTCATAGGTTTGACTTCTATCTTCGAAATAAGGAACTTATCCTTGAAGTAGACCAGAAGCCTCTAATATACCTTAAGAAATTTAAAGGTATAAATGATAGAGTACTACGATGGGCTTTAGGTCTTAAACCCTATAAATTAAGGGTTGTTCATGTTGCCGGGAAAGACAACATTGGAGCCGACCTTCTCAGCCGGCAATAGCTTTTCTTTATTTGTTTCCTGCACTCCTGTCTTTTGAAAGTTTAGTTTCCTGCACTCAAGCCTATTATAAGTTTGTTTATGTCTCCTGGTCAGCTGCAGTTCTTCGACATAAACTGTGCAGCAGATGTTTTAGTGGGGGCATGTGTGAGGAACTGCACCTGCCTCATCTCCCCCTAATTAATGGTTGAACTACCACTCTAGTCTACCGGCGCTGGTTCACCTCTCCAACTGATTGTTCACCGGCTTCCCCGATACTACCCAACCCCCTTGTCCAAGGGTAGGGGGGTAGTCTAACCGACCCAAGCTCCACGCGACCGGACTGGAGAAAGAAAGAACGCCTCAGCTCTCTCACCTGAGAACACCTCACCACCTGCTGCTGGTTCTCAATATTCTGAAGGCATTTCTGGACACTTCGGCTCCCTTCCAGTGCGCCCTTCAACTGTACCTAATGCATTCGACCCTCCCTGCTGTCTGAGGTGCAATCTACGTTGCCGAGTGTTGCTGCCACGCATCTAATCCCCCAAAGAGCTGTACAGGGAGTTATTTGGGTGCCATACCCCTGCTCTGGTAATTGTTTACAAGCAGAACGTCGTTGGTGATTTATTTTGGCTTTTAGCCTACTGATTGCTATTGTTATGTGTGTAATATATTCGGGGTATCATACTCCATGATTTTTCTTCCCCACAACTCTATAGAGGCATAATGTTAATTGGTAGTCCTCGGTCTTACACATCATATCAATATATCATATATATATATAGATATATATATTATATAGTAT
Organism: Metacarcinus magister; assembly: GCA_029783475.1. NCBI lineage: Eukaryota > Metazoa > Arthropoda > Malacostraca > Decapoda > Cancridae > Metacarcinus > Metacarcinus magister. The sequence continues at coordinate 10,242,446 of JAPQNM010000014.1, read as the reverse complement.
CATAGAGAGATAGATACCCGAGGATGATATATAGATAATAATGTATAGATATATAGATAGATATATATAACATATATATATATATATCTATATATATATATCTATATCTAGTTTATATATATATAATATATAGATATATATAGATCTATCATTATATTATATTATATGTGTTAAGACCGAGGTGCCTACCAATTAACATTATGCCTCTATAGAGTTGTGGGGAAGAAAAATCATGGAGTATGATACCCCGAATATATTTACACACATAACAATAGCAATCAGTAGGCTAAAAGCCAAAATAAATCACCAACGACGTTCTGCTTGTAAACAATTACCAGAGCAGGGGTATGGCACCCAAATAACTCCCTGTACAGCTCTTTGGGGGATTAGATGCGTGGCAGCAACACTCGGCAACGTAGATTGCACCTCAGACAGCAGGGAGGGTCGAATGCATTAGGTACAGTTGAAGGGCGCACTGGAAGGGAGCCGAAGTGTCCAGAAATGCCTTCAGAATATTGAGAACCAGCAGCAGGTGGTGAGGTGTTCTCAGGTGAGAGAGCTGAGGCGTTCTTTCTTTCTCCAGTCCGGTCGCGTGGAGCTTGGGTCGGTTAGACTACCCCCCTACCCTTGGACAAGGGGGTTGGGTAGTATCGGGGAAGCCGGTGAACAATCAGTTGGAGAGGTGAACCAGCGCCGGTAGACTAGAGTGGTAGTTCAACCATTAATTAGGGGGAGATGAGGCAGGTGCAGTTCCTCACACATGCCCCCACTAAAACATCTGCTGCACAGTTTATGTCGAAGAACTGCAGCTGACCAGGAGACATAAACAAACTTATAATAGGCTTGAGTGCAGGAAACTAAACTTTCAAAAGACAGGAGTGCAGGAAACAAATAAAGAAAAGCTATTGCCGGCTGAGAAGGTCGGCTCCAATGTTGTCTTTCCCGGCAACATGAACAACCCTTAATTTATAGGGTTTAAGACCTAAAGCCCATCGTAGTACTCTATCATTTATACCTTTAAATTTCTTAAGGTATATTAGAGGCTTCTGGTCTACTTCAAGGATAAGTTCCTTATTTCGAAGATAGAAGTCAAACCTATGAATGCCGAACACGATGGCCAGGCAATCCCTCTTGATGGTAGAGTATGGTCGTTCCCGATCAAGTAGTTTCCGGCTGGCGTAGGAGATGGGATGTGAACGATCATCATGGTACTGTAGGAGTGCAGCACCTAATCCATTGTTTGAAGCATCGGTACGTAGGACGAAGGTCTGGCTGGGGTCCGGAAGACGAAGAATAGGTCCCGAAGTCAAGGCTTCCTTCAGCAGCTTGAACCGTTCATGCAGATTTTCAGTCCACTGGAGGGGATCCCGTACCAGCTTCTTCAACAAGTCAGAGAAGGGGCCGGTAAGCTCAGAGGCCGTAGGAATGAAAGCTTTTGTAAAATGATATCAAACCTAGGAAACTCCTTAGTAACTTCTTGGTGGTAGGAGGAGTCATGGAGGCGATGGCAGTCAACTTGCCAACTTGTGGTTGAAGATGGACGCGTGACAAAACAAATCCCAGATAGTTGATGGACTCTGCTCCAAACCGGCACTTCTTAAGTTTGACAGTCAGACCGTTCTGTTGTAGTCTATCGAAAACAGACTCGAGGGCAGAGATGTGAGTGGTCCAATCAGATGAATACACAAAAATATTATCAAAATAAAATGAAACATTGGCTAAACCAGCAAGCACAATCCTCATTAAGCGAATATAAGTGGCACAGGCCGTAACGAGACCAAAAGGCATCCGAGTAAATTCCATCAGGCCCTTGTGAGTTGGAAACGCAGTGAAGCGTCGAGCTTTAGCAGAAAGTGGAACCTGGTAATATGCCTTACTCAAATCTAGCTCTGAGAAGAACTCAGCACCAACGAACTTATGCAGTTCTGTCTCAATACTGCAGGATGGTTCAGCATGGAAAACAGTAACGGAGTTGAGTAACTTGTAATCAATGACCATCCGATACGTACCGTCGGACTTCCTGACCATGATAACCGGAGAGCAGTGTGGAGAGGTTAAAGGTTGGATGATTCCTTGACTCAACAGTTGCTCAACTTCTTCCTGGTAGTAGTGCTGGAGATGGATTTGCACCGGGTAGATCTTGGCTTGTATTCTCTCCGTTGTAGTGAGGGTGATGTCGTGCTCGACAGTCTTGGTGCAGCCAGGATGATCAGAAAAATTAGACTGGTATGTGAGAAACAGGTCTTCAACCTGAGCACACTGGTTCCAAGTGAGAGCAGGATTAATGACAGGTTCTTCACCATTAGTTGGACCATCAGGTATTAAAACAAGCTCAGGTAAATCATCAATACCCTCATTCAAATAGAATGATTTACCCTTTTCCTCGAGCTCGCTTAAAGGTGAAATCTCGTCGAAGACTTGTAGCTGGTTAACTTGGGCCCGCCGGTGGTACTTCTTGAGGATATTTGCGTGGTAAAGTTTAGGTCCTCTTGGCATGTCGATCAAGTAGTCCACCTTACCCCGTTTTTCCAAAACTTTGTCAGGGCCACTCCAAGCAACAAACATCTTGCTGGAGTCACTAGGCAGTAGTAACAATACCTCCTCGCCCGGCTGGAATTGGCGGTCTTGAGATCTTACGTCAAAGTAAGACTTATACCAAGCGATACTCACATCCGCGTGTTTGGCAGCAAGCTGGGCGCATTCGGTCAGTTTCTCCCGTAGCTCGATGACGTAACGGAAGGACGATCTCTCATCTTCGGGGATCCTACGGTTTTCCCATAGGTCACGGAGCACCGAGAGGGGACCCCACACTGACCTGCCATAGAGGAGTTCAAAAGGAGAGAATCCAGTCCGGTCGTTAGGGATCTCTCTGAGGGCAAACAAAGTAGGGATTAAATATCGATGCCACTCTTTGGTCTTATCAGAGCACAACTTCCGAATGGCAGACTTCAGGGTACCGTGCAGCCGCTCAACTCGCCCGTTTCCGCTGGGGTGGAAATGCGTGGTGAAGATGGGTTTTACTCCCAGTAGTTTGTGTAGCTCTGCCATAAGCTGGGAAGTAAATTGAGTCCCACGGTCGGAAAGGATCTCCCTGGGGATTCCCACTCTGGCGAAGATGGTTAGCAGAGCTTCAGATACAGATATGGTGTCGATATCTTTAAGAGGCATGGCTTCTGGAAACCCAGTGGAGAAATCAATAAGAGTTACAATGTAACGGTGCCCTTCAGAAGACGGTGGAGACAAGGGACCTACCAAGTCAATGGCAACTCTGGAGAAGGGTTCAGTTACGACGGGTAACGGTTGAAGAGGTACTGGACGTACCCGTCCCTTAGCTGACATACGTTGACACTTGTCGCAGGAACGGCAGTAATCCCGGATGTCTGCACACATCCCTGGCCAATAAAAGTCTTGCAATACCTTCATCTAGTTCTTCCGGTGGGAGAAATGTCCAGCCAAAGGACCTTCGTGAGCAACACGTAGGATGACAGGACGGATATCACTGGGAACAACTAAGGATAAGCCATTTACCTTTTGAGGGTGATCCGAGGAGAGACATTTTCGGTACAGGAGGCCGTCTTCATGTATTAACTGGTATGTGGCACCATCCCGTGCCTTCTTAACTTCTTGAGTGGTAGCCTTTGTTTGTAAACACGTCAAGGAAGGACAGGATTCATGATGTTGACGAAACTCATCAGGGGTTACAGTCAAAGGATGGAGCTTAGGCAGAACTAGAGAGTGGACCCGTTTAGATCGACCGGCTCTGGTCTCCACAGCACACACTTGAGTAGTGGAGGACTCAACTGGTGGTAGATGCTGACATCCAGAAGGGCGGTTGTCATTGTCCTGAGAGGAGAGAGAGGTTCCGGGCGAAGGCGAGTCATCAAGAGGCGACAGAGGATCTTGTAGGAAAGAAACGTCGGTGGTCGCTTGGTCATGGTCACTATGGAGAAGATCGTTGTCATTAGTGAGTAGAGAATCAGGACTATCGGGATCTTGTACCCCGGGAATATTCCCAACGTGAGCACTAGCAAATTTAATTGGGGCCCTTACAGCATATGTCCAACCAGTGTAAAATGGGCACCGTAGGTAACACTTAACGACAGGAAATTCGTTGATGCGTCCCAAATAGTCAGATACTTGTACTTTGGGGCAGAGTGATGGGTCAATGTTTGGCAAGGCTTCCTCGGAAATTACAACTCCAGAGCATCCGGTATCCCTAATTATAGAGAAAGATCATGACCCATTAATAGTCCCCGTAACTGAGAAGTTAGGCACTTTATGGTCTTCTAAACAAAATCAAACCTTATAAGGGGGCGTGGTAGTAGTTCCATCCTTGAATGCTCGAGGATTCCTGGGACAGCGTGGTCGTATATGTCCTGCTTCCCCAAAATTGTGACAAGTCACAGTTGAGAGAGTCTGACTCCCAGGAGAAGGTAGAGGCTGGAGTGGAGTAGCAAGTCGAGGGGATATTTTCTTACCGTTGTTGTAGGAAGAGATCTTAGGATAGGCATTGTGGGCGGATGCCCAGTCATCCGCTAGTTGTATTGCTTCCTTCAGCTTGGTAGGCCTTCTTTCCTTGATGAATAGGCGTATTTCTGGTGATAAGGAGGACAAAAATTAGTCAAAGATGATAAACTCCTTTAAATCAGCATAAACATTGGCCACAGAGGAAGACTCAACCCAAGAATCAAACATCCTCGATAACTGGGTAACGAATTGAAGGTAGTTCTGTTCTACTCTAATCTTGTTTGACCTGAAATCCACCCGGTAGCCATCTGGAGTTTTACTGAAGCCTGTTAACAAGGCTTGCTTAAGTAACTCGTAATCCTCAGTGGTGGATGACGGAAGGGACGTGTAGAGTTCGGCAGCTTTATCAGTAAGGAGGCAACCCAGACGAACGGCAAAGGTATCTCTTGGTAAAACCAGCATCTTGGCCAGTCGCTCAAACCTAGTTAAGTAGGTGGCAATGTCCTCTTCATCCTTGTATGGTGGTAGACTAGGTCTGGAAACAGGATCATGTGATGGTAGGCTTACCTTTAGCTGCAATTTCTGCCAGCTTGATCTTTTTCTCCCTCTCAGCTTGTGCTTTTCTTTCTTCCCTTTCAGCTGGTTTTTCTTCTCTTTCCTTCTCAGCTTGTCTTTCTTCCCTTATAGCTTGTTTTTCTTATCTTTCCTTCTCAGCTTGTCTTGCTTCTCTTTCTCTTTCCTTCTCAGCTTGTCTTTGTCTTTCTTCTCTCTCAGCTTGTCTTTCTTCCCTTTCGTGTTTCTGCTGTTCTACGATCCACTGGCCAATTTCCTTGCCCTGCAGAGTGAGGGCTTCACCCTGCTCCATCAGTTCTTGAAAGGAAGACATGGAGAAGACCAAACAGAGAACACAACACAAAATAAAAATTGGACAACACCTCACGTGCAAAATCTGGCTAAATCAAGAGTTTGACGGTAATCAAAACACTCTCATAACATTACTCCCGGGCCTCAGGCAGCAACGGCGCGCAGCAGCGACTTACAGATTACAACCCACAATCTGTAAAGAGTTAATAAATAATTGGTAGTTCTTATCCTGGCGAGGTCGCCAATATGTCAGGGCCGAGGTGACTACCAATTAATATTATGCTTCTATAGAGTTCCGGGGAAGAAAAATCATGGAGTATGATACCCCGAGAATATTTACTCTCACAAAAATAGCAAAGAGTAGGCTAAAAGCTAAAATAAATCACCAACGACGTTCTGCTCGTAAACAATTACCAGAGCAGGGGTATTGCACCCAAATAACTCCCTGTACAGCTGTCTGGAGGGTGAGATGCGTAGCAGCAACACTCGGCAACGTAGATTGCACCTCAGACAGCAGGGAGGGTCGAATGGTGTAGGTACAGTTGAAAGGCACACTGGAACGGAGCCCAAGACTTCAGAAATACCTTCGGAATGTTGAGAACCATCAGCAGGTGGTGAGGTGTTCTCAGGTGAGAGAGCTGAGGCGTTCTGTCTTTCTCCAGTCCGGTGACGTGGAGCTTGGCTCGGTTAGACTTCCCACCTACCCCTAGACAAGGGGGTGGGGTAGTGGCGGGGAAGCCGGTGAACAAGCAGTTGGAGAGGTGAACCAGCGCCGGCAGACTAGAGTGGTAGTTCAACCACTAATTTAGGGGAGATGAGGCAGGTGCAGTTCCTCACAATATGTGTATATATATATATATATATATATATATATATATATATATATATATATATATATATATATATACATGCTACATCCTTGTACACATGGGGTACAATAGTTCGACTTGTACACCAATCTCTTCGTGTACATATATATATATATATATATATATATATATATATATATTATATATATATATATATATATATATATATATATGTATATATATATATACATATATAAATATATATATATATATATATATATATATATATATATATATATATATATATATATGTACACGAAGAGATTGGTGTACAAGTCGAACTGGTGTACCCCATGTGTACAAGGATGTAGCATTTTGAAGTGGTAGCGTAATGTGGTAGCGAAAGCGGAAAAGGCAAACAGGTCGTTCGGGTTCAACTGTTTTAAGTAGATAATGACTTATTCAGACATTGTTGGATTTTCTTTAATTTTGTTGGCAGCACTGGTTTTTATGTATGTATGTATCTGTTTAGTGTCTCATGAGGTGTCCCCTTGTGCCTTCTTAAAAGTGTTACCTGGGGAAGACGCTGGTACTTCAGAACAATACCATATGTAACAAGATATTTTGATTCACTTAGTATCTCCACAGTATTACATGTTTTCCACTATAAAGTGTTCATTATTATGTAAACAATACATCAATGATTTTTCTTATATACAGCGTGTTTAGACTATAATTGATCATTCACAAGCAAAACACTTAAATTAATGTGGCATGCTCCAAGCTTCTTTCACCCACTGTTCGGAGCGGGGGGTGGACACCAGGACCTTCCAGATGTAAAGAATCTCCATACTTAGTGGAAGCCTTTTTTGTGTTGTGTTAACGTGTTGTGTTGTTTCAATGCACGAATATCAAGTCTACTACGTATTCTGTTCGTGGCTTAACGATCTCTACTACAATTGTCCATGTATGTGTGTATGTGTTAACTTAGACCATGGGCGGGCAACCACCGGTTCGCGTGCCAGATCCGGCCCGCGAAGGCCTAGCGTCCGGCCCGCCACCCTGCTCGGCATTAATATTGCAATCCGGCCTGCGAAACTTTTTCTCTATCTATCTTTATAGTAGTGAGGCGGGCTATGTCCCTGAGCGTTAATCCCTTCTGGTATTTCCTGGGTGAGGGCATGTTGCCACCTGAATTGCCTGAGGCAAGTCACCTGGCCTGTCCTTTGTTAGCTTGGAGGAGGGAAGGTGAATAAGCCCCACCCACACGCCAGGGTGGCGTGACTAATGAAGTTCAAATGTGACCTGCCGGATCGAATCACAAGTGATCACAGCTTGTCCCACTGCGCGGCACCACCACTGGGCAAGACATATTCGACGCCGTGTTTCAATGTGTGAAGCAGCACTTCCTGGACCTCTCTCGTTTTGTGTAACGACCGACCGACCAACGGTGCCCCAGCGATGACTGGGGAGAAGAAGGGCGCCGCTTCGCTGCTAGTGCGCCACTGTGAGGCCGCCGGACACACTCAGCCCATCCACAAGGTGCGCTGCATCATCCACCAAGAGTCTCTGTGCGCCAAGTCTGCCAGCGTCGTCGATGTCATGTCTGTCGTGGTGAAGGTCGTCAACTCCATCCTCTCCCGCAGCCTTAACCACCGCCAGTTCCAAGTACTGATGGACGAGGTGAACGTGCACTACAATGACCTGCTCTACTTCTGGCTGAGTCGTGGGGCCATGCTGACCCGTGTTTGCGACCTGCAGCAGGAGATTGCCACCTTTCTCCGTCAGAAGAACCTTCCCCACGCAGATCACTTTTCCGACCAGCGATGGCTCGCTCACCTGGCCCTGCTCACGGACATCACTACACACCTGAACGCCCTCAACGTGAAGCTGCAAGGCAAAGAAATTCTCGTGACAGACATGCACGCGGGAGGTAGGAGGTAGATCAAGGTGTCTCCTGTGCCAGGAAAATATGAATATGTGGGACACGTATTAATTAATCGAGATACAGGTTTTTCACATATAACTTTTAAAAATACAAAATAATAATGATATGTTTTTAATATATAATAACCATCTAAGGTTTGATGCCTACGGCCCCTGACAATTTCAGTCCGATCCCTCTAGTGGTCTAGGAGATAGAAGACAGACGGACAGACAGACAGACAGACAGACACACACACATACATACAGACACACAGACAAAGTTTGGATGAGAACGTTTCATAACTTTCAAACTGGTCGCTTCGCTCGCAGTTTGAAATAAATAAATAAATAAATGATAATAATAATAATAAGTACTAACATTGCTAATCATAACTAAGATATTAATCCCTGTTATTTAATTGGTGTTTTTGGACGATACAATGTATCCCTGTCATTTATTTAGTATACTTTAAATAAGTAAACAGTAAATGGTTAAAAAGAGTAAGCGAAGCAATAACGATTTGAAAGAGCTAGCTGAAATTTTTGAGTGTTTCAAATAAAAGCTGGGAAAGCGGATGAAGGTGATTCATCAGTAGAATCAGTAACTGACGATGAGGCTTTCATAAATTCATATGATCTTTCTTCTGATGAAGTAAATTGGTTAGTTACTAGGCCAGGAAAAAAAATATCAAACACTTCCGGCTTCCTATGAACCCTTCAGCATGGTCTTTCCACTTCCACATCCACCTCCTTCACACATGATTACTCCTATCAAGGTTCTTCCTTGCTTAAATACACGCATTCAACGATCATGACACGAATTATAACGCCCATGATTTCTTTACCTTATGTGACGATGTAATAAAAGAGTCAAATTTTGTTACTGATATCGACAAAATCTGATTCATCCATTCTCGACTAGAAAAAAAAGGTCTGAGAGCGTTAAATCTGATGCAAATTAGAGCTTTTAGCTTTGCAGACATTGAAAATAATTATGCAAAATTCAAAAAAAATTTCTTTAATGTATTTGGAAGTGGAGCTCAAACCACATTAGTACACCAATCAATTAATGTTGTTGAAGAACTTCTAACTAACACTTCCTCTTGCTCTGTGTGGGATGGGCTTATGGGAGCAAACCAACTTTCCACTTAAACTATCAAAATCTTGATGGATATGAAATGGACGCCTAATGATAATGACATCAAAACCAAGGTTAAGGTAATGATATAATTTTGTTTCTATTTGTTTCACATTAATGTCTGTTAACCCTGGAGATGAGGTATTTAATGTGTAATAGATCTTAAAACCAAATTGATCGAAACTCCTAGTCCTGTTGAGGTTCCGGCTTCAAATGAGCAGGAACAAATGTCATATGCGACTACAGTATCCAAGCCTGCAGAGGTTTGCACGATCTGCAGGAAGCCAGGACATAATGAAAAACGGTGCTACCGGAGGCTGAAAGGGCAGCTAAAGATCGCGAATTCTAGAGTGGACACCGAGAGAGGGTCGGATAAACCTCAAGAAAATAATCACTCTTTTCGATCAAAATCAGCAGCTAGCGGTGTGTCAGTGTTAACCACTACAATTATTGCTTTATGTGAAAGATTACACAAATCAGTGGATGATGTGGAATTAAATAGTGGAGTGTGTTTTTTTCTGTGTTTTATTTAACAAACTATGAATAACACATACACACTTATACAATTATTGTCTGAGTGTTGTAGCCACGAACGGACTTTATAGACTTGAAGTTCGGGCTGTAAAAACAACACTTGGTACACACAACAAGATGTCCGACGCACACGGCTATATCTTTTCTTCAGAAGAAACAGTTCCCAACCGCCCAGCCTCTCCCCAGGACAAATGGAGGGGGCTGGGAGGTGCCATCTAAATGTGTTGTTTATAAATTATCAGTATTAGTCTAAACACACAAAATATAAGTAAAATCATTAATGTACTAGTTACATAATAATGAATACTTTATAGTGAAAAACATATAATACTGGATACCTCTTAGATTAATTAAATTATCTAGATACATATGATAACTTGGGAAAGTTACCTTTCCTATGGAAAATACCCAAAGTGAAAGTGTCCTGCCCACATGCGGCACCCAAGCGAGGAGCTTGGTGACAAACAAAGCACTACCTCGTGGTACATCTCATACATACATACATACATACATACCAGAAGCCAACATCGCTCGGTCAGGTACCAAATCGCGCCCTCGCGATGGCATAAAAATATGTACCTAACCTTGTTACACATGGTATAAAACCTAGTTGTCTTCAGTGTTGGGTCGAGTATTAACTCGGCTTTGGAGGTGCCTATATAATGTAAGAGCCTTCTTAACAACACAACATAGGGATTCAACTATGACAATGATCAGGACAACAGGAGCAATGAAATATGGATAATGCACATAAGGATGTAAATATATAGGTAGAGAATCTTGAACAGCAGACTCTAATTCAGAGATATTGGAGAAAAGTTAACTCGGAGAGACTGTTGGTAACATACTTGATACTAGAGATATTTTAACTCTCAAAAAGATAGGGAGGAAAAACATTACTTGTCAAGTTTATTGTAAAACCTTGAAGTTTTGAAGGAAAGGTCTTTAATGTGTTTGAGAGCACAAAACATTCAATGGTTACAGCAAGATGACCTGTAACTTCTCTGTAGGTTTTATCTTCAGGACACATTATTGACACAAAATATGTTTGTGTGAAAAAAGAAATAGTGGTAATTAAAGAAAGAACGATGAAATACTAATTGAGGCGCCCATTGTTTATATGGGCATAATGCAAGAGCCTTAGAAGCAACTTTCTGGGTCAACTCAACTTCACAAACACCTGCGTTACTCATATGTAAGAAGGCAAAAATGTTTAGCTGGACAATGATACAGATGAAGATACCCGGTTTTGCATTTCAGTAAATCAGATACAAGGTTAACTGAATACAATGAAACATAAGCAGAAATCAGAACTATTGACGGTGGTAAGTCATGTGTCATGATTGTTCCATTCACAGTAAAAGGAAAAAATTATATCTTATAAACATCAAATATATCAGCAGATTGCAAAGGAACATGGATTACTACAGCATCAGACGTCAGCACAGACTCCAGTAAAGGGTAATAATGATGAATACATCTGGCATCGAACAAAGGCTATAAATCATATTCCTTGACTCCTAACGCCAGTGTACGAAGAAAGTCTTTGACAGGGAAAAGAGAAGAAGTCACTCTTCCACGCGCTGCGTCCACAATGTTTTGTATAATAACGTTATTAGCATGCAGAAGATAATTAACTGTGTTTTCCAAGCCTGGCAAGGCTTGGTTCACTACTATAACATCATACATGCTATTGACATTGATTGCCATTGTAGTAATAGAAGTCCTTATTTGTTTACTATAAACTGCTAGATCATCGACATGCTGATTAAGTCGAGCAATTTGCTTGCAATTTAAATAAATAGCTTTATTGTTAGAAGAAGCTATGGATGCAAGTTGATTATAATTTTCTCTCATATCTTCTACATCTTCGTTCATAGCGATTCCAAATAACATGCGAGAGAGTATACCTATACCATCTATGAGTCCCCTTTTCGTGCGGTTAGTGACATCAAGATCTGCATAACTTTCCAAAGCCAATTCTATGGAGTTATTTAAGTTTTGAAATCTTGCACGCAATAAAGGAATGAAAGTTGCAAATGATGCATTATCTGATATCTCTATCTCTAGCTGATTTAAAGTTTTATCGAGTTGTTCTGTGACCTCTTTTAACTTGCTCGGTATCTTGATAAGAGCAGTATAAGAGTACTTAACCCACAGCACATCTTCTACTAGTGAGACTCGGCTTAGAAGGGCAGTAAGGGCTCTCGGTTTGAGGTGTGAAGGGTCTGAAGCCAGAACAGAACTCAGGCTGATGAGATATATGAAGGCAAACATGTCTGGAACAAAATAAAAATACTATGAATATGAGATCGAAGTAGTAAGACTATGCAGTACGATAGCGAAGGTTATAAGTGTGAGATGGGGTAGTTGGAAGCTTAGTGTTATCCAGACGAGTAGCAGTGCATTTCCTGGCAATATCTACTGACGTTAGATCAGGTTATGAACTAGTTCTCTTAAGTCTATCATTATGCACCACATCCAATGTATTTAACCATAGATTCAAAATCTCAAACTTATTACCTTTTAACTTCTGTACTATTAGACGTGGTCCCACGAATTCTTGAGATAATTTTTAATGTCTTTCTGGTACTCGAATCATGACTGAGTCACCTTCTTTTAATGTAAAAGGAGACGAACGTCTATGTTGTTGGGCGCACATGGCAGTTTTGGAAACCAATAGTTTTGATTTAACATTTTTATGAAAATTCGAGAAAACATGTGAATGAATTTTTGCATAATCATCAACATTGTAAACTGGATTTGTAGGACTAATTAATAAGTCATAAGGGAGTCTCTTTTCACCCCAAATAGTATATAATGGGGGATTTGTCTCGTTGATTCGCAAATGCTACCATTGATGCTTGCAGCTACATGGGGTAGCCAATCTTCCCAATTGTCTTGCAAACCACTTACAACCGGGCGCATAATTTCTAATATTTTCCTATTCGCGCGTTCTACAAGGCCGTTACTCGCGGGAGGATATGTTACCGTGAAGGTTTGCTTTAAGGAAAACAACTTGCAAATTTCTTCTAGAAGTGCGTTGCGAAACTCTTTGCCGTTGTAACTTTATAAAATTCTTGGTGTTGAGTAGGGACAAATTAAATTAGCTATAAGAGCATGCGCTATCGCATCGGCAGTTTTTTCCTTTACCGGGGGTAAAACAACATACCTAGAAAAGTGATCTACACATACTAAAAAGTATTTGGAGCCCTGATAGCTAGGGGGAGGTTGGAGTAGATCCATTGCAACTACGCCCCATGATTGTTCAGGAGGAGGATACTCTAGTATTGATGCAGGTTTTGGCAAATTACCCTTCTGCTGAGCGCATTTGACACATTTATCAATATACGCGTCCATATCTACGCGCATGGTAGGCCAATAATACTTTCTGCGGGCTGCTGAAAGAGTTCACTCCTTGCCTGGATGGCCGGCTATAACCTCATCATGAACTAACCTTAATACCACAGGTATATATGTCTCAGTTATCACACATTTTGCCACAAGATCTGTTTTATGAGGCCAATATCTAGATAGCACTCCGTCTTGAGACAAAAAAAATTGTGAAAAAGAAATTGGTAGCTTTGGCAAGCTTGTTTCATCACCACTTTCCAGAGCATATATGACCTTACTCCAAACATCATGTTGACGTTGGGCATTGGCTAGGTCCTGAAGGGTAAAACTCAGTATAACAGGAGGCTGTTCTGCCACAATCCCTACGACTACATTTCTAGAAAGGGCGTCCGCTACTATATTGCCTCGCCCAGGAAGGGGCTTAAAAACTGGATTGAATTCCTGTACTGTTAAAAATCACCTAGCTAGACGTCCCAACAATTTTTTTACTTTAAAGCGTTCGGTGACGGCTGCATGGTCTGTAAATACTGTTATGGGATAACCTAAAATAATATCCCTGAATTTTTTGAGTGCCCAAATAACAACGAGAGTCTCCTGATGAGTGACTGAATAGTTTTTCTCTGCGGAGTTTAAAGTTCTACTCGCGTATGTTATAGCGAAGTTTTTACCACGGGCGTCTTCTTGCATTAAGACTGCACCAAATCCTTGGACTGAGGAATTCGTATATAATATAAAAGGAGACTTGTAATCAGGAAACGCTAAAATAGGAGCATTGGTAAGGGCTACTTTTATTTCTTGAAAACTTTTTATTTGTGAAGCATTCCAATGTAAGGGTACATCCTTTTTTTAACAATTGGGTTAATGGCAATCCCATGGCCGCAAAATTGTTTATAAAAGGTCTATAGTATCCACACAACCCAAGAAAAAAACGTACGTTATCTGCACTTTGGGGTTGAAGAAACCTTTTAACTGCAATTATTTTATCATCCATAGTGTGAATTCTGTGGCCGTCGACGATATGACCCAAAAAAGTTATTTTACTTTTAAGAAATGCCCATTTAGATAGTTTTAGTGTAAGACCTGCTTCTTTAAGCTTGAGGAGCACGGCTTTTAAAGTAGCCAAGTGAGACTCCGGGTTTTTGCCACAAATTATAATATCATCCAGATATACATACAAATTTTTGCTTAATATGGATGGTGTGGCGGAAAACAGATTATTAATCATCCGCTGAAAAGTGATTGGGGCTGATTTAAGTCCAAAGGGCATGCGGAGCCATTCATAATGACCTGAGGGGGTACTAAAATCTGTGACCTCCCTTGACTTCATGGGCACCTGCCAATAGCCACTTATAAGATCAAGGCTACTGAAAATTTTATTACCTTGTCCGAGAGACATCAGCAAATCACTTAAAACAGGAAGACGATACCTATCGTCCTCAGTTACCTGATTGACTCGCCTAAAATCTATGACAGGCCCATAAGTTCCGTCCTTTTTAGGTACGACGAATAAAGGTGAGTTTCACGGTGAATGGGAATGTTGTATAACACCCTGATCCAACATTTCTTTAATTTGATTATCGACTATTTCCCTTTTGCTGTGGGGTAATCGATAAGCAGGCACATAGATAGGCTGGTTTTAATTTTATGTGGTGTTCCGTGAAATCAGTAGCACATAAAGCTTCTCCGGGTAAGGCAATAACATCACGGTATTGGTTTAAAAGTTGTAACAGTGAGTGCCGTAATTCGGGATAGTCTGCTACAGGAACACATGAATTTAAAGTTTGTACAGAAGCCAGTAGGACTCCAGTTTTAAGTTTGATCGGTCCGCCGGTAGTATTTACCACTAGGGCGACCGTATTATGTCCCTCACGAACCATATTAAGTGTGGATTCTACAACTAGCCTTTTGATATGACTAGGACCTTCTAGGCAAATATCACAACCTATGGTGGCTTGTGGAACTGACACTGAAATATGCATTGCCACACGGTGGGGAATTTCATGATCTCCAATCACCGTGGCATTCACAGTGGTCCAATTATCGTTGGGATCATTTGATTGAAATGGAATTCTATCTCTGTTAGGTTCAGATACCGGGTCAGTTACCGTGAGTGTAGACACAGCTTGTGCTATAAAAGTGTCTTCATAATCCTCACAAATAGTTTCCGACCCAGAAGCAAGACACATGGGCTGATCCATGGCCTTAAAACTTTTTTTCTGGTATCTAATTAAGTTACTATTAGGATGAATTTCCATTGTGTTTGACTTCATTGACATTAAACCTATTAACCGTCTGTGGGTAACGAGAAGTTAGATGCGACGTAAAAGTCCAAACGTTTGATTGAAGCGCCTTTTCCCAGAGAGGTAGGGAGACGAACAATACCTAAAATATTTAAAAGTCCGCTATTAACACCCATTATGTTAAGGTAGGTTGGGCGAAGAGGCAATCGGCTTCCACGAAAAGCTTGTTTTAGTGCATGGTATACTTTTTCAGAGAGCACATTGCTGCGCCGGTGTCGAGCCAACGAAGCCTTAGCTTTACCCATTTTAATTGATAATGCCATTATACTGGCTTGACTGCAGGCTGCTACTATAGAAGCATAAATGGCATCATCTTTGGATATCATGGCAGTCTTTTTATTTTTCATTTCTCCTCTTATTAACCTGGCCTGAAATGGACAGGGCGCATGGCTTCCCCCGACGTCTTATTATAACCAGGTCCCTTGTTTTTAGTGGGCTGAATGTCAAGTCCTTTTTTCCGCAAGTAAATGACTGTAAAAACAATCATCAGTTGAATGTGAGGCGCTGTTATGCAGGATACAAAAGGGACGTTGATCACCTGTGGTGCCATGGCTAAGTGAGAAATTTTTTCTATTTTGAGGAGCAGGAGCATGCCATGTTTTTGTAGGCTTTTTCGGGGGCACCGTGTCATTATATCGGGGCTGTGGCCAACGACTAGCTTCAGCTTCGGTGGACCACCCTTCTGCTTCCTGACTTTTCCGTAGTTCTTTTTTACGATCTTTAATACGTATATAACACCTGTTTTATGTGTGACCTTCAAGGTTGCAATAATTGCAAACATAGGTTGATTTTCGATTCATTATAGCAGCTGCGTAGTTTGATCAGAGGCTGACTCTTGTTTCTGAGTCGCTGCTACATTTGCTACGGCTGAGGTGGACATCGCAGGCATGCGAATGTCCCTTCCTTTTCCTTCATTTTAGTTTTTAGTTGTAAAACAAAATTATGGAGTTCATCTGTGGGGTGAAATTTGAGTGATAAACTACTTCGCCTGTTTCGGCTTTTCTCAACAATCATGTATATAAGAAACTCAAGAAATTTTTCCACATTGATTTTAGACATTGAATCTCCAGGCATCCTTAAATTATCCTCAAGGGATTTAAGCAAATCCTTCGCCATGACACCAGCTGATATTTGATCCTGAAATAGGTCTTTTGTCGCAAACTCTTTGTGCAATTGATCAACTGTATTGCTAACACTTTTGACTAAATTGTGAGAGGCATTATCACCAAATGTCTCAAGGAAGGTTGAACGAAAAGTTAAATAGTCTTTCGCTATTTGAGGCCTGGTAGAACAGGTTGCTTGCATCATACGAGAAGCTGCCGAGCTTGGTTGAAGTCGAGAACGGACAAGAGATCTTATCACCCTCATCCTTAACGTCAGAATTATCCATGACATCTTCACAAAGACTTATGTACTCCCGGCCAGTATAATCCGGTTCTGCTCCCGAAAATTCACGTATAGACGCGCTTGTGGGTAAAAGCTTAAAAGTACTAGTCTGGGGAGGAGTAGGGTTATTGCTAGTAGAAGGATTAGTACTAGACATGCTTGCGGTTTGAGTGGAAGAAGCAAGTGGACGAGGATATTGAT